>CM068583.1:18014340-18386840 GCA_035048485.1 Pteria penguin | reverse complement strand
CACTCTCGAACAGTTTCATATATTTCCGATAAGTTCCTTTGTCGTCGATATGGCTGTGCAAACCTTCTCTGATGTTCTTTCGAGTCAGTAAACATCTCGAAGCAATTTCGGCGTTGGCATGCTAAATATAGATCTAACTAAAGCTTTGAATGGTTGACATAAATCAAATTTTCTATGCAATGCTGCAGAGAGGTGCTGGTATAATGTTGATGAAACACTGGTGCTGGGCACTGCTGTTGCCCCCCCCCCCCCCTCCTGTACAATGAGTACGATAAAGCAAGAAGCAAAGAAACAAAAAATTGCTATGGCAACTTTTATCTGATCCAAAATTTTGTTAAAGTAATCATAGACACAACCGATGTACAAGACTACTCTCTCTCTCTCTCTCTCCAAAATTTAAATTTTCTAGACTTTTTAGACCAGGGCATTTTTCTTACATTCCACAACAGCTACTGTTATTCGGAAATTTGATGAATTCAAGATATTATGATAAAAAAGAAGATACTTGGTTCTTGTATATGGACTCGTCTGTCCCCTGTACGGATCCAATAGGAGTGGTGACTTCCCCCACCCAACCATAAAATGCGATAGGAATAGCTTATCTTTTTTTTAAGAGAGAGAGAGAGAGAGAGAGAGAGAGAGAGAGAGAGAGATCTCCAAATGAAAGGGCATATTGGTCACCAGACAAAACAAATCAAAATAGTGTAACAGCCATAGTTGCGATTTGAATTTTGTTGTTTTTTTTTAGGCAAATAGACGTTTCAAACAAATGAACTTCAAAGTGCAAATGGACGTTTCAAACGAATGAACTTCAAAGCGCAAATGGACGTTTCAAACGAATGAACTTCAAAGTGGAAATGGACGTTTCAAACGAATGAACTTCAAAGTGCATGAAGTGTATTTCTGTAACGTTAACACATTAAATATAATGTATTATTCAGGAGGCAGTATTATTTCAGTGCGCCGTGGAGCAGATGATGTCAAACGGTAATCTTTCTGATAATCATACCTGAGTCTAGCGGCAAGAAATGTTTTTAATTCCCCTATCCATGTACTTCTATCATTGTTATTTATAAGAAATTTAATCTTGAAACGTAGAAAAAAATAAATCACATCTGAATAGCTCATTTTATGAAAATATTAAATTTGACCACCAGCGTTCAAAGGCCTAGGAACATAAAAACGTTATCGTCAGCTCTGGCCTCTGAAAATAAATACTATAGATCTACACGTTTGATCAGCTTCCTACCTCTTTGGAGGCATTTCCTCAGTGTATGCATCATGGCATCCGTCATCCGAAACTCCTAAAGGATTTGAATAAGAGTATATTTTTCAAGACGAACAAATCAGATATAAACTACAAATAATTTATTCTCTATCCCTATATGTGCATAAAAATAGCATAACTTAGGCAACAACAAATAAGTCTCAAAAGCAAAAAATATAATCTCAAATAGTGTATTCCAAGAGAGTGTCAAATTTATGACTGCGTCCAAATTTTACATTCAGCCTCACTTTAGCTCCCGCTGGGTATCCTTTGCTGAAATCGATATATCCTTCGTAAATATTCGGCTCGACTTGTTCCAGTGGATTCCAATCTTCGTGAACTTTGACCTGCACATCGACTGCTTTCGGAACATAGTATCGAAACTTCACACCGTTTTCCCGGGTGTTTTTCATTAGCATAAGTGGCTCAAAAAGGAAGCAACTTTCTTGTTTCCAAAGAGGATACTGTTTAGGGAAATTTTCCACATATCTATCCACGTTTTGGATATTCAACAAGTAATTGTAAACATTAATCATATTAGGTCCAGCTTCAGAATTCGGTAAAGCATATATCTGAAATTTATAAAATCCAGTTTTTGGAACAGCAATGGTAAAATGGAAGTCCATTCCCTGCACTTGGGTCAACACATGCTGGTTACATTCAAATTTAGGGTCAACGGACAGCAGTTTCACCGTGAAGCGCGTTCTTTCAGTGGTACCAATAACGATTTCAACTTGATTAGTATCCGAATGAATGACAGGTTCCGCATGCGATTTTAAAGTCAGTCCATACGGGAAAAATTTAGCCTGTGGACCAAGGTATCCCTCAGTAAGTCTCGGTAACTCCACTTGTCCAGCCATCCTTTGTATTATCTAAAACCACGAATCTT
Source organism: Pteria penguin (assembly GCA_035048485.1). Lineage (NCBI taxonomy): Eukaryota > Metazoa > Mollusca > Bivalvia > Pterioida > Pteriidae > Pteria > Pteria penguin. Next base: position 18,384,684 of record CM068583.1, on the reverse strand, counting down.
TTATCGTCGATTTCTCACTACCGTCTGCTCACAATGAATTAGTTTCGCAGTGTGAACATGCGGAAAACAAATTTCATGCCAATATTAGTGCGGTGAATAAGAATCCTCGCAAATTTATATCCTATGAGTACATGAAATAACTTCGACGTTATTCAAAGAAGATTTCGTACACTTATTCACTGAAAGTGAGCGGTACCAGTTGTCTATAATTACAGTGGCATCCTAGAAAACAATGAAGCTTTACAAGAGATAAGAATACAAACTGCACACGCTGAGAGGTTCCGAAAGGGTTGCTCGAAATATAGTCGTTATCACGGACTTGCACTGAATGCTGCACTTTCCTTTACCCATGTCATTTATGAATCCGCGACAAATTGTGTCCGGGAAAAGAGGATGTTAAATGGAAATGTCATAGTTTTTATATTGGAAATAATCTGCACTCCAAAAAACCCTTTTGATCCATTTTCAGCATAGAGGATGAATACAAATACCTATGCATGTCTTCATAATCTTGTTCGGGCTATATACATGGCACTGCGATGCAGGGGTATCGCATTTCAACATATGTGCCTATCATTTATAGTGACAGATAAGGATCCAAAGCATATGTATGTCTATGGGAATAAAGGAGTTGGAAAGGGGGGGGGGGGTCTAAACAGTTTTTATGAAAAGTGAGCAGTGAAAAATCTAGGTATCTTAATAAACAAATAGATAGATAGATAGATAGATAGATAGATAGATAGATAGATAGATAGATAGACAGACAGACAGACAGGTATATATATATATATATATATATATATATATATATATATATATATATATATATATATATATATATATATATATATATATATATATATATATATATATATATATATATATATATATATATATATATAGATAGATAGATAGATAGATAGATAGATAGATAGATAGATAAAGAAAGAGAGAAAAAGATAATAAATTTGAAAAAAAAGATATGTTTTGGTATTGTGAAATTGACAATTGGGGAGAAAGGCGATGTTGGGTCTTCAGGTAAAAGGATTGGGGAGGGGAACATTAAATTTGATGAAATATGAAATTAAAGGGATAGGATCTCTCTCCCCCCCCCCTCTCTCTCTCTCTGGTGGGTAAAGATCATTGCTGGTCTATAACATTAAGGTTAACTTTAGAGTCAGGGAGATCTACAATGAAGACGACAGCTTAGATGAGACCGCTCCTACCCACTTATGTGTACTTCTACCACCCATTTCTCAGTTGCGAACTTCCAAAGAAACTCGCTGTATGGAGCGTTTGAAATCCGACAAGCTGAAATCCGACCTTTGACAGAATTTAGTCAGGCGAAAATCATTTCCATGATGGTACGTCAACTTTTATGATTTAACAATTTTTTTACCTTGACGTCAGTATACACAGTGATAAAAATGAATTGGAATTTCGACTATTGTTTGTTATATATTATGAAAGTTATTGATGTAAATTCAATATGGATATAAGTTGCACCGAAACAATAAAATGTATTAATAAACATTTCATTTAGGTAATAATATTTTGCGTATAATACATCTGGCACATCTAATGAACACAACATGCAACATAATTCTCGACTTTTATGGAAAACCAAAGGGTTCAATATTCTATCTATGTAGTTATGCATTTGTTGTTGTGAAATGCGTTATTGGGTCATTGTAAACATTGAAATGTTAATCCGTAACTTGACATTTGTAGTACATAACTGTTCGTTTACAAAATGAAGATGTAAGATGTTGTCTGTGTAAATGTACAATAAGTCAATGCTTTATTCGTTCATTGTAATTCAAAATGTATATCTCTTAATTCTTATCTGATCTTGTAGTGCGCGCCCTCTGTCGTCACAATGGTGCATTACCGTACAAATGTTGAAAAACAAATCACGAATGATGAAATACGAATGTCGAACTAACATTGCACGGATCAACAAATAACAAGTTTCTGAAAACTCGCAACTGCAATTTACGGAAGATCATATAAGAATTACGGAGATACACATTTTGAATTACAATGAACGAATAAAGCATTCATTTGTTGTACATTTACACAGACAACATTTTACATCTTCATTTTGTAAACGAACAGTTATCTACTACAAATGTCAAGTTACGGATTCACATTTTAATTTTTACAATGACCCAATAACGCATTTCACAACAACAAATGCATAACTACATAGATAGAATATTGAACCCTTTGCCTTTCCATAGACTTTGTCATCACATTTATTTGTAAGTCAAATATTCAAAATCTGAGAAATAGACACATGTACAAACTTTAAACAATGATTAGTTGCACAAAAAATATATGACAAATAGATAATAGAAATAAACTGCCAAAGGAAAATTGCTAAAACTCAACATAATACAGTCTCACTCCTGCAAAAATTCTCTGTGTGGAGATACTCTTTTAAAATGTTTCAGTGAAAACTTATTCTATTTTGGATTAATACACCAATGAACTCCAAAGATGGTTTCGCCATCTGTTTTCACAGCATCCTAGTTGGTGGCATTTTTGGGATGATATTCTAGACCACCCGCATCCGTTTAGCGTAGACTGTGGTCTGTTACAGGGTATGGATCTAAAACATAAATTCCGAGATAAAAACCGAGACACAAGCTAAATATAATCCGTTTCTTGAATATTATAAATTGTCTCTACCAAAAACCAATTCTAGATATTTGCTTACTCTTTTTAGAAGATTTTGCGAAAAGTTCTTTCTACTTTGGATGAATACACCAATGAATATTTCGCTTGATTTCGCCAGTATGTGTGTATCTGTTTTCACAGCATCCTTTTTGATGACATTGTTGGGATGATATTCCAGACCACCCACAGTCTTCAGGTGTAGATTGTGGTCTGTTACAGGGTATGGATCGAAAACATAAATTCCGTTCCGTGTTATAACAACACCCCATGGATCTACATTCGGCAGCCGACACACCCACATTGCCACAATTAAACCGCGTCTGGTCAGATGTTCTACACAGATCTGAAATACATCGTTACAGTTTTATCCATAAATTAGTAGAGTATCTAAAATGAACAGAAATCATTATACAGATAGCTGGAGTGGCGCACTAACAGGTTAAGCCCAATCTTCAGAGGCATCTGTATGTATGCTGCGCTAAAAAGTATCTAAACCAGCTAGCTCAAACCCAAATTTTAAATTTAAAAAATTAGAAAAATTGAAAATGTTAATACCGCACACACTCACACACACACATACATTTGGAGACATTAATATTAGTTTATACGAGTAGTACACAGACGCGGATCCAGAAATTTTGTCGATAGGGGAGTCCAATCCCAATGAATTTTCCGAGAGGGGGGAGGTGTCCATCCATGGTTTTGTGTGTAAAATTACTAATTTAACATAAAAAAAGAATAAAGGTAATTTTCGCCAAATCGTACGGTGGATTTTGACCCCCGGTCCTTCCTTCTGGATCCACACATGGTGCATACGTCATTATGTATCAGGCATAATTTAATGTTTACTCATTGGAATAAATTAAAATCTAAATTAGATATTTCCCAGTAAATGTCACTTGACCCAAGTCTCATCCTCAGTCTGAAAGTAGACTGTGCTGCCTCTCTGTTTTGATAATGTCAACACCCCCACTTCAATTAAATCTAACAACCGAAGAAAAAAACTGAATAACATTTACCATTTACGAGAAGGCATAATCCAGTTGACATGTTATAATGGAAAGTATAGCACAAATGATATGCAGCACATGATATTGCGCATCGGATTACAGACGGTTCGTTGAGAGTCAGAAGTTTCGTTGACCTTGTCTCGTCGGTGTACGTACTTGGATCATGTCTAAACGTGAGAACTCGTTCTCTTTCCGACAGAGACTGTGATTTCAATGACGGTAGCAATGAAAGATCCAATTGCGACGTTACAGATATTGTAATTAAATATAGCAGTAACTGATTTCTTCGATTATCCATTGTTTCCCTAATACACATAAACATTAAAAATGTAAATGCAGAATTCTTATAGTGTTGACATTAAAATGGAACACGGATATTGTCCCACAATAAAGATGGCCGGCCTCCGTGTGTCTTCGGTAAAGCAAATCTCATTGGCACATTTAGAAAGATATAATACTGCTCACAAGTCGCAACAATATAGGTCTCTCATTCAAAACACAAAATAGAAGTCTGAATGTTTTCACATAAATAGGGATGTCCGTCTGCGTTCTCAGAAATTTAACATTTTCACATGTCCCGGAAAATTAGTGTTTCAGTCTTTTTTTGTACAACACGCATATCTTGTATTGTTCTCAGATATATAAAACTCTTATTTCCCTGAGCAAACCAATCTTTAATAAATCTCTCAATGCTTTCTCATTGACACTGCCACCTGCAAATTATGCTTACTAATGTCCTCAGTCATACTGTTCTTTAGTACGTTATCAGAAATAAACAACTTCTCACAAAACTAATATTCCTTTCTAAAACTAACCTTAAAACTAATGTTTCATCCGGAATATAAATATTTTACAACATTCTCTGAAGTACAAAAACCTCTCGCGTTGTCACCAACACAAAATATCGATAAATTTCTTCTGTTTCTCTTTGAATACTGTATGAATTCCTGTTCATTCACGTATATAGACCACTTACGTACTTCCTTAACAATATTCTGAAACCAACCCGAAACAAATAACACTAATGTCACCATTAATTATTTTATATGACTTAATAATCTGTTATTAATAATCATACCTTGTCACAGAACAATAAATATTACAGATACAGTCTCGTCTACCATTAGATATTTAAACAGATTTTAGTGGTGCTTTGCTTTATCACCACCGTGAAAGTAAAATTTTCACACTGTCCCCAACAAATGAAATACATATCTTTTCCTCGGTTTCTTTGTATATTTTATTTACTTTATAAATTTATTTATAAAATTCATAAATCGGTTCAATTGATGTCGAAGTTCATCACTGTGTTTTCAGCGGTGGTATTCAATTGTTACTGATTGAGTAATGTCAATGAACCACATAGAATGTGAATTTTAATATAGAGACACAGCACATGTTTAACAAAACCCCAATTGAAATGGACCCATCCAAAGCAGTTAGAATATCTTTTCACGACAAAATCCACTATGACAAATGAGTCCTTAGACTCAGCCGAGGACAAGAAACCGAAATAACTCTCGAAAAATATAAACAGTACAGAAGAAATGAGTCTCTTATCATCGGGTATTGTCACAAATCTGGAGAAACCCCGCTAAATAAAAGATTAAAACAAATATAATAAATGGCAGTAAGTAAATGATTCAATAAATAGTAGTAGTAGTAGTAGTAGTAGGGGTAGAAGGAGTACTATTTGTAGTAGTAGTAGTAGTAGTAGGGGTAGAAGGAGTATTATTTGTAGTAGTATTAGTAGCAGGGACGTATATATCTAAATAGATATATACGTCCCTAGGAAAAGTAGTAGTAGCAGTAGTAGTAGTAGCAGTGACTTATATATCTAAATAGATATATACGTCCCTAGGAGAAGTAGTAGTAGCAGTAGTAGTAGTAGTAGTAGAAGCAGGGACGTATATATCTAAATAGATATATACGTTCCTGGGAGAAGTAGTAGTAGTAGAAAGAGTAGGAGTAGGAGTAGTAGTAGAAAGAGTAGGAGTAGTAGCAGTAGTAGTAGTAGTAGGTGGAGTGGGAGTAGTAGTAGTAGTAGAAGGAGTAGTAGTAGTAGGAGGAGGAGGATGAGGAGGAGGAGGAGGTAGAGGAGGTGTAGGAGTAGTAGTAGTAGGAGGAGGAGTACTAGTAGTAGTAGGAGGAGGAGGAGGAGGAGAAAGAGTAGTAGTAGTAGTAGTAAAGTAGTAGGAGAAGTAGTACTAACGTTAGTATAGTAGTAGACGTAAACACTGTTTCCTTCATGTGTTCATGTGTGTATTTATATGCATTTACTTCATGAACTTTAGTAGTTGTTGCAGTACTTTTGCGACGGGTGTCCCGGGCACCTGGTTTCACCTTAATTAAATTGAGGTTCGCATTTGTCTGAGCATGACTTTGTACACAATATTGTCCTTTCGAACTACGAGATGTGGGTAACCCTTTAGTACTTCTTCCTTGTTTACTTAAAACCAACCAACCGAAATGTACAAGAAAACCAATTTGAATTACTTCAAGTATTGTGAACTTCAAACGCTCCGGATATTCCTCAGTCGATATGAAGGATTATTATGGTATTATTCCACTGCATATAATAGGCAAATGACAATATCCACTAATAGCATTAGGCACTAAGTGGTCATGTATACTATATTAAGTATACATCAGTATTTCGTTGATTTTAAAATGACAACGTTATTTGAAATCACGTTTATCTGGTTTAATAAGAATAAGAACTGAAAGCGTATAGAAGATTTGATGAACTAAAGACAATGTAAAAGTCAAGATAATTGCAAAATAATGAATTTGATATACTGTCAGGCTATCACACACTGGTTTACAACTCGCTTCGATGTAGGAACAATGCTAGGCTATAACCCATTGGTTTACAATTCATTTGGTTGTAGAATCACTGTAAGACTATAACCCATTGGTTTACAATTCGTTTGGCTTTAGAATCACTGTTAGGCTATAACCCATTGGTTTACAATGCATTTGGCAGTAGGATCACTGTAAGGCTATAACCCATTGGTTTACAATTCGTTTGGCTTTAGAATCACTGTTAGGCTATAACCCATTGGTTTACAATGCATTTGGCAGTAGGATCACTGTGAGGCTATAACCCATTGGTTTACAATTCATTTGGCAGTAGGAGCACTGTAAGACTATAACCCATTGGTTTACACTTCATTTGGCTGTAGGATCACTGTAAGACTATAACCCATTGGTTTACAATTCATTTGGCAGTAGGAGCACTGTAAGACTATAACCCATTGGTTCACACTTCATTTGGCTGTAGGATCACTGTAAGACTATAACCCATTGGTTTACAATTCATTTGGCTGTAGGAGCACTGTGAGGCTATAACACATTGGTTTACAATTCATTTGGCAGTAGGAGCACTGTAAGACTATAACCCATTGGTTTACAATTCATTTGGCAGTAGGATCACTGTAAGGCTATAACCCATTGGTTTACAATTCATTTGGCAGTAGGATCACTGTAAGGCTATAACCCATTGGTTTACAATTCATTTGGCTGTAGGATCACTGTAAGACTATAACCCATTGGTTTACAATTCATTTGGCAGTAGGAGCACTGTAAGGCTATAACCCATTGGTTTACAATTCATTTGGCAGTAGGAGCACTGTAAGACTATAACCCATTGGTTTACAATTCATTTGGCTGTAGGATCACTGTAAGACTATAACCCATTGGTTTACAATTCATTTGGCAGTAGGAGCACTGTAAGGCTATAACCCATTGGTTTACAATTCATTTGGCTGTAGGAGCACTGTGAGGCTATAACACATTGGTTTACAATTCATTTGGCAGTAGGAGCACTGTAAGGCTATAACCCATTGGTTTACAATTCATTTGGCTGTAGGAGCACTGTGAGGCTATAACCCATTGGTTTACAATTCATTTGGCTGTAGGATCACTGTAAGACTGTAACCCAGTGGGTTGCAATTCATTTTGAAGTGGGGTCACTGTAAAGCTATAACACATTGGTTTACAATTCATTTGGCTTTAAGATCACTGTAAGGCTATAAGCTATTGGTTTACAAGTCGTTTTGCTGTAGGATCACTGTAAGGCTATAACCCATTGGTTTACAATTCAAATGGCTGTTGAATCACCGTTAGGCTATCATCCATGAGTTTATAAAGCATTTGGCTGTAGTATCACAGATCGTTTAAGTTTATATTTCTACTGAACGGTGTAGATCGGTAGATCTCGTGCTCGACTCGAGTGAAAATTCTACGCAAAGTATCAATGTCGTCACCATACACGTGAAAATAGACGTAAAACAAAAATCAATAAGCAGTCAGTCAGTCACTCAATCAATCAAATGATCAGACAATTAATCAATCTATATCCATCAATCAATGCTTTATTATGATAAAAGAAATGGCAGCAAATGACTGTGAAAAACTCCTCAGTTCACTCTCAAAGTTTTTATTAGTGGTGTATTACAAAAACTGTCAAACGAAATTACAAACATGTATATAGTAAGAATTCATATGAACATCTAAGAGAATCAATAAATTCGATCATAAGTACATAATCACAATGTATACAAATATATACATGAACAATCAAATCCAAACTTCAAACAAAAGTGTAAGTTATAGAAATGAAAGCTATGCATTTTACACAATAACTTAAATGTGTATATATGTACCGGTACATATACATGTATATGTATATAAATACATGAAAAGAAATATCGGACCATATATACGAGTATAAAAAGAAAAAAATACCACGGAAATTTAAATAGACACCAAACCAAATAACATGTACTTAGGACCATAAGTGAACTGAAATGGATTTCACTTGGAGCATTTGTCATTTTTGTTTCCATTTGATAAAGGCCAAGTGGCCGTTAATTTTTGGAAATTGAGTTTTTCTTGTTACTTTTTTTAATTCATACTTTCTCTCGGAGGACTTCGTATAATTCTTACTTAATAAGTGTATTCAGAGTCTATCAAAACGTTTGCAGTTAAATTTTTGTTTATTTTCCACACAAAACTAAATCATCAAAATAAGGGAAATATTTTAGGTAGTTTTTAAGTGAATATGATTTTTGTAAAGGAAAATTCTCGAACATATTTTTTGTCCATCAATCTTTTCCTTCCAAGTTTACGACTCAAATCTTTACAAATGTAGTTTATTTTAAGATAACATTTAATAATTAAAAAAATTCATTTAACAAAATTTTAATGATTTTTTTTTCATTTCTATTTTGTGAAGTATAGTGGATGATCGCCATTGACCACCGCTTTGTATCTTATCATGGACTTTATTGTACTTTTATGAAAAATTAATAATCACAGAATGATCAAAATTGTTATGGGTAAATCGAAATTCTACGATGTGTAACGTCGACATACATTCTCATTTACGCAATACTGAATTCCTTCTTGAACTTGTACTGATTTGGCGTCCGTTTCGGACCGTCTGTGCTTGAGTTCCTAGATATCCTCTTGATTAATTTTTTCACCAATAATTTTTTTCCATTAGAAAACCGGACACATATTGAGCAATTTTACATTTTCTTGCTTTGATGGTGCACTTCTCCGAAATATCCACATGTGTATCGACTGTTATTAATCATATATATGTGCATGTCCTTGCTGATTAGTGTATTGCAGCACGGTCACATGTCTTCTGTTTTCTCTTTTATCGTAGACAAGATGACACGATAAACATTTTCCTATAACACTTTGTAGATGTATAGCCTTGCAGAACGTGCTCGGAGTCCTAGAAACTCATCGTACATGGAATTGTGAAATCTGTATTTACATGTATTCTCCATAATGCACTTGTTTTATGTCTGTAACGAAAACTTAATTCCTTCGAAGTTTTAGATAACATATTTTGCAAACAAGTTTGAATAATATTCGCACTGGAATAAAGTACTAGTTCATGATTAAAATTATATAATTTAATTCCTTTCACATTGTCCGTATAACGCAAATATACAAATGCATGGAGCAAAATTTAGTCTGTTTCTGAATAGACATTGTCCCTTCGATTAATACATAATCGGGGACGCAAGTAAACAGAACTCCGCCTCGATATGCAGATGTATGATGTGGATTATATATTTTGTGTATCGGTTTTTGTCTATACATCAATAGACTGAGACTTTCTTTTACAGTACTTTCTTCAATAATGTAATTATTTCCACATTGACCGTATAACGTAGACTATATACAAACGCACGGAGTCAAATTTAGTCTATTTCTTTATCTATAGACAATGTCCCATCGAATAATTTTTTTATACATAATCGAGGCTTCACGTAAACAGAACTCCAGTTCGATCTAGATATAGATCTATATATCGAGTGATATCTAACTGAATAAGAAGTCGATTTTAAATTGGATAAAAAATACAAAAAATATAAGATCATTTCTGTTTTTCCTTTCATTTCAAGGTATTTTTTCTAGCTCGTACATATACTATCTATATTGTTGATTGGGCCGCCAAGATCGCGATTCTGGAAGCGCAAACGTAAGATTGATGCGCGAAATTTGATTTATCATTTTCAAATACAAGATGTAATCATTCTTTAAAAATGCTTTATTTTGAAACACCTGTAATCAAATTATAAGAAAGACTGTATTTTTTTTCTGTCTATCGATGTATAGATAAAAACCGAAACACAAACTAAATATAATCCGTTTCTTAAATATTATAAATTGTCTCTACCACAAACCATCCAATTCTAGATGTCTGCTTACTCTTTTCAGAAGATTTTGCGTAAAATTCTTTCTACTTTGGACGAATACACCAATGAACATTTCGCTTGATTTCGCCAGTATGTGTGTATCTGTTTTCACAGCATCCTTGTTGATGGCATTGTTGGGATGATATTCCAGACCACCCACAGTCTTCAGGTGTAGATTGTGGTCTGTTACAGGGTATGGATCGAAAACATAAATTCCGTTCCGTGTTATAACAACACCCCATGGATCTACATTCGGCAGCCGACACACCCACATTGCCACAATTAAACCGCGTCTGGTCAGATGTTCTACACAGATCTGAAAAGCATTTGTGATAATGCAAGAAAATTGGCAGTACATTATAATGATGATAATAAAAATGAATGAAATCATGTAAAATATTACTGATACCTATACACTGACAAATTACATGCATATAATCCTGGTAAACAGAGGTCATACTTAGAACCCGGGATGACTACGTGCCGTCTCCTGTTTGTTCTGCTGCATCCGCCACATTTCCGAAAATAAATCAATGCTGTATACAAAGTATAATGGTAGACTAACTCTTGTGAATGATGCTAAAGTTACATATCAGAATGATGGTATAATAAAACTTAGGTCAAACCTTCCATAAAAGGAATAGTTTTGATCAAAGTTTAAAATATAACAGTAATCAATACTTTGTAACTGTGACACTAACAACAATTTACCAAGATGGGCATCTCTATATCTCTAATATCATACGTTATTTAACAGGTAAAATTTAGTAAGAGATCTTCAGGTAAATTTTAAAAAAAATCAGCACTTTCTGCGCGCGCGCGCGCGCACACACACACACACACACACACACACACACACACACACACACACACACACACACACACACACACACACACACACATTAAGTATCACAGCTTATCTGACGAATATAAATTGGAAAAAAAAACTGCAGTCAGTGTCGCCAAACCCTCGTCACAACTTTAATTTGAAAATAGATTATTTGGTGATTTATTTCGATTTAAATCCAAATTTGAATGGATCAACATTCCCTTCATCGATATATCTTAGTAATATTTACCATTTAGGAGGTGACACATTCCAGTTGACATGTTATAATAGAACGTATAGCAAGACTGATATGCAGCACATGATATTGCGCAGCGGATCGTAGATGGTTCCTTCATAGCCAGTAGTTCCGTTGTTTGTGTCTCGTCAGTGTATGTACTTGGATCATAACTATACCTTGAAAATGTTAGATTCCCTGACGAATACTGTGATTTCAAGAGGGTTGGTAATGAATCATCCAATTGCAAAGACACGGATACTGTCATAAAATAAATGAATAAATGCTTTCCTATATCATCCATCATTTCCGTTTAATATAGAAATATATGACTGCGTTGATCTCTCAAGCTGAAAAATATGTCATTGTCTTCAACCATGTCCCTCAAAATGTTCACATAAGTATAGTTATCTCTCATCATGTCTTCAAAATATATATTTTAGTGTTTTCCGGGTCACAGAAGTCTTACAGTGTCATCAGTTACTTCTTTTCCTGTAGAATGCAAGCAAGTAAAAAAGTATAAATTCTAAATATTCAGAGCACATTTAATGTTTAAACATTTTCGAAGACAAATCTCTTGATACGCCCAGAATATTAAAACTTCCTATAATACCTTCACCAAATTATGTCTCCAAAAGTCCGAAGTCATGTAAGTAAGTTACGAGGATTTTACACAGCGCCTCATCAATGCCAGCACGATCCTATACATAAGTTAGATGTATCATAAGCGACTTTATCATACAAAAAGGGCTAGATGGAATATCGGAGGCGTGCCAAACGATACGTTATCTAAAAACAATAACCGTGATCTCAAAAAGGAAGCTGAAATTGAATCGATACAATACAAACAAAAGAAAAGCAATAACCACAACGTTTTCAATGCTTAATTACTACTGCTTGTAAGCTAACAGTGCTTTATCGGGATTTTTTTGTAAAACAGAGAATATTAGTAAAATCTATTTACATTGGAAAATTAAGTATTCCTCTCAAAAGATCCTGAATAAGTATGTTTTATCAGTCTAATTGTTTATCTTATATATATATATATATATATATATATATATATATATATATATATATATATATATATATATATATATATATATATATATATATATATATATATATATATATATATATATATAGATTAAGCACTGATGCTTATCCTGACCTTTGTATGATCAGATAGCTATAGAATCATATAAAATTTGACGTCAATACATTTAATTCAATAGCTCCTGTATAAACCTATTTAACAGCTGCTTGACACAAAGGGAAATTATTATGTATACTGAAATTATCATGAGAATATTTGTTTTACATTTTTCTTTCTTACTTGTAAGTAGGAAATGCACATGTTCTATTTTATATTAACAGTTCAGTGTTGCAAATAAGTTGTTAACTCTTAAACCCAACACCTCATTCAATTTAATTCGATTTTAATTCAATTGATTCAAATTTCATACAGCATATTATTTCTAATATAGAATCGAAAAGAAATGAGACCTTTCTCAACTGTATGACAAACTTTCCGATGTAAATAAATGATAAAGTAAACAGCAATACATCTCAAAATCTCGTCGGCAAGCTACAGTACCGACCTAGGACGGTCAATTGATATGACACAACACGCAGTTGGTGTGATTAACCGGTTAATGAGTTCAGTGACTCACCAATAGAAAAGAACTCAAACCAAAGTGATAATTGGTTGGTTTTTGTAATCTGAATAACTCTCCTTTTAGAAAACAAACAACTCACATGACACTCAAGAAGAGCATAGTATATAAATATAAAAAATATATATATACATGTATATACAAATAAAGCACAAAGATACTGTAGCTACCAACGCACCCCATATGTCACGTACATTCGTTCCCGCAACGGGGACTCGAACCCACGACCTATGGTACCGAATCACCTAGCTGTCATGCATCCGACCGTCTAACCGACGAGCTACCCGAGCTCAGAATTCGGAACCGTAAATATGAAAGGAACTAATGGCATTTGATTGTTGTACCCACAACAATGCACCATAGTGGACATTCATGAACCTCAGACACGAGACCGAGTGTCCGGGAGGAATAAGCGTCTCCTGTCAAAGGTAAGATCAAGTCTCCGAGAGGGGTAAGCATCTCCTGTCAGAGGTGAGACCGAGTGTCCGGAAGAGGTAAACGTCTCCTGTCAGATATGAGACCGAGTGTCCGGGAGGAGTAAGCGTTCCCTGTCAGGGGTAAGACCGAGTGTCCGGGAGGAGTAAGCGTTTCCTGTCAAGGGTAAAACCGAATGTTCGGGGGGAGTAAGCGTTTCCTGTCAGGGGTAAGACCGAGTGTCCGGGAGGAGTAAGCGTTTCCTGTCAGGGGTAAGACCGAGTGTCAGGGAGGAGTAAGTGGTTCCTGTAAAAGGAGAGACCGAGCATCCGGGAGGAGTAAGCATTCCCTGTCAGAAGAGAGATTGAGTGTCCGGGAAGAATAAGCGTCTCCTTTCAGTGGTTAAATCGAGTGTCCGGAAGGAGTAAAGTTCTCCTGTCAGAGGTGAGACTGGGTGTCCGGAACGGGTAAGCGTCTTCTGTCAGAGAAGAGAACGAGTGTCCGGGAGGGGTAAGTGTCTCCTGTCAGAGCAGAGACCGAGTGTCTGGGAGGAGTAAGCAACTCCTATCAGAAATGAGACCGAGTGTCCGGGAGGAGTACGGGTCTTCTGTCAGATTTGAGACCGAGTGTCTGAGAGTGGTAAGCGGCTCCGTCAGAGGTGAGACCGAGTGTCCATGTGGAGTAAGCGTTTCCTGTCAGAGGTGAGACCGAGTGTCCGGGAAGAGTAAGTGTCTCCTGTTGGAGATCAGTTAGATTATCTGTCCTTCTCCCACTTTTGATATCTGCGGTTTGTGGGAGAGGGTCAGGTTATCTTTGTTCATCAAAAGTTGGAATTTTAGCGATACCAGCTGGTTTCCGGATGTACAAGCCTTTGGTAACAAAAAACGTTTGCACAGCGAACTTGCAACTTATAATCCAATAAATGAATATTTAACTTACTCGGTCATAGCGATATCTTTTCCAATTAAAGTATATAACTTGTTCTAGCTGCCGTTTTATCTGCAAACACGGCAATACCCTAATTTCGCCATTTGTGTACACAGTATGACGTGAGATCTCGCAGAACGCGAATTTGCATTCGTGACACTTCAGCAGCTGACACATTTTTGTAAAGAAAAACACGATGCAACCTCGTCACGAATGATCAAAGTCACGGTCGGCGAGATCTGACGTCATACTCTATACACAAAAGACGAAATGGAGAATCCTGTCGTGTTTTCAGATAAAACGACAGCCAGTAGAAGTTATATATCTTATTTGGAAAAGATATTGCTATGATCAAGTAAGTTAAATGTTCATTTATTAGATTACAGGTTGCAAGTTCGCTGTGCAAACGTTTATTTATCATCAAAGACTTGTGCATCCCGATACTAGCTGTTATCGCTAAGATTCCAACTTTTAATGAGCAAAATCTCTCTGATCCTCTCTCACAAACCTTCGATATCAAAAGTGAGAGAAGGGCAGAGAATCTCGGACTTTTCAGAGATGAGACCGAGTGTTCGGGAAGAGTAAGGGTCTCCTGTAAGAGGTGAGACTGATTGTCCGGGAAGATTAAGTGTCTTCTGTCTGAGATGAGACTGAGTGTCCGGGTAGAGTAAGTGTCTCCTGTCAGAGCAGAGGTGAGACTGAGTGCCCGGGAAGAGTAAGCGTCTCCTGGCAGAGGTGAGACTGAGTGCCCGGGAAGAGTAAGTGTCTCCTATCAGAGGTGAGACTGAGTGTCCGGGAAGAGTAAGCGTCTCCTGTCAGAGGTGAGACTGAGTGTCAGGGAAGAGTAAGTGTCTTCTGTCTGAGATGAGACTGAGTGTCCGGGAAGAGTAAGGGTCTCCTGTCAGAGGTGAGACTGAGTGTCCGGGAAGAGTAAGTGTCTCCTGTCAGAGCAGAGGTGAGACTGAGTGCCCGGGAAGAGTAAGCGTCTCCTGGCAGAGGTGAGACTGAGTGCCCGGGAAGAGTAAGTGTCTCCTATCAGAGGTGAGACTGAGTGTCCGGGAAGAGTAAGCGTCTCCTGTCAGAGGTGAGATTGAGTGTCAGGGAAGAGTAAATGTCTTCTGTCTGAGATGAGACTGAGTGTCCGGGAAGAGTAAGGGTCTCCTGTCAGAGGTGAGACTGAGCGTCCGGGAAGAGTAAGTGTCTCCTGTCTGAGGTGAGACTGAGTGCCCGGGAAGAGTAAGCGTCTCCTGTCAGAGGTGAGACTGAGTGTCCGGGAAGAGTAAGCGTCTCCTGTTTGGCTGACCACACCCAAGATACACGCCCAAGACGTACCGACGACACAATATGTCTAGCTCTATCTACATATCTATCACACTTTATTATAACAATGTATTCATTATACACAAAAACTGGTCCTGATCAGCAGTATTGCAATGCAGAATAATCAATAAGACTGTAATACAAAATTCTTTAAGGAAATTCTATTTACATGTACCAACATAAATTTCCATTGCAATATTACTGATTACTCGTAATATTGAATCACTATCTAGGGAAATAAACTAAACTTTTACGCTGCGGATTAATTTACGAACGTTCCCATACACAACTACAACGGACAAAGGCAAAATGACACTATCCATGCAATTCATTATCAAATAAGATACTGTTTATGTGACGATGACTAGGGTTGTAGATAGTTCAATGGCCGTTGTTTTGCCATACTCATTTCAGACAGCGACATTATATTTGTAATTATCAGGGTAAAATTCTAGATATTTGGTGGGTTTTCCTATTATTTATTGATTTATTTAATCTATTTATTTATTTTTGTCTGTGCCCTGATTTCAAATTTTATGCATTTCACTTTTGCAAAAGAAATGGAATGCTAGACTCGAATATTCCTTTTGTCCCGGATTCTTCTTTGCAACCTTCTTCACTTTAAAAAAAATATCATTAAGCAATTTTTCCAATGAGAAGTCAACGGAAAACTTCTTATATTACATCGTCAACTCAAAATTTAATGAAAACATACCCGGGAGAGTATGTAATGCGTAAATTGAGATTTTGCAAAGTTGCATGTATGAACATGAACTGCAGCAATACAAAAAAGTATACACTGACCTGAGCACACACTACATGCAAGAAAAACAACTTACATAACTCGGAAATCTTTTATATATTTTACTTCTTCATGGAGGGATATTCTTGATGCCAAAAATAGCTCTGATATAACACCTTATTTAAATACTGATTTGTATATTCAAAAGAAACAATATCGTCGATCATGCAAAGAAAGGTGGTTTTGCATAATAGCTTGACGAATATTCACCAAATAAGTACAAACAATCTGCCTTTCATGAACGATATGACAATCCGTCAAATATTTGTCATTTTTGTCTGTAAAGCAAATATATGAAATCCCTCAATATCGTGTATAGTTTTATTTCACTTTTATGGAATTAATATCTACCTGACGTGTTGTTCAAAGCTTTAAATTTATGTTACAGACCTACCCAAAGCAGTAATGGATCATTTGCAAAATACATTGCAATAGGTCGAAAAAAACAAAAACAAAACAAAACAGATACGTCGGCGTCGTGTAATCATTTTCAGAATATCGTTTGAAAGATTATCCATTCCATGCTAATTACGATGAAGCATGTGTCATGAAATACTTGAAGTTGCTGATGTTATGGTAGCATAGTATAATGATTTGTACAACCTGCTTTAAGCGACCATCACTGAAGGAAAGATGAGAAAAGTGGCAGGTGGCCTCTTAACAAGATTTACTTTGTTCGGACAATTAGTATTAAGTAACAGGGAACAGGTGTAGTTTGTGACATGATCGCTTAGCACAGGTGGTCTCTAAAGCAGGTTAGAATGTACAATATAGCGATATCGTGTTAAACACTGATAATTGATGCAAGATGCAATAAAACTTTCATATATATCAAATCCCGTATTTATTTTATGCATAAGAGACCAGTGTGTTGCATTTTACCATTGTTACTTTTACAAGTAAGAGATGAATGTGATGCATTGTACCTGTGTTTATTATACACGTAAGAGACGAATGTAATGTGCTTTACCTGTGCTTTTTTATATACGTAAGAGATGAATGTGATGCATTGTACCTGTGTTTATTATACACGTAAGAGACGAATGTGACGTGTTTACCTGTATTTACGTAAGAGATGAATGTGATGCACCGTACCTGTGTTTATTATACACGTAGGAGATGAATGGGATGCGTTGTACCTATATTGATTACATACACGAGACGAATGTGATGCATTGTACACATAGGAGACGAAGGTGATGAATATTGTACCTGTGTTTACTATACACGTAAGAGACGAATGTGATGCACTGTACCTGTGTTTATTATACATTTAAGAGACGAATGTGACTCATTGTACCTGTGCTTTTTCTTCCATGTAAGAGACCAATATGATGGTTTGTTCCCGTGTTTATTGTGCATGTAAGAGACTAATATGACAGGTTGTACCCGTGTTTATTGTGCATGTAAGAGACTAATATGATAGGTTGTACCCGTGTTTATTGTGCATGTAAGAGACTAATATGATAGGTTGTACCCGTGTTTATTGTGCATGTAAGAGACTAATATGATAGGTTGTACCCGTGTTTATTGTGCATGTAAGAGACTAATATGATGGTTTGTACCCGTGTTTATTGTGCATGTAAGAGACTAATATGATAGGTTGTACCCGTGTTTATTGTGCATGTAAGAGACTAATATGATAGATTGTACCCGTGTTTATTATGCATGTAAGAGACTAATATGACAGGTTGTACCCGTGTTTATTGTGCATGTAAGAGACTAATATGATGGTTTGTACTCGTGTTTATTGTGCATGTAAGAGACTAATATGATAGATTGTACCCGTGTTTATTGTGCATGTAAGAGACCAATATAATAGGTTGTACCCGTGTTTATTGTGCATGTAAGAGACCAATATGATAGGTTGTACCCGTGTTTATTGTGCATGTAAGAGACTAATATGATGGTTTGTTCCCGTGTTTATTGTGCTTGTAAGAGAGTAATATAATAGGTTGTACCCGTGTTTATTGTGCATGTAAGAGACTAATATGATGGTTTGTTCCCGTGTTTATTGTGCATGTAAGAGACTAATATGATGGTTTGTTCCCGTGTTTATTGTGCATGTAAGAGACTAATATGATAGGTTGTACCCGTGTTTATTGTGCATGTAAGAGACTAATATGATAAGTTGTACCCGTGTTTATTGTGCATGTAAGAGACTAATATGATAGATTATACCCGTGTTTATTGTGCATGTAAGAGACCAATATGATAGGCTGTACCCGTGTTTATAGTGCATGTAAGAGACTAATATGATGGTTTTTCCCGTGTTTATTGTGCATGTAAGAGACTAATATGATAGGTTGTACCGGTGTTTATTGTGCATGTAAGAGACTAATATGATAGATTGTACCCGTGTTTATTTTGCATGTAAGAGACTAATATGATGGTTTGTACCCGTGTTTATTGTGCATGTAAGAGACTAATATGATAGATTATACCCGTGTTTATTGTGCATGTAAGAGACCAATATGATAGGCTGTACCCGTGTTTATTGTGCATGTAAGAGACTAATATGATGGTTTGTTCCCGTGTTTATTGTGCATGTAAGAGACTAATATGATGGTTTGTACTCGTGTTTATTGTGCATGTAAGAGACTAATATGATAGGTTGTACCCGTGTTTATTGTGCATGTAAGAGACTAATATGATAGATTGTACCCGTGTTTATTGTGCATGTAAGAGACTAATATGATAGGTTGTACCCGTGTTTATTGTGCATGTAAGAGATTAATATGATGGTTTGTACCCGTGTTTATTGTGCATGTAAGAGACTAATATGATAGGTTGTACCCGTGTTTATTGTGCATGTAA
Organism: Pteria penguin; assembly: GCA_035048485.1. Classification (NCBI taxonomy): domain Eukaryota; kingdom Metazoa; phylum Mollusca; class Bivalvia; order Pterioida; family Pteriidae; genus Pteria; species Pteria penguin. The sequence continues at coordinate 18,365,250 of CM068583.1, read as the reverse complement.
GAAACTAATATGATAGATTGTACCCGTGTTTATTGTGCATGTAAGAGACTAATATGATGGTTTGTACCCGTGTTTATTGTGCATGTAAGAGACTAATATGATAGATTATACCCGTGTTTATTGTGCATGTAAGGGACCAATATGATAGGCTGTACCCGTGTTTATTGTGCATGTAAGAGACTAATATGATGGTTTGTTCCCGTGTTTATTGTGCATGTAAGAGACTAATATGATAGGTTGTACCCGTGTTTATTGTGCATGTAAGAGACTAATATGATAGATTGTACCCGTGTTTATTGTGCATGTAAGAGACTAATATGATGGTTTGTACCCGTGTTTATTGTGCATGTAAGAGACTAATATGATAGATTGTACCCGTGTTTATTTTGCATGTAAGAGACCAATATGATAGGTTGTACCCGTGTTTATTGTGCATGTAAGAGACTAATATGATGGTTTGTTCCCGTGTTTATTGTGCATGTAAGAGACTAATATGATAGGTTGTACCCGTGTTTATTGTGCATGTAAGAGACTAATATGATGGTTTGTTCCCGTGTTTATTGTGCATGTAAGAGACTAATATGATGGTTTGTTCCCGTGTTTATTGTGCATGTAAGAGACTAATATGATGGTTTGTTCCCGTGTTTATTGTGCATGTAAGAGACTAATATGATGGTTTGTTCCCGTGTTTATTGTGCATGTAAGAGACTAATATGATAGGTTGTACCCGTGTTTATTGTGCATGTAAGAGACTAATATGATGGTTTGTTCCCGTGTTTATTGTGCATGTAAGAGACTACTATGATAGGTTGTTCCCGTGTTTATTGTGCATATAAGAGACTAATATTACGGTTTGTTCCCGTGTTTATTGTGCATGTAAGAGACTAATATGATGGTTTGTTCCCGTGTTTATTGTGCATGTAAGAGACCAATATGATAGATAGTACCCGTGTTTATTGTGCATGTAAGAGACTAATATGATGGTTTGTTCCCGTGTTTATTGTGCATGTAAGAGACCAATATGATAGATAGTACCCGTGTTTATTGTGCATGTAAGTGACCAATATGATAGATAGTACCCGTGTTTATTGTGCATGTAAGAGACTAATATGATGGTTTGTTCCCGTGTTTATTGTGCATGTAAGAGACCAATATGATAGATAGTACCCGTGTTTATTGTGCATGTAAGAGACTAATATGATAAGTTGTACCCGTGTTTATTGTGCATGTAAGAGACTAATATGATAGATTGTACCCGTGTTTATTGTGCATGTAAGAGACTAATATGATAGATTGTACCCGTGTTTATTTTGCATGTAAGAGACTAATATGATGGTTTAGTTTATTGTGCATGTAAGAGACTAATATGATAGATTATACCCGTGTTTATTGTGCATGTAAGAGACCAATATGATAGTCTGTACCCGTGTTTATTGTGCATGTAAGAGACTAATATGATGGTTTGTTCCCGTGTTTATTGTGCATGTAAGAGACTAATATGATGGTTTGTACTCGTGTTTATTGTGCATGTAAGAGACTAATATGATAGGTTGTACCCGTGTTTATTGTGCATGTAAGAGACTAATATGATAGATTGTACCCGTGTTTATTGTGCATGTAAGAGACTAATATGATAGGTTGTACCCGTGTTTATTGTGCATGTAAGAGATTAATATGATGGTTTGTACCCGTGTTTATTGTGCATGTAAGAGACTAATATGATAGGTTGTACCCGTGTTTATTGTGCATGTAAGAAACTAATATGATAGATTGTACCCGTGTTTATTGTGCATGTAAGAGACTAATATGATGGTTTGTACCCGTGTTTATTGTGCATGTAAGAGACTAATATGATAGATTATACCCGTGTTTATTGTGCATGTAAGGGACCAATATGATAGGCTGTACCCGTGTTTATTGTGCATGTAAGAGACTAATATGATGGTTTGTTCCCGTGTTTATTGTGCATGTAAGAGACTAATATGATAGGTTGTACCCGTGTTTATTGTGCATGTAAGAGACTAATATGATAGATTGTACCCGTGTTTATTGTGCATGTAAGAGACTAATATGATGGTTTGTACCCGTGTTTATTGTGCATGTAAGAGACTAATATGATAGATTGTACCCGTGTTTATTTTGCATGTAAGAGACCAATATGATAGGTTGTACCCGTGTTTATTGTGCATGTAAGAGACTAATATGATGGTTTGTTCCCGTGTTTATTGTGCATGTAAGAGACTAATATGATAGGTTGTACCCGTGTTTATTGTGCATGTAAGAGACTAATATGATGGTTTGTACCCGTGTTTATTGTGCATGTAAGAGACTAATATGATAGGTTGTACCCGTGTTTATTGTGCATGTAAGAGACTAATATGATGGTTTGTTCCCGTGTTTATTGTGCATGTAAGAGACTAATATGATGGTTTGTTCCCGTGTTTATTGTGCATGTAAGAGACTAATATGATGGTTTGTACCCGTGTTTATTGTGCATGTAAGAGACTAATATGATGGTTTGTTCCCGTGTTTATTGTGCATGTAAGAGACTAATATGATAGGTTGTACCCGTGTTTATTGTGCATGTAAGAGACTAATATGATGGTTTGTTCCCGTGTTTATTGTGCATGTAAGAGACTACTATGATAGGTTGTTCCCGTGTTTATTGTGCATATAAGAGACTAATATGATGGTTTGTTCCCGTGTTTATTGTGCATGTAAGAGACTAATATGATGGTTTGTTCCCGTGTTTATTGTGCATGTAAGAGACCAATATGATAGATAGTACCCGTGTTTATTGTGCATGTAAGAGACTAATATGATGGTTTGTTCCCGTGTTTATTGTGCATGTAAGAGACCAATATGATAGATAGTACCCGTGTTTATTGTGCATGTAAGTGACCAATATGATAGATAGTACCCGTGTTTATTGTGCATGTAAGAGACTAATATGATGGTTTGTACCCGTGTTTATTGTGCATGTAAGAGACCAATATGATAGATAGTACCCGTGTTTATTGTGCATGTAAGAGACTAATATGATAAGTTGTACCCGTGTTTATTGTGCATGTAAGAGACTAATATGATAGATTGTACCCGTGTTTATTGTGCATGTAAGAGACCAATATGGTAGGTTGTACCCGTGTTAATTGTGCATGTAAGAGACTAATATGATGGTTTGTACTCGTGTTTATTGTGCATGTAAGAGACTAATATGATAGGTTGTACCCGTGTTTATTGTGCATGTAAGAGACTAATATGATAGATTGTACCCGTATTTATTGTGCATGTAAGAGACTAATATGATAGGTTGTACCCGTGTTTATTGTGCATGTAAGAGATTAATATAATGGTTTGTACCCGTGTTTATTGTGCATGTAAGAGACTAATATGATAGGTTGTACCCGTGTTTATTGTGCATGTAAGAAACTAATATGATAGATTGTACCCGTGTTTATTGTGCATGTAAGAGACTAATATGATGGTTTGTACCCGTGTTTATTGTGCATGTAAGAGACTAATATGATAGATTATACCCGTGTTTATTGTGCATGTAAGGGACCAATATGATAGGCTGTACCCGTGTTTATTGTGCATGTAAGAGACTAATATGATGGTTTGTTCCCGTGTTTATTGTGCATGTAAGAGACTAATATGATAGGTTGTACCCGTGTTTATTGTGCATGTAAGAGACTAATATGATAGATTGTACCCGTGTTTATTGTGCATGTAAGAGACTAATATGATGGTTTGTACCCGTGTTTATTGTGCATGTAAGAGACTAATATGATAGATTATACCCGTGTTTATTGTGCATGTAAGAGACCAATATGATAGGTTGTACCCGTGTTTATTGTGCATGTAAGAGACTAATATGATGGTTTGTTCCCGTGTTTATTGTGCATGTAAGAGACTAATATGATAGGTTGTACCCGTGTTTATTGTGCATGTAAGAGACTAATATGATGGTTTGTTCCCGTGTTTATTGTGCATGTAAGAGACTAATATGATGGTTTGTTCCCGTGTTTATTGTGCATGTAAGAGACTAATATGATGGTTTGTTCCCGTGTTTATTGTGCATGTAAGAGACTAATATGATGGTTTGTTCCCGTGTTTATTGTGCATATAAGAGACTAATATGACAGGTTGTACCCGTGTTTATTGTGCATGTAAGAGACTAATATGATGGTTTGTTCCCGTGTTTATTGTGCATGTAAGAGACTACTATGATAGGTTGTTCCCGTGTTTATTGTGCATGTAAGAGACTAATATGATGGTTTGTTCCCGTGTTTATTGTGCATGTAAGAGACTAATATGATGGTTTGTTCCCGTGTTTATTGTGCATGTAAGAGACCAATATGATAGATATTACCCGTGTTTATTGTGCATGTAAGAGACTAATATGATGGTTTGTTCCCGTGTTTATTGTGCATGTAAGAGACCAATATGATAGATAGTACCCGTGTTTATTGTGCATGTAAGAGACCAATATGATAGATAGTACCCGTGTTTATTGTGCATGTAAGAGACTAATATGATGGTTTGTACCCGTGTTTATTGTGCATGTAAGAGACCAATATGATAGATAGTACCCGTGTTTATTGTGCATGTAAGAGACTAATATGATGGTTTGTACCCGTGTTTATTGTGCATGTAAGAGACTAATATGATAGGTTGTACCCGTGTTTATTGTGCATGTAAGAGACTAATATGATGGTTTGTTCCCGTGTTTATTGTGCATGTAAGAGACTAATATGATGGTTTGTACCCGTGTTTATTGTGCATGTAAGAGACTAATATGATAGGTTGTACCCGTGTTTATTGTGCATGTAAGAGACTAATATGATAGGTTGTACCCGTGTTTATTGTGCATGTAAGAGACTAATATGATAGGTTGTACCCGTGTTTATTGTGCATGTAAGAGACTAATATGATGGTTTGTTCCCGTGTTTATTGTGCATGTAAGAGACTAATATGATGGTTTGTTCCCGTGTTTATTGTGCATGTAAGAGACTAATATGATGGTTTGTACCCGTGTTTATTGTGCATGTAAGAGACTAATATGATGGTTTGTTCCCGTGTTTATTGTGCATGTAAGAGACTAATATGATAGGTTGTACCCGTGTTTATTGTGCATGTAAGAGACTAATATGATGGTTTGTTCCCGTGTTTATTGTGCATGTAAGAGTCTACTATGATAGGTTGTTCCCGTGTTTATTGTGCATATAAGAGACTAATATGATGGTTTGTTCCCGTGTTTATTGTGCATGTAAGAGACTAATATGATGGTTTGTTCCCGTGTTTATTGTGCATGTAAGAGACCAATATGATAGATAGTACCCGTGTTTATTGTGCATGTAAGAGACTAATATGATGGTTTGTTCCCGTGTTTATTGTGCATGTAAGAGACCAATATGATAGATAGTACCCGTGTTTATTGTGCATGTAAGTGACCAATATGATAGGTTGTACCCGTGTTTATTGTGCATGTAAGAGACTAATATGATGGTTTGTTCCCGTGTTGATTGTGCATGTAAGAGACCAATATGATAGATAGTACCCGTGTTTATTGTGCATGTAAGAGACTAATATGATAAGTTGTACCCGTGTTTATTGTGCATGTAAGTGACTAATATGATAGATTGTACCCGTGTTTATTGTGCATGTAAGAGACCAATATGGTAGGTTGTACCCGTGTTTATTGTGCATGTAAGAGACTAATATGATGGTTTGTACTCGTGTTTATTGTGCATGTAAGAGACTAATATGATAGGTTGTACCCGTGTTTATTGTGCATGTAAGAGACTAATATGATAGATTGTACCCGTGTTTATTGTGCATGTAAGAGACTAATATGATAGGTTGTACCCGTGTTTATTGTGCATGTAAGAGATTAATATAATGGTTTGTACCCGTGTTTATTGTGCATGTAAGAGACTAATATGATAGGTTGTACCCGTGTTTATTGTGCATGTAAGAAACTAATATGATAGATTGTACCCGTGTTTATTGTGCATGTAAGAGACTAATATGATGGTTTGTACCCGTGTTTATTGTGCATGTAAGAGACTAATATGATAGATTATACCCGTGTTTATTGTGCATGTAAGGGACCAATATGATAGGCTGTACCCGTGTTTATTGTGCATGTAAGAGACTAATATGATGATTTGTTCCCGTGTTTATTGTGCATGTAAGAGACTAATATGATAGGTTGTACCCGTGTTTATTGTGCATGTAAGAGACTAATATGATAGATTGTACCCGTGTTTATTGTGCATGTAAGAGACTAATATGATGGTTTGTACCCGTGTTTATTGTGCATGTAAGAGACTAATATGATAGATTATACCCGTGTTTATTGTGCATGTAAGAGACCAATATGATAGGTTGTACCCGTGTTTATTGTGCATGTAAGAGACTAATATGATGGTTTGTTCCCGTGTTTATTGTGCATGTAAGAGACTAATATGATAGGTTGTACCCGTGTTTATTGTGCATGTAAGAGACTAATATGATGGTTTGTTCCCGTGTTTATTGTGCATGTAAGAGACTAATATGATGGTTTGTTCCCGTGTTTATTGTGCATGTAAGAGACTAATATGATGGTTTGTACCCGTGTTTATTGTGCATGTAAGAGACTAATATGATGGTTTGTTCCCGTGTTTATTGTGCATATTAGAGACTAATATGATAGGTTGTACCCGTGTTTATTGTGCATGTAAGAGACTAATATGATGGTTTGTTCCCGTGTTTATTGTGCATGTAAGAGACTACTATGATAGGTTGTTCCCGTGTTTATTGTGCATGTAAGAGACTAATATGATGGTTTGTTCCCGTGTTTATTGTGCATGTAAGAGACTAATATGATGGTTTGTTCCCGTGTTTATTGTGCATGTAAGAGACCAATATGATAGATATTACCCGTGTTTATTGTGCATGTAAGAGACTAATATGATGGCTTGTTCCCGTGTTTATTGTGCATGTAAGAGACCAATATGATAGATAGTACCCGTGTTTATTGTGCATGTAAGAGACCAATATGATAGATAGTACCCGTGTTTATTGTGCATGTAAGAGACTAATATGATGGTTTGTTCCCGTGTTTATTGTGCATGTAAGAGACCAATATGATAGATAGTACCCGTGTTTATTGTGCATGTAAGAGACTAATATGATGGTTTGTACCCGTGTTTATTGTGCATGTAAGAGACTAATATGATAGGTTGTACCCGTGTTTATTGTGCATGTAAGAGACCAATATGATAGATAGTACCCGTGTTTATTGTGCATGTAAGAGACTAATATGATGGTTTGTACCCGTGTTTATTGTGCATGTAAGAGACTAATATGATAGGTTGTACCCGTGTTTATTGTGCATGTAAGAGACTAATATGATAGGTTGTACCCGTCTTTATTGTGCATGTAAGAGACTAATATCATAGGTTGTACCCGTGTTTATTGTGCATGTAAGAGACTAATATGATAGGTTGTACCCGTGTTTATTGTGCATGTAAGAGACTAATATGATGGTTTGTACCGGTGTTTATTGTGCATGTAAGAGACTAATATGATAGGTTGTACCCAGTGTTTATTGTGCATGTAAGAGACTAATATGATGGTTTGTTCCCGTGTTTCGAGTATGAAATCCTTATCAGTAAAGCTGGCAATCATATATGTAACTTTGTTAAATGTTCATTCCTCCTAATATTCTTCTAAATATGTTTTTTTTAGATGATTTTCTATCTATGAACCTATGAATTGTCCATATAGATAGTTTCGAAAAAATAAAATGAAACTGGAGTTACTTCCCTTTTCTGCCATCTTGGAGGTATATGGCTGAACATTTGTTTATAAATCAATCATATTATGTAAGGGATTTCTCCAAACGAAGAATGTTTCTTGAATTTTGACAATTGTTATGCATAAGGATAGTTAGAATGTTTTCAAAGGAGTTAAAATGTAAACAATTTTCTTGAAAACATTCAATAAAATTGGTATGAATATGAAGCAAAAACTCCAGCTCCACCGCCAAAGTGGCAGAAAAGGGAAGTAATTCCGATTAAATTTCATGCATTCGAAAACTATCTATTTTGAAAAATAAAATCTCCGAATAATATCTTCCGTTTACAAAATTGATTTTAAATAAATCAATTATTATAAATAACACCCCCCCCCCCCAATATTCATATCCTTGATAAAATAATTCATCAAATATGACGCTACCTATCTATTATACTTGACGCTTATCACTTACGGAGGAAATCTAGCAAATATCAAATGAATATCAAACTTATCAACATTGTCTTATCATTACTGATATAGCCGTTACTCATATGATTTAGTACATGCACGTAAGTAAATATCTCACCTATATCTATACTAAGCTGATAGGGCATTGTTTTCATCGGTGTTATTGATTGAAAGATAGAAAAGGTCTTTGACTGTGGATCAGGCATTTCTTTACTTTTAAAATACTGATCCGGGAATCTAAGAAGATATATTTTATATTTCAAGCAGGAAGAGAGATTAAAAAAGAATTTCTTAAATTTGTGAAAGAAGATTGGAAAACAAAATTCTCAGAAATGAAATTTTAAAGACGACATTGTGTACGAGAACCTGGAGCAAGGCGCCCCTGCTTCTCTGAATCCATTACCACTGAGATTTTTTTTTAACAAAATACAAGAAAATAAATTATTCAAATTGTGTCTTCAGCATTCATTCGAAAAATTAATCACTCTTGATTCTTCTTGATTCTCTTTTATCACAAATGTGGACGAAAATAGAATAACTAATGATTTACGTTATGATTATGTTGTTTTAAAACGACCGCGTACCTTGCATAGTAATGATAGTACTTGATGCCTCAATACGGGCAGATCCAGCTTAGTGTTCAAAGGATTGTGATCGGAACCCTTCTGAGCTTATCGATTTATTTCTCTTTAATGTATTGGATTGTTGTGGGGTTTTCTTTTTTAGTTCAAGGAAACATTTATCTCCCATCCGTAGTTGGAAGTGTGCATTTTAATGGCAAGACTAACAAATAAATAAATAAATAGATAGATAAATAAAGTCCTACTAGCATTATTCCGAAAAGTTCCTAAATTATTGGATCTACCACTGGACACAATGAAACCTCGGGCTAATTATATTAGAAAATTCTATTACTTTCTAACCCTTTTCTATTGTTGTGCGTAATTGTTTAGACGCAAATGAAATTCTTTCAAAGATTAAATGAGGTCAACGATGTGCGGCAATAAATAATGAGATCAAGCGGTGACGATGACAATGTTATACCGTATCGTATGGGAGAGGTAGGGTTTGTCCAAGACAATTAAATTTATATCTGTCGCCATAAACATAATATGACGTATACATGATGTCACGACACTGGGCAACCAACATCCCTGTTTATGTGGATCAGCCCAAAGTGACGTTGGAATAGTAACTTACATAGCACTGGCTTTAATTCTGCTTTCAGTTATACTGATGTTATTTTTGTCAGTCACGGACTCTGTTTTCTACATCTACTACGCAGTAGGTATTTTCGATGATCGACAGACAATCTCCAATGCTCTGTCGTAACCTTCCCACAGTTTCGCTCTGCTGTACTTCCGGTTCCCCGTTGACTGTAATTTCGCTTCGTTTCTAAATTTGCAACTCATAATTTACGATTTCACAATGACGTCACCTGGTGGGTTACCGTATTTTTATGATATATGACAGTGACTTCAATGCATTGTTTAAAGGTCATAAGATATATATTTCTCAATTATGATATCACCAGACAAATGTTTTAATATTATCATTATTATGTATTGACTACACTGCATAGGACGATAGTATTATCAGTTAAAAATGCAAGCTGTACCCCTTTCCCTCTCTTCCTCCTCTGGTTTCAATCCACATATTTAACTTTCTCTGTATGCTTATCTCCAATACTATCAACTGATCGAATAAATGGTCCTTTTACGAAACCTAATGTAGTTTCTGTTCACTTACTAAGATTTATGAAACGGAATAACGAGGACACTTTGATTTGTGTTTCCTTTGATTGTTTTGATGATCATGGAGATGTTTGATACTAGTGCTGTTCATGTGTTAAATCCACAAAAGATCTATCCGTGATACAAATATGACTTGAACTCACGACTATTGTCATAGTCATCAATTTTCCGCGTAGAACTCACGACTTTGCTATGCCGTCATACAAGTTGGCCATCTGCATACGTAGGCGTATTAGAAACGCATGACCTTTTTAATGACCTCATCCTCATCGAATTCTACAATAAACAAATCAAATATACCGAAAGTTTCAATAATGCTTCAATTTTAACGGTAAATGTCATCATATTCACCTGAAAGTTTATAGATAGATTATTTTCCTCATGCGCGTTTATGTTAATCATCCTTCAAACCTACTTTACTAATTTCGACACAGTGTCATAGAATGTGCATATTTAATTCAGCGTATTGTAATCTTGTGATTTTTGTTTTACGTTTTGATCAATTTGACACCTTAACCACAAATACCTTGAATATTCATTAACGTTTTGACAAGACAGGACTTTCTACTAGAACATAAAATTGGTTTTCAAACGTTGAAGAGTGGATAATTTTGAAATGGTGGGGAAATTGTCAGCGTTGCCTAATGTATGACGCGGAAAACAATAAAAATGGTTCCTGTCTGGACAGTGAGAGATATTTATCGCCGGTAATATGATTTTGGACAGCTTATTCAGCCATCATAGGTGGCGAAGTTTCGAATTTCGCTCTCATTTAATGTTTATTGGATTTTTGATTTATACCATTTTTGTTTCGTTGTGTAAGGCAGACACTGCCAGATTGTTGGATCCTCCGCCCAGAGGAAGCTTATGGCGATATGGATACGTCACACCTATCAATTACCATGATGGACGGCTCAACTGTGGATGGGACAAGGTAAATATCTTACATCACACATCGCACACGTGTAGAAAATGTTTTTGCAACGAAGAGGTAGACAATTAAACGAGACCTGCTTGCCACACGGTTATGGTTCAACTACGACCGGAACATCATGATAAAGAACCCCGTGTCATGTTCAGTTTGGAAAAATGAGATATATAACTAATTCAGCTATCGCAGATATTCGAATCTGAATTTTGAACATTTAATGCTATAAAAAATATATGGCTAAATTTTACTTCACTTAGTATTTGGTATCACCTAATGAAATTATACCGTAAATTGGCAATGCATAATTCTCATCTCCTGATGGTACGATGCAACAGCAACGCATGATCCTTACAAGGTTTCGTTGTATAAACCATAAGTAAATTGTAAAATGCGCTTTAGAATTGGGTATGAATATTTTATTTCAGTTACCACCTGGGACTAAACCACAATGTGGTGTGTGTGGGGACGCGATCGGCACACCACAAAATCATGACAATGGCGGAATATTCGACTCCAAAATCATCGTCAAGAATTATACACAAGGAACAAGTGTGCAGCTAACTTTTCACATAGCTTCAGAAGCACGAGGAGTCGTCGGGGTGCAGTTATGTCCCTTGCAATCAGAGAGTGATAGTTTATCCGACGATTGTTTCGATGCTAACACGCTTCTTATAGATGACGTGAGTGTTAATAAGCGTAATATTTGGACAACAAAGGGCAATAATCTACCTCAAACAATTTCTGTCTCTCTGCCTGTGAATTTAACATGTGAACACTGTGTGATCCGGTGGAGATACACTATAGGTAAGAGAATTGGTATGATTTATTATATTCGTTTGAATGCTTTGTTCTGGAATATTTTATCTATATAATGGCGGCACCAACCATGGCGTAAGCTTCAGGGGCCAGTTGTTCGAAACTTTAACCACTGGTTAAGGTAGCCAATGGTTAAATTTCACCTGGCTATATCTTTGAGATGAAAAGACTTTAATTCATAATCCGTGTACTGATTTGTAATATATGAAAAAAAGATTTGTAACGTATTTTTAATTTTTATACCGAAATCTGATAAATTAAATTAATTGTCTCTCAAAGTTAAAGTTTCGAACAACTGGCCTCAGATGTTTGATTTTATAGTATCTTCGTTAAGAACAATGCAGCGTGTAAAGTCATCCTTAGTACGGGACTGAGTAATATTTGACCAATATGCATGCGTCTAGCACGACGAAAAAAATGTTGGATTTCGAACCCACAACATTTTATTGCAAGTTTAACATGCCATCGTTACGGATGTATCAGATGATAAGACGATATATATGGTGTCTGTCTTCCAATATATTTTTCTATTTCAAGTCATCCAGTAGAGTAAGTAAGGAAATATACCAAAATTAAAACGTAGTATAAAGACAAAATATGCTGATTTCATTACTGATAGACCAACTCAAAATGCCTGACTTAAATATAAGACGTAAGAATAAAAAAGTTTATGACATTATATAAAGGCTAAGATTTAGAAATCATTTCATATAATTTGGTTAATGCTCATGAATGAATGCTGTATACATCCTTTAACCATAAATCCATCTCCTCCCGGACAAAGGTCCCCCTCCCGGACAATGGTCACAATTTAAAATGAATTACTCGGATGAAATATTTACTAGGAACACAAAGATAACAAAATTATCTCTGATGCCATCAGAGACATATATACTTTGAAAGTATATATGTCTCTGATGCCATGTGTAGCCGGATTGATTTAATTTGCGGCCAAATAGTTCCGGGTTTAAACCCCTACGGCGAGTCGTAATTCCGATGAGACAGTAAAACTCCAGGCCGCGTGCCACAGTAGACGTCGGTAGGTTAAAGATCTTTTACTGCTTCGGGTTGGTCCTTGGTCATCATAAATTGTTCTGCTTCCATACAATACCTTAACCGCATGTTGGTCATTGTACACTATTATCCCTTCTTACATCACCTGAATCACAAAGGGGTTATCATAAACTGTTTTCCCTTCTACAAAACCTGAACCGCAAAGTATCGTATGCTGTTGTCTCCTGCCTACACCACATGAACCGTAAAGGGGCCATCGTAAAGAGTTGTCCATAACTACACCACTTGTACCGCAAAGGGGTTATCGTAAACCGCTGTCTATTCTTACACCACGCAAACCGCAAAAGGGTGAACGTAAACTTTCATCCCATCCTACGTCACCAAAACCCCAAAGGTGTTATCATAAACTGTTATAACTTCCTATCTACACAACCTGAACTATAGAGGGGTCATCGCACTATTGTTATTCCCACACCACCTGAACCACAAAGTCAAAGAGACCATCATAAACTATTGTCCCTTCCACAACGCCTGAACCGCATGGTGGCCATCGTAAACAGTTGTATATTCCTACACCACTTGGACCGCAAAGGGGTCATCGTAAACTAATGTGCCTCCTTACACCACTTAAACCGCAGAGGGTGATCGTAAACTTGTGTTCCTTCCTACATCACCTGGACCTCAAATGGATAATCTGAAAGTGTTGTCCCTTCTTACAACACCTGACCCATGAAGGGATCGTCGTAAACGGTTGTCTCTTCTTCATACACCACCAGAACCACATAGGGTCGTAACAGTTGTGGCTTCCTAAACCACTTGAACTGCAGAGGGTTCATGGTAAACTGTGGTCCTTTCCTACAATACCTGAACCACAGAGGGATCATCGTAAACCTTTGTCCTTTCCTACAGTACCTGAATCGAAAGTTGCCATCATAAACTGTTGTCTTTTCCTGCTACAAAACCTCAATCGAAAATGGCTACCATAAACTGTTGTCCCCTCCTGCTACACATGATCAACTCAGGGTCATGGTAATCTGTTGTCTCTTATATTATTTGAGCCACAAAAGGGGTTATCGCAAACTGTTGTCTCTTCATACAAAACCTGAACTGCAATGGAGTCATTTTAAACTATTGTCCCTTCCTGCACCACCTGAACCGTACATGGGTTATCGTAAACCTTTGTCCCTTCCTACAACACCTCAACAGCAAAGGGCCATCATAAACTGTAGTCCTTTCCTACAACACCTGGTTTATTCTTTGAAACACGTTGCAGCTGGGCTTGCCTATATTTACATGTTCAACTAGGTCTGAGCTCCTTATTGCAATATCTATATGTCGAAACTTGATGTATTAGTGAAACTAATTAAGAAACAATTAAGGTATTTCAGGAAAAATCTTAATTAAATTCAAATATGTACATGTATATGCAAATATTTAGTTTTATCAATGTTAACTATAATTAGGGGAGGATTGAGGCTTTAAAGGGGTTAGTGCACGTAAAATGTTTGTTCGTAAGTGGATTATGTTGCAAAATAACATGAAAATGCGTGAGTAATGTACTCAGTAAGAACTCCATAGTATAGTATAGTTTATTAATCAAAAGCATAACAGCTTATATAACATATAACATATGTGCATAACATATTAACAATAGAACACAATTACAATAACGATGGCAATAAAATACTAAAAAAATAATTATACAGTTGTAATAATCCAAACAATTACATAGATTTTCGTACAAAATGATTTTTTAAGAAATTTCCCCAGGTTACATAGATCTTTAGTGTTATCTGAACACAAAAGCAAGATTAATATAAAAATAAAGTTTCAAATATTTCAATCTCAACTTATTATATAAAGGACATTTCAGTATAAAACGAAATTCATCTTCTATATCAGTACTGCATGATGGACAAATGCGTCTAAATCTACCAGTCTCAACAGCTAAACAATGTGAAGAGAGACGAATCTTACTGATAAGTTTCTTACATTCATCATATATGGGTTTTGTTAAATATAACTGTAGGCTGATTTTATCTATTAGGTGCTTATACAAAAACATTTTGAAGATGCATTAATTTCTGACATCAGTGATTGTTTATGGATATCAATTAATCTTTCTATTCTTTAAAAATGACATTGTAATAGAAAAGCACAGTGCAGCCAAGATTAATCAATCAGAGTTTTGATTGATTTATTGATTGATTGAGTGATTGATTACTAGTGTTGTTATCCATTTATATTGTGGAGGCACCTGCCCGGTACCGTTTGTTATACATTGTGGCCAATGCAGGTCACCATTTTAATACATTAACACTGTCATATTGGTGATTTTTTAATCGTCAAAGCCTTCCATGACATGCGAACACTGTTTAAAGTCCGTAAAAAGAAGGAGGCCTTCCCTCGGATTACAATATAAACAAATTCATAAGAAATCAATTTATGGGATTGTTTTACTAAAGAAAGAGTAATTTTGAAGATTTCACTCATTTTCTGACATGAATTTGCAGATGCAATCTGATTAAAACCATATCTTTATTCCGCCTCTCTCTTTGCCCTATTGCGGATAAAGATCTTGCGAAACCTCGTAAGGGGCCATGTTCTCGTAAACTCTGATTTTCAGCCAATCACTGGATCGGTTACAGATTTCTAAGGAATGAAATTAACATCCCCAGCGTGCGTGACTTACAAGGTAGTTTTTGAACAGTGTTTGTTACATATTGCGTCACTTGACGTGCCTAGCCGAGACATTGATTGGCTATGGGACTGAAACGTCATCAGACTTCATCTGAACCTGACCCCTCACGGGGTTTCGCCAGATCTTTGTCCGCAATAGGACAGAGAAGCGGAATAAAGGTATGATTTTAATCAGATTGCTGCAGATGTTAACCGTTGTATATGACAGTCAGAGAAAATATACTCATGTATATCAAAATAGGGAATCATGTTAAACTAGAAAATGATAATAAGAATGCGATGACCAACTAAAATCAAACTTTATACCCAGCATGCCACGACCAGGCAACCAAATTCAAATTTAATGCCTAGCATGCGACGACCACTAAAATCGAACTTAATGCCCAGCATGCGACGACCAGTTAAAATCAAACTTCATACTCGGCATGCGACGACCAGGCAACTAAATTCAAATTTAATGCCTAGCATGCGACGACCAACTAAAATCAAACTTAATGCCCAGCATGCGACGACCAAACAAAATTAAACTTAATACTCAGCATGCGAAAACCAACAAAAAAAAATGTCTACTGCCCCGACTTACGTCGGAAATTTTTAACGAAATGTTATCGTTCAATGTAAGTAGATCGATAAGTACTTAACAAAATACAACAGTTGATGTTACCGATGGCAGGGGATGCTTACTCATCCATGACATCTGATCCCAGCTGATTTTTCCGGGTCTGTGATTGTTTATTTCCCCCACTTTGTACGGTAGCTCTAGACATTACATGCGTTTACTGCTATGTGTCTTATATGCAACATGTAAATGTGAAATTTATAGTTTTAATTACATGGGCAGGTAAGGTTGTTGTCAAATTAACACGTGATGGATAGATTGCAGTCACTAGCATAAAGTCGCGCCCAAATCATCTTTTTATTTCTTTTTTAATTTATAATTCATAACAGTGTTCTACATTCAAGATTCTTGTAAATGTCAAACAAGTAAAATATCTCGGGAGTTTTAATGACAATCCAATGGTAATAAAATATCTTTGATTTTTTTCCTGTAATTGAAAACCTATAAAATAAATATCTCGAAGATTTCAAGTTATTGACGAATCAATAAAAAATCTTGGAAGCCTCTTACTAATTTACTATTTGAATATTTCATGTAGGACTATTTGAATTATGTATGGAAATTACATTAATACAATCTTCGTATCACAGATCTGCTTAGTCGGTGAAGCTCAATGAATGATCGAGGTGCTGGGTTAGTGATTGTGCGGTCCGGGGTTCGACTCCCGCCTTGGGCACACCGGTGTCCTGTCTTTGGGATGAGGCAGTAAACACCGAGGTCCCGTGTCACGGTAGGCGTGGCACGGAAAAGATCCCTCACTGCTCCGGGAGGGTCCGTTGGTATAAACCAATTGCCGTCACCATGTATGTGAAATAAATGCGTAGTGACGCAAAACAATCAGCCAATCAAATAATTATAGATATGTATTTCATCACATGACACATTGGTAACAAGAGTTATGATAGTACATCTAGTTCTGAGCAAGTGTTGGACGTGGGCATTGTTCATACAGATGTTGAAACATATTATAGTGGTCTTTGGGAAGCCGTAAAAATATGAATAGTTTCCATTTTCTTCACATACAGATCTATGCTTTTTTCGTTGAACGTACTTTAAATCTGATGCATAAATATTTTGCAATGTACTTCGTAGATAAAAGGAAAGAATCCATACATATTGATTGGGGGAAAATCATATATGCGGCATTGCTTTTAATTCATTGTGTAAGTGCATTTTGTAACTAATGTACATATGTCATATCAGATTCTACTGGAAAATCCTTTCTAACTTCAGTCAACATAATCAATGTATAAATGGTTTTATTAAGTTTTGTATTCCACATGAAAGTATATTAGTGTAATATTTCAAATCGCGCGAAGACATAAAGAAAGAACCTACCTATATAGTTACCTGTGATTATAGGCCAATGCCATTGTAAGAACAGGGGTTGCCTAAAGGGGGGGGGGGGGGTCTGCCCTACCCCTCCCCTTTCTCCAACTATTTATGAAGATGTTCACCGGAAAAGCTTCCCTGAATTTGAAAATAATATACAATTGATAGTGAATACAGACGATTACCTCCAGATAGGTGTTTTAACGTCCTAAACATAGGCCGATTTAGAAATTTTTGAAAAGGGGGGGGGGGGGGTTTGCAGCCTCCCATGACTAATGGTTTGCACTATTCGGTTCGGAAAGGGGGCGGGACAGGGGGGAGGTTGCAACTCAAAAATCGTCGAAAAGAACCCCTTTTTGGTAAAAAAGGGCGGGGGTTGCAATCCTCCTCTAAATCCGCCATTGCTAAAGTAGATTTCGCCGGATAGTAAATTTTTGAATGTACAAATGTACAAGTAATCAGCGATATTGATATGCATCTATCGTCTTCTTCTTTACTTTTGTTGTTGTTTTACTTATATTTTATTAATTATTTTTTCCATACAAATCATGCTTTAAATATGAAAATTTATTTTAGGCCCCCACTTTTAATTTTGCTTCCTACACCACAGTTCAGTTCTTTCTATTTTATAGATATTTGTTCAAAACAACGATATGAATAACAAGTCGAGAATAGTAACTGTTGATCTAGATTTAACAGCGCGTTCAAAGTCGTGCTCCTTAGGCGCTGTGATGCTTTGTGCAAACTACAAAATATTAAATATAGAGAGGATTTATCATGACTATGAGGAGAACCTTATAATACACCGACTTATATCTATAGAGGCACTAACCTTCTCTGCATGCCATATGCAAGATTTATAAGTACAGGTTATATCAACTTACATTATGTTATATGATTATTTCTTCTGCCTCAGCGTTGCCTTTCGAGCCAGACAGGCTCTGTGTCATGGCAAAAGTACATTACTATCACTGAAGCGGGTATGTCATTATATAGGTCAAATTTTTAGATTAATGCGTCAAATGGGTGCCGCCATCATATACTTGAAATAAACATTAAGCAGTAAAAACAAAACTAAAAGCGTTGATTATATGGCAGCTGCGGTAATTTTGTAACGACAAAGGATGGTCTATTTATAGAATTATGCTAAAACAAAGATTGAACCTAAAATCGCAGGAGGTATCTTGGGGACAAAGGTGATTCCCGTTGCCTCGTCTTATTTCGCTCTGTCAAACTGCAAAACCGAGATCCACCCCTGAATGCAGATGTATTCTGATAAAACCGACATTTCACGTCAAGACAAACTATAAAATACAATGTTACAAAACCGTTTTGTCTTATTCTGCTGACCTAAATATATCTCATATTTGTTGTGTTGTTTATTACAGTACTGCGTCCATGACAAGGTCTTATGTAACAAACATGTTTGATTTATGTGTTGAAAAGACTATGTGAAAGGAACACTGATTTAATGACGTAAAGTCAGGAAATGTGACACAACTTTGTGCTAATTAATCTTTGATTCATAAACAACATTATGGTGGTATTTATTTCGTCATATGTCTGATGTTTGCAGTTATTATTGCTGTTTGACCTTAAGATGAAAATCGTTCCAAATTTAGGTTAAATGAATTTTTTTTTTGTAATAGAAGATACATGATGACGCAAAAATTATTTCGTCTGTTGTAGCAAATACATATAGCACATTTATAACTGTGAATTATTTCTGCATTATTAGTTGCATATCAGGACATTTATGTACCAAAATGCAAGCCATAACCCCTCCTCTTCTTATCTTTAGTATCTTTATTAAAATATGAAAGGTTCTCATGGCACTTAAGTTTCAGGTGACTTTAGAACAGCCTCAGTTCAAAGCTAAACATTACAGTTGCTGATAAGTTGTAAATACAAAAAATAATATTCTATTACCACAGAACAATTGATTAAATTAATAAATTAGATAATGCAATTTTACCACACCATCGTTTTATGTTGCAGATGATCCGAGATGTCCAGAATGTGATGTGAAAGAAACTTATATCAACTGTGCAGATATTTCGATCACCCATCCACGGGAGATTACTACACCTCTATACAAAAACAACAGGAAATCACGAAGAAAGAAGAGACAACTACCACCATTTGGTATAAATCCAATGAACATGCGGCCTACAGGTTTTCAGTTTACGAATAATCCGCGCATGTCTGAACACAGAGACAATTCACAAGGTCAAACGCAGAGTCAGTTGAACCATGATCAACTAAATATGCAAGGACAAATGGAAGGTCAAATGATGAATCACATGCAAGGACAATTTCCTAATCACATGAATTCAGGTGGTCAAAACCATTTTCAAGGACAAAGGCAGTTTGATCAAAATAATATGAATTTGCAAAATCAAATGACAGACCAAAGTCAAAATATTCGCGGGGGTAGAATTGATGTGCAACAAGTACCAGATCATATGAGGCAGGGTGAACAAAATTCAAAGAACAATATTCAAGGACAAACACAAGGTCATATGGACACTGGTCTTATTAACATGCAGGGGCAAATGTCTCAAGGTCTGAGAAGTCACATGCAAGGACATCTACTGAATTTTAGAAATCAGAACGGTCAAAATCCAGTTCAAGGACGAACACATGGTCAAAACATTCTGGAGCATGGAAACCAAATGCAAGGGCTAGGTGAAATTAATCAACATCTTAATACAAATGATCATGGGAATTATAAAGACAGATTTTCAGGAGATACCACAAATCACGAGCAGTTTCAAACCGGTCAAATGAACTCTTTCGATAATCGAAATTCTGCTCGTGTAATGATGAATACGAATGATAAAAAGAACCATCACAAACGTGACCAATCATCATCTGCTCCACAGCACACTGGATTCGGATCACTGTTTGAATTTAACAGCAATATGTTTCACTCTGATCCATCAATACGTCAGCAAAATGCTAACACAAATGACAAATCTAATTCCAATGGTAAGATAAGAAATGAAGGTCAAATATTCCAGGGTAATAGTGACCCTGATCAACTATTTTCGTCATCAGTCGATCAATATGATCACCATTCACCAAAGTCAAACAATATTAACAGGCATACCATTACACAAAATCAGCAACCAGATCGGTTCTTTGACAATTTTGGATTTCATACCTCCGACACAAATGTGAATGGAATGCACGCCAATACAAATACAGGGAATAAAGAAAACCAGAAAATGCCAAAAGAGCAATCTGTAAACAATAACCCGTCTAATGACCAGTATAATCCACTTCAAATGAACGATCAACATTATTCTTTAGAGTATAACGATACGTCCAGTTCACCTTACGCAATGAACCGGTTTCCAATGAATGACACATTTAGAGGAGAACAGCATATGGGAACCAATAACACCATACACGATTTGCTTCAAAATGAACGAAATGAAATGAATAAAAACGCAATAAATTCGCACACTCAGGTTCCATTTCCACAACCATTGGTTCCGCAATTACATCCGATCGGCTTGCCTGGTCCTCATAATAGACCTATTCCATTAGCTCCGAATCTTCCTCATGCTGGACAAGTTCCTGTACCTTCAAATGTCATACCAGTAGCGCCTCTACATCCAGTACCTCAAGGCCACGTGATGTCTCCTTTAGCAAATATCATTCCTTTAGGAAATGTAGTACCTATTAATCCGACAGTAAATGCAATGCCTAAAAACCCAATGAACATTGTGGTGCCTAACGATCCCACGGTAAATATGGTGCCTGGCAACCCTGTGGTAAATGTGGTACCTAGCAACCAAATGATAAATGTAGTGCCTAGTAACCAAGTGGTAAATATGGAACCAAACAATCTAATATCCAATGTGCCATCTCAAAATCCCCAAAATATTGAATTGATGAAAACTCCGTCATTCGTGCAAGGATCTAACAGAAATGGAGAACTCAAAATGTCTTCTCAAAGTAGGGTAGTATTACCCAGCCCAATGAATCCCTCTCAAATGATGTTACATGGAATCCAAAGAGTAGATCATTTCATACCTTCGCATCCGATCAGCCAAATAAATCCGACCAAGAGACCTGTCATTATAGGAAATCCTTCTGGTGCGTTGCCAGGCAACAGAGGAGTGTTAAAAAATCTACACAGTGCGACAATTAATGAGGCAATGTTTCATTTGCCAAATTCTGGTAATCAACAACAGATTCTGCCTGAAGGTAACACGATTCAAATTGACCAAAGTATTGCGAATGGCGAACCGCCGAAAACTGTAATCGACGGACATATAATGCAAGAAGTAACCTTGGCAGGAGACCATCAAATGAATCATGTAAAAATCATAAATGAGCATGGCACATCAAGAATTTTTGGTAAGATAGACACTCCGATAAATGTTGAACAAGTTGGGAACGAACAATCTGTTGCTGACATTTTGATCGTTAATGACCCTGCGGATGGGCATGTACATAATAATGCTGACAACTTAGCGAATGAGCATGTTGGAATAAATATACCTGATAACGTCCAAAATAATGGTATGACCGTAGATAGTATGTTGGGAAGAACGCAAGAACAACCAAACAGAATTATTGAGTCTCTCACAAAACAGAATGTCGTAAATGACATGCGGTCTGACCTTGAGCGCATTGCTTTGGGACATCGAGTGGCAGGAATGTTTCACCCGAGAAAAATGGAAAAACATAATGCAAATAATATGGCAATACCTAAAACTGAACTGCCGATAGGTAATACTGAAGTAACCTCTGGAGTGCACGAAACTATAGTAGTACATGTTCCAACGCAATCATCTACGATGCATGAAACAATAATGCTACATACACCTCCGCAGACGGCTAATTTAGCCTCAGAGAATCAGATTAATGCAAGGCAAGGAAACGAAAATACAAATGTGAGAGACACACCGAGTTTTGATCAAATACCATCTGATATAAAGCAACCACACGAAGTTTTAGAGACTCTTCCGAACGGTCCGTTTAATGCTCATCAACCTGTACAAGAAGTACAATTTCTACACCATGGCCAGATTGGACATTTTAGTCATCGTAATATTAATTTTATAAAAAATGGACATGGTTCTCCAATTATAAATGAGCACACTGGGATCCAGGAGCAACTTGATTCTCAGCAGCTGCAGATTCAAGGAACGCCACTATCAAATAATATCCAAAA
The DNA here is from genome assembly GCA_035048485.1 of Pteria penguin. Classification (NCBI taxonomy): domain Eukaryota; kingdom Metazoa; phylum Mollusca; class Bivalvia; order Pterioida; family Pteriidae; genus Pteria; species Pteria penguin. Next base: position 18,342,640 of record CM068583.1, on the reverse strand, counting down.
GGAAATGAAGAATATCAATCAACACATTGCGGTACATTCATTGCCTGGACACCATCAAGAAATTGTAATAGATTTATCGCCTGGAGTTCACCCGAACGATAGAATAATTCATACTGACATGCCACCAAATCAGAACGCATTTACCACTAATATTCAGGGTGGTGTCAAACCTGTCATGACTGGAACAGAAACTAATCTTAATAATGTTGGCAAAATTGATTCGATGTCTAGCGATACATCAAATATAGAGCAAATCTCCGATAGTGGGACGAACGGTAATACTCATTTCGACGGGAATGGACTATTGTTTCCTATATCATCCGATACATCTCTATCGTCATTCGATACTTTGATACCAAGCCCACAGATTGAAAGTAGTGGTAAAACTAATGTGAAAAATCCTTCAGTACAAAACACTGTTACTGATCTTACACATGGGCAAGACATTATAGATATAATTCCAGACAGGCAGGGACATAATGTGCAACACATTGAATTACATGCTATTCCGGGACACAACCAAGAAATTGTGTTGGAAATCCCACATGGTGTTAATCCAAATGGCGGAATTATTCATACGAATCTGCCGTTGCCCAATCATCAAATTCAGGTTATCTCAGAAAATCAAAGGGACTTAAATTCTGATGCAAACAACGAAAACACCGGTGATGGTATTTTGAATACTGGCAATATTGGTATTGCTGATTCAATGGTAGACGGTAGAACACAAAGTGAACTTTTCACAAATAAGAAAATTCAAAGTACTGCAGTCGATGAACACTCAATATTACCGGATATTTCGAAAGTTCAAGACACTGCAAATCGTCAAAATGATGTGTTAAAGAATATTGACAAGCAACATCCAATTGTAGTCAATAGACTGGAACAAAACGAACTGAAATCAACAGATCAAACTGTAATGGACAAAACTGTTTTGGGGCAGACTATAAATGATCTTACAAACGAACAGGGCATTAATCCACAAACCCCAGACAACTCGGGTAACAGCATCCAGCATATCGGATTAAATTCACTACCGAGTCTAAACCAAGAAAATACATTGGCAATAGCGAGTAGAAATGATGGTATAATCCATGCGGATCCACCATTCCAATTAAACCATATGGATATACCATCACAAATAAATCAACAACATGAATTAAGTGTTCCAAATCAAAGAGGTGCCGAATCCAATTTAGATAGAGTGGGGTTAGATATAAACCATGTTGATAGTGTTGCTTTTGTGACAACAGGGGAATCTAATCTTGATCAATCAAACAGTAATAATGTTCCAAATGCTAATGAAAATGGATCTTCGTTGCCGATTGGAGGAGGCACTGTAAAACAACACCATGATGTCTCAAGACAAAGTGATCTACATTCATCTGCATTTGATACCAGGGTAGGAACCAGACTCATAGGAACAATGGATAAAACATCACTGGAACAAACAAATGTTCTCACAAATGAACAAGTCAGTGGTCATCAACACATAGAAAACACCGGCAGTAATGCCCACCATACTGAAATTCATTCACTTCCGGATCACAATCAAGAGCAGATATTTGTATTATCACATGGAGTCAGTCCACACGTGGGGATCATTAACATGAATGTGCCTTCTTCAAATAATGAGCTGAAAAAATTTAGTGATCAAATTCAAAATGTCGATGAGTCTGATGTTAACATTTTAGGAGGTAATATAAATGACGTCGAAAAAGCAAGTTCAGTAGCTTCTAATCCTTACAACATGAACCAACTCATTAATAATGATTTACGGAATGCGAACATTAATGATCCATTGTTGCCAACAAACTCAGATCAAACAAGCACACAGAAGATTCCACGAGATCACAACAGTGGTTCAAAACAAATAAATTCGACAATAATGCTAAGTTCTTCATTGGGTACTCAGATCACTGGAACAACAGGAATAAATACAAATGATGCAAGTATTGATGCTTCGCCATTAAAGGAAAATTTACTTAATGATGGAATAAACATTCAAGGCAATGTTTTCCAATCTACTGAGACTACAACACCTGTCACATCAAATCATATTTCTGCTGCATCCTCTAATTCGAGTAATGTAGAAAAGAAGTCATCTGATTCAGTATCCAGAGAAAAACTCTTGCAAAACAATATACTGAAAGGGTATACGACTGAAGGTATTGGTGTTTTGAATGATTTAAAAACGGAAAAGGTACGTGAGATGTCTACAGTGACTGACTCATCTGTAACAGAAGAAAAAAGCACTGCATATCCAAATGGTACACTTCATTTATATAAGACCGAGGTTATCAGACACATACCATCGAAAACAAAAGTACATGTTACAGACAGTTCAGGTGCTCAAAGATTGGAAACATCGGGGCATAAAAATGTTTCAAGTTTACACATCACTAAGAACGAGGCATTGTCACGCCACCAAGCTAAAGTAGCTGCATTTAACAGCGGGCTTCTTTCAAGGAACCTCAACCAATCTGTCCCTACCACTCCGACAGAAATCCCATCAAATAACGAACAGAATAATAAGATCTTACTTCATCACGATAATGTTGCAGCGTTCAACGCTGGTGAATTAACAAGACAAACAACACACCCAAACACATTACAAAACGTATATCTGAATGTAGATAAGTTGGAAACCACCACACCATCTATTACACCAGAAGAAAACAAAAATAGTAAATTAGCTTTGCACATGGCAAAAGTGGCAGCATTCAATAGCGGACTTCTTACTGCAAAAGAGTCAGAAAAACTACTGAAGACTACCCCATCTCCTAAGCTTTACCTCGAGCAAACTACTTTAGCTATCATTAATGCGAAAAAACCAATTGATTTATCATCTTTACATGCACAAATTATTGCATTTGAAGGGACTAATTCACATGGACCTACGTCTGAACAAATGAAAACCTCTCGGCCAGAATCTACCGATATTTTCGAAAAAACGACAAAGTCCATGGTTACACCAACGCAGAATCCCAACCCAAGAACAACCGAGGTAGATCCGTTTTTGGAGATGATACTTTCATTTGATCAGACTGAGGGCTCGAAGAAAGAACCTTTGTTTAAAAATAAACAGGACAAATCTCCAAATATGAATGCAGTTCAAACAGATAACAGCCGTGGAGTGAACAACACAAATACAAATCTACTGAAAAATGACCCAAAAGCACCATCGGCGTTACAACAAGATTCTCCTATGATCCACAATGAGGATATCATGGCGTTCAATATGTTAAACTCTCAAGGAAAAAACAAAAATGCACGGGCAAAAAGGCACACAAGAAAACAAATACAGCTTTTATCAAAATCAGATATACAGTTTCGAAAACGAGTTCGACGAAATGTCGTAGGTAGAGGCATAAAATTAAGAGTTCAACCCACAAGACCTCCACCTCTTATATTTAACAGTGAACTGTATACTCAGTTACAGAATAATATATTGCAACAATCGGCCACTGTGCGACCGAATGAAGAAAGTGGGTGGACATTAAATGGTCAACAAAATACACAATCGTGGCAGACTGGAAAATTTAACAATCAAGTCGGGACTTTGGGTAGTTTTACAAATAGACCACACCTTAATAGTAACACAGGACAAAAACCTTCATCGAAATGGCATTCACGAACTACTAAACTCTATACACAGGGAAGTATAACTGCGGAGCCATCGAGATTAAATGGATATCCCACAGGACAGTTTGTGATTTTAAGTGGCCTGGGATCACTTGTAGATAGCTTTCGACGTCAAACGACACCGCGGCCTTTTGAGAAAACAACATATCCTCATAGCATGGCGCGTACAAGCAACATTAGAACTGTGAATCGTGTGCAAAATATTGGTTCCTCTACTTTATGGAGAGCTAGCCCACCGGTGTCAACCGTCTCTCCTTTATCTTTTCATTCGAACTCGGCAAGACGTATGGAACCCACAACGACGGCGACTGCGAAAACATTGACAGATCTATGGAAAACCACCTCAACCGCAACACCCTTTGTTCGAACAAACACTTCAAGATATAATGTGGTTTCAACTGATAATCAAACATTAAATACACAAATTGAGAACAAATCAGTTATAAAAGAACGCGGAGATCTTGAAAAAGAAAAAACAACATTTGGCAGCACCTCAACTCAAGCAAGTGGTACGGAAACGACGTCCATTTCAAATAAATATTTTACATCGACGACACTGTCGAGTATAACAACCGAGACAACATCTACAACAACTGTAACAGAGAAACCTAGAATGTTTCATCCTTTTGGCAAAAATAAGGATGGGTATTTCGTCATTTCGAACCTGGGACAATTCTCTAATCTTCAAAAATGGCTTGTACCGAGAAGTTCATCCGCAAAACCCACAACACCAACAACTACAACAGTGAAACCCAAAAGTGAAGTTATAAATATAAAAGGGAAGGCAAGTAAGATTGACGTTACAAAAGAAAACCCTGATTTTGATTTCGTTGATATGTCCGCTGGTCTCAGTGGCATAAGAAGTAATAAAACATTGCTATCATATTATATCGATGAACACAACAACATAATCAAATCATCAGACACACCAAATATATCAGAAATGGATCCCATGAAACAAAATACAAGTTTAAAACCGCAAACAACAATCCTTCCTACACAAAGCGATGTTTCTACGATGACAAATGTATCTGAAATAACAACCCATGAAAAGCCCCCTACTACATCTAAAACAGAGGAAAACACAACACTAACACCTACGACAGTATATACCAGAACTGAAAACACTCAGGACACTACTATTACTTCCCAAGTAACGAATCACATACCTTCTAGTACATCAGAAATAGCAATTGATAGATTATCAACATCAGAAAGTACTCATTTCAAAACAACTGGACACACTCAAACTCCAATGATTATAGGAAGGAATACTGATATTACTACAACAGATTCCTCTGTGGTACCTCTGACAACACCGATGTATAAACCGAAGTCAAGGATAGATCAAACACCTCAATTTCCGGCGACAGAGAAGTCAGCTGATGTCACAACGGTTGACATTTTTTCGTCTGTTAAACCGTTGAATGATAGACAATATTTCACATCCATTGAAACAACAGCTACTTACAAAACGGTTACCGATAACCAAACCTCAACTAGTTCACCAAGTGCAGGAGAAAATAAAATTTCAGCACTAAAAGAAGAATCAGTACCTGTACTAGTAAGGGATAATACAGATGACAATAATATAATGTATGTGTCCACTCAAACAATGACTAAAACAAGTAAGGCATATAAAGATATTTCAAGTACTACTCCAGCATCCGCACAAAATACTAACGAATTTACTAACACTCGTTTAACTACGTCTTTGCCTCGACAAGCATCGTCAGAAGTAACAGAAATAGACAAACATAAAACTAAAGAGGTCACTAATGCTCCGACAACTACTTCATTTCCGCTGCTAATATCCTCTCAAATGACAGAATCTCAAAACACGTATGATAATATCGTACTTACAACAACAAAACCTTCAACACAGAAATCGAACGCGTTTCGGCAAAGTCAGAGAACACAAAATAGTTCACCGAAATATAAAACTACGAATGTGAGTGGTATTTTACAAAACGGTGTTTTGACTGGACATAGCAGTGGGATGGCTCGTTTAAAGAGTGGAATTCTAGCTGATGACAAATCAAAACTTCAAAATGGAATTTTACGTGGAAGTAAGACTACATCAACGGGAATTCTTGGTAAGGATATCAATAACAATAATAAAGAAACTGGTTCTAATAATGAGAAGACAAACCGCAAACAAAACATGGTAGTAAGTGGAATATTAACAAACGAAAACGAAAGTAAAACCACGAGTATTTTACTCTTTGACCTAACCAACACAATCGGCGATACGAAGTCAAAAACTGCCGAGAAAGAAATACTAAATCCTAATCAACCAAACGCAATAAGTGGAATTCTATCAAATGATGTTGAGACCATACCTTATGTAACGTCAAAAGCGGAAGTCGTGCAGAATAAGTATCGAGGGAGTGGCATTGATAAAAATGGTTCAGTAACAACACAAATCCAACAAACACATATTGACAATGTTTCTGATTCAACATATTCTAATGAATCAATTGCAAATAAAACTTCGGCTGTTAAAGATAAGGAGATCTCAATTTCATACCAATCACGAGTTAATCAGTCTTTTAATATAGACTTGAATTCGTTGGTAAGAGTTGAAAATTCTTCATTCACAACAACTTCGACCAATGCAACAAAAATTTTGGACTATTTACGAGTCACAGATAAAGCTGTAACATACATAAAACAACAACTAGCACCATCAATTTCCCCATTTCTTGCAAACGAGACTTTAACAAAACCTCCACTTAAACGAAAGATGTCCTCGCCAAAATCAACCATATCGCCAAATGATCAAATAGAGGATATCAATTTTGGAATTGATGAAACCAAGGGACATAAGGTTGACTTAATTGATCTTTCTTCGGGTTTAAGTAATATTTATGGCGAAAATACTAGACAGTATACTTCTAATCCGATTAATGGAAAAACATCAAATGTGCTATGGTCATCGGATTTTACAAGTAAATCAATACCTATGAAAATGAAAGAAATACCAGAAACATTTACAAAGCAAGTCCAAAACGATGTGAATATAAGATGGGTAACAAATTTAACGTCACAATCAAGTGATGGGATACCAATTCAAATGCCGGGCACTAACACACGGGTTCCAGCCATACAGACTTTTTTCACAACTACATCAACGACAAGATCTGATTCGAAAGAACAAAACAATACCAGAAAGAAAGAAACATTAAACCCCACGAAAATGCCAGTTGTTGATTCAGATGCCAAACGAGACCTTGTTCGACAAGTAATTCAACATCTTATGAAGGAACCGGGGGATATTAAGATTTGGTTTGAAAATAGTAAAATAAAAATTCATATCGATCCGGACGTAGTGAGTGCAGTTGGATCAGCAGGTAATTCGAATCTACAGGAAAATAAAAAAGGAAATAGTGTAGGGGACACTTCTTATGTAGTAAGAAATAAAGTGACATCAGTAACAGGTTCCACAAAGCGAGTGAGTCCGGTCATCAGGAACAATGGAGGTGATGTCACAAAAAGCACACGGTTATATGTAACAGTACCTGCACCTAATACACCAGCTTTGATTACAAGTGAAATATCTACTTCAAATAATATTAAAACAAAACGTGTTTTACATAGTGGAAAGTCACTCATTACAAATCCTTCATTTGACACTCCTGTCCATAAATTGTCTGACGGTAAAGGAAAACCTTCGAATACACAAACATATGCGACCAGTCAAGATTTATATCATGAGATAAAAAAACATACTAATTCAAATTCAATTCCGACGACTCCTGTAACAATTTCACACAAAACAAAACCTGAACAAGCAGACAACATCAACGACATAACTGACACTACCACAATATCTCCTGTAACTAAAATAAGCACAGAGACTGAAACAATACATTCAACCACGACCACTGGGAAACCGACAATGACCCCAACTGAAACTACAACAACATATCCCACTACGACTACAACTAAATTGACGACAACATATCCAACCACATCCACAACTGAAATAGTAACAAAACATCCAGCCAACACCACAACTGAAACAACGAAAACACATCCAACAAAGCTCTCAATTGAAACGACAACATATCCAACAACAACCATGACTGAAACAACGACAACATATCCTACAACATCCACAACTGAAACAATAACAACACATTCAACCATGACCATGACTACAAGTGTAACAACAAAAACACATCCAACTACAACCTCAACTGAACCAATGAAAGCACATCCCACTACGACCACAACAGAATCAACGACAACACAGTTCATCCCAGTCACAAATAAGATAATAGCAACACATTTAACAACACCTAAAATAACAACACCTATACCAACCACAATCCCACCTGAAATAATTGCTACTGTTGCATCAAAACTTTCCACCGAAGAACCTCAAACAAAAACAATTGTGTCAAGGCAAAAATTACCAGATACTTCGACAATAATAATGCCATCTACTACCTTCTTGTCATACTTTCCACATTCGTCTAATCTTCATAGATATACAGAACTAGATCTTTTGGCACAACAAGAACTGCGTTCTATATTTAAACGTCAAACAAGAAAAAGTTCAACGCCGAAACCAACATTATCTTCAAATATTCTAAGCGATGAATCAGTAACCGCTACCACTACTGTTAGCACTACTGCTAATGATACTATCGTTTCAACCGTTTCGCCGCCCACAACTGAAACAAATAATACGATCAAAACTGATGTCTTTCTTTCAGATGGTACCTCGACTTCATCTCAAATTTCTTCCACCGGCAGTTATATCGATGGCACCACTTCAGCAGCAGCCGATAATAAAATGATGTTCCAGAGTACCATGGTTACAACATTGTCAACGACTCCTCGTAATGAAATCATTCATATAAATCCGAACGAAACAGAGTCTGAAAACCAGTATTATAACGTTAGTAAATATGTAAACAAGGATAGAATTACAAGTTTGTCCTTAACCGATCATCCCAATGCAGAGAAAACACGTGCAGTTCCCTTGTCTATTTCACAAAGTGCTACACAGACGTCTCAATCAACGACTTTCAAACCGACTGATGAATCTGTAATATCAGGTGCAACTATTACAGATCGTATAGCATTAGACAGCACATTTACAGCCAACGATGGGGCCAAACAAAACTCAAGTATAGTATATCAAAACATTACAGTTGAGGATGATAATTCTGAACGCACTTCAACCGAAAGTATTATTACAATCAACGATGGAACTACACAAAACTCGAGTATAGTATATCAAAACACCCCAGTTGGACGCACTGTGAGTGATAATTCCGAACGCACTTCAACCGAAATTGATATTACAATCCACGATGGAACTAAACAAAGTTCAAGTGTAGCATATCAAAACACCACAGTTGGGCGCATTGTGGGTGATAATTCTGAACGCACTTCAACGGAAAGTGTTATTACAATCAACGATGGAACTGAGCACATTTCAAGTATAGCGTATCAAAGCACTACATCTGGAAACCCAGTTGGACGCATTGTAGATGATAATTCTGAACACACTACAACTGAAAGAACTGTTACATACAACAATGAAAATAAACAAATTTCAAGTTTAACATATGAAAGCGCTACAAATGGACGCCCACTTATTGATCATTCAGAGAACAGTATACCTACAATAGCAGTATCAACACCACGCGGAAATGAATCTAAATTGTTGAATGCAATGCCAAATAGTAGTCTTCATTCTGAACCTACTACTATATCTCCTCTAAAAGATTATCCTACGTTTTGGCCAACTATGTATAATGCTCTATGGAAAAAACCAAATTCGAAGACTACAGACAAAATGAGCAGAATAAAATTCATTGATGAAAGTACTCCACAGTCTGACATATATCAAACGACATTTGAACCTTTTCATAGAGAAAGTGAACAGGAGGACAGAGGCGGTGCTTTACCCTCCCCCTCCAAAACTAATCTTCAAACTAAGACGGTAGAAAACGAAAGTACAACAAAAACAACAAAACCGACCACTAAAGATGAAAAAGTATCCTATTCCAAAACAACTGAATCAACAACAACGCCTCAAATCAAATCAACACAAAGCAAGATTACAAAAGTATTGCCTGATGCAATCACTAAAACAACCGCAACATATCCAAAACCTTTACCTACAACTACAACAACATATTCAAAAACACCAACATCCGGAAGGGGAACTACAACGACTTACCCGACTGAAAATACAACTTCAACACCAATTAAAACCCAACCATCCATCTCAGCTGGAACGACTACAGTGCATTCAATGAAATATACCACCAATACAATAATACCAATTAAGGATAACAATACAAATGCAATAAATTCAAACGAAATCATAACTCAATCAACAAAAACAGGATCAAAAATATTTACAGGGTCAACATCGCCAAGTGCTGTAAATTATACAACAGCAATAAACGGTGCTCGAATTACTACTACAGACGCTAGCAATATTTTAGAAACTACAACTTCCTCAAAACTAAATTTTTCACTACACAGAAACGTCTCCCATAAAACCAATGACTTGACCAAAGCACAAAGCATCATAAAAACTGTCGATAAAATTACTGATGCTCATACTGATGTTTTTCATACTACAACGGCTAAAACTGAAGAATTGCAAACAACAGAAAAAACGTCAGAAATGAAGCATAGAACAACAAACGTACCACTGACAAGTACAAGTGCAGTTTTTGAATCAAAAAATAACAGTGTTCCGTCCACTACTGAAGGATATGATAACAGTAATTACAAAAATCATACAATACCCGAACAGAAACCTGAATACAATGAAATTAGTACATCGGCTTTGACTACACAAATATCTGAAACAGAAACTCCAAACTTTGATTTGAATTCGCCTTCATCTGGAAGAAATTCTGAGTCAAATAATGGAAAAACTGTTTTACTAATACATTCTTCAACTACCGATGATGGATATCCAACAACCGTCACACAAGATATTACCACAGCTGCTGTGGATTCACGCACACGACATAATTTGAATGAAGATACAGAAGCCAGTGCTACGCACAATATATCAGATGCTCAAACAGTTAGTACCGAACCAACACCAATGTTGCCAACTAATACACCCCCTTTGGTCTCTACAGTACCTGAAGATACGAGCGAACAAAATATAATATCCAAATCAGTTACCGAAATACAAGAAGCAAATGTAACATTCAATTATATGACGACAACAGTAAATGGAGGGTTAAGCATTTCGGATCAGACCACATCGACTTCTTACCCGGAAATCAATCACAAACGAGTGAATAGTACTTTAGTTACATTTAGTGAAAAGAGTACAAATATTACTACAGAAAACCACACTTCAACGACAGCTGGGCTGAAAATGACATCACAACACCCTACAACATCATTAATTACAACATCTTCTCTGCCAATAACATCGCCTTCAGAATCACCACTGTCAACAACAACAGCTCCTCCAATGTCAACAACAACTCAGTCAATCCAATCAACAACACTACTAAAAACAAGGTCAATATCACAAACATCAACAACATCACTGCCATTAACGACCACACATTATATTTCCCCAAAACTGTCGACAACTACACAGTTGAATAACTTGACACACACAGCTGAACATCAGCACAAGTCTACTTCGGTATCCACATTACAAACCGCATTTCGCAGAAACATTCAAATTAAACAAGCACAGTCTCTACAACATCAGGACCAAGGTAAAACCCGAACGAGTGCACCAACTTCCAGTATTATCATTCAAACCACCAAAAAAGTCAAACCTACAACAGTACCAAGGAATAAAGTAACGGGTGTACCTTTGTTTACTTCAAATATTATAACACAACTTCCTTTCCAGTATGCTCCAACCATTCGTAGGAAAACCCCTGGAGGTGGTGCTATCAACATAAAGATTAGACTCATAACAAAGGAACTAAACGAAAATACAACGTCTGACAATTATACGAACATAAAAGACTCTGTTATTGATAGACAGCGTATAGTAAATGCATCAGATGGTTTCCAGTATTCCACAAACTCCGAGACCGTGATGCTTCAAACCGCTGATAATAGAGGCGAGTTCTCCATTTCTATGGATTCCAACACAGAGATTGGAACAAATGGAGAGGTAAAATTTTCACACAAGACCAATGTAGATGAGAAAGGGATGAGGAATAGCAATTCTCCTGAACTGTCGGCATTCGAGCATTCATCACACATTGTTAGGAAGATCAGGTCAACTCGTAGACCACTACCAACTAGTGTCACATCATTGACAACGGAATTAATGACCAATAACACCAGCGGAAATAAAGAGAGATATCAAGTTATACAATCAGACACTGGGGAAAGCAACATCAATCCGACTGATATTGACATTATGGTCGTTCCAACTAGTCCGTCTGATATTCAATCGCTACAAGAGAGAATACCTGAGTCTGTGCAGACTAAAACTGTTACTGATGGAAAATGGGAGACAACATCAGCGGATCACATGACTACCTCCACAGGTGCAGTTATTGTAGAAAATACTTCATCTAAATCTACTGCGAAATTCCACAACGTTTATGAAACTACAACTATGAGCACAAAGTCTGGTAAGGAAACAAATGGAATTCTGACAGCAAGAACTGATGGAAAGAAATCAACTAAAGTGTATTTTGTTCACGGATTCACAACGAAATATGATAACGTTTCACCTGGTTCTTTAATCAAACAAGACAAATCGACAACAGACATGGCTGCAAGGCAAATACGTACTGAACCGACAAGATCAAGTCACACGCGGAAAGATAACATCACCGAATCAAAGATACCAGAAACGAAAGAGGTGAGCAAACAAGATATGTCTTTGATTTACCAGTCGAACACACTTTCCACTGGAGAGAATTCGGTTACAACGACTGAAGTTAACAGTCATCGTAGCACAGAGAGAGTATCAATTCTCCATCAAGGTCAACAACTCGTGTCTTCACAATCCGATAATCGTCGTCAAGGTGGAGGAGTTATCGTTCCTGTTTTACAACCGGAGACAGTGGACATCAATGCACATAATATATTCCATGGCAATTTAATCGACCCACATTTGAATCAAGAGAACAATAGGCAATATTTATCAAATTTAAATAATATTCAGTCGTCCCATACGAATAGAGGTGATGTCATTTCCCGTCCATTGGTGAACAGCTTGGCAGGCGGCGTAATCATTGACGCGCAAATCTTTAATGACGCGAATGTTGGATCGTTATCTAGCTCAAAAATGCAGTCACAATCCAATGAAAATTTTGGAAATTCTATTAACAGTAACCATAAACGAATACTTCCATCTAATACGTTTTCCATGTTTGATGCTTTAGGGAATGTTAAAAATCGAAAAGAAATGCCTGCTAATGTCAAAATTTTCCCCGTACTTAGGAACGGTGTTACACATCATCGTCAATCATTGAACGGATTTGAGAAATTTAATCAAAAGCAAGAGAGTGGCGATCATCTATCGTTTCCGAACGAAAATAGAAAAGCACATCATAGACTTGGAGGAAATCAGCATCAAAATCACCCAACATTGTCTATGAATGGCAAAGTTAACATCCCGCAGCCGTTCAATAGTGATCATGGTCAATCTCTTAAAACTCCACATTCCGTTTTTTCAGGGGCAATTAGTCGACCTCGTATGACATCGTCCGGCAATAATCTACATCAAAATATCATTAGGGGTCAAACAACAAATCCGCCATTTCAAAATGTTGATCAATACCCTGTAGTACGTCAACAGAAGAAAAGTCCCAGACAACCACGCCTTCTATCTGCGATATCTGTTGGCTCTGGACATTCGTCGCTCGGAATTTCATTTGGTGATAATGTAGGCCATTCTATATCTGGGCATAGTGGAGGACTATCACAACCAGCACCTTCAGAGCAGAGGATATCCGGAAGAGTCAGCAGTTCGTTATCAACAGGTCTTCAGTCGTCGATGCCGATCTTGCATCGTCACACAAAACGGAATGTTCGATCGACGTCGAGCGTTTTATCTACACCGCCGAACACTCCTGCTGAAACGGTAGAGTTACAGTCTAGTATATTTATCGTAGATGCGCAAGAGTTATGTACATCTGGAGAAGTATTCGCTTGTTTTGGTAAAAATAGACATTCAAACTTACCAGGAATAAAATGGTGGTGTGTACAACATTGTCGTTATGGAAACTGTCCACATTCGAAGTGTCGGTGTGGGTGTCAAAAGAAAGGATCGCCTAATCTCAGAAATGTACAGTTCTCACTGGCGAAACATCAAGTGAATAAAATGCTACAAACGACAACTGTGTCATCAAAAAGGCGGAGGAAGTGGAACTGTCGGCCAACATCGGCTTATACTCCCATAGAAGGGATTGGGGAGTGGTGTAACAGAATGTGCTCACTGAACGCTTGTGCGAAACACATCTGTGATTGCTCGTAAATATTTAACTTAATTTTGTATTTTCAGTATAGACTGTTCTTACATCTATCGTAAGGAATTAAATACATTGTATGTATACATAGGTTTTGAATAAATTATTACACGTATGATGTTGTATTTGAGAATGTAAATGAAAGCAGATAGAGATTTGACTTATCCGTTTCAAGCAATGTTAACAATAGTACGGTAATGTCTGCGTTACATAATATGCTCATCGCTTGATGTCAAGATAACAGCTTTCAAATTTCAAGGGGGGAAAACGCAAAACAGAAATCATCAAAGTGCAATAACTTTTGTAAAAGGAGTTAATTGCCCCCCCCCCCCCCCTAAAAAATCAGATGTTGTACGTAGGACTTCATACTATTTAAACAATTAAGTTTTGACTTCAGTATCTCGAATTACGGTCAAAGCCATTTTAGAATATTTCCAGAATGCAATAGCCAAGGACGCACACCGCCATAATATAGACTCCTTAACTGTTACTGAGGGACTGACGTTTTGATAACGTTTCCCATGAAATTTTTGACGTCATATTTAATAAAAAAAATCGATTGTTTCGGACGTCATTTTGTAGAAAAGTTATGATTCGCCAACCAAAATGTCAGTCCTGCAGTAATAGTGAAAGGGTCTATAAAAGTAATATACCCCGTCGAACGACGGACACATGAAAAGGGAAAATAACATGAAAATAAATACATAAAACGTTGGGAAAATGTATGATAACACTACAATTACAATGCCGACTTGTGACGGGTAAAGACTGGAAAACTTAAATAGATCTAATTAAACCTGTAATAAAGGCCACCAAAGGAAAGGTGGAAAGAGGTTAATTATAGCAGATAACATATTAATATAGGTAAATAGGTGACTAGTGATAAGGAAAAGAGAAAGGTGATTAATTATTAGTAATAGGTGATTGCTTAAAGCAAATGGCCTTGCAGCAGGTTTGACTATTTTATTTACTGTAGATCACAACTAAGATTGACGTTATAGTTACAAATGTATTCTGAATTTATTAATTGAATAATACTGACGTGTCAAACCGACTAAACCACATGGGTATCATTCTGGAAAATATTCACCAAATGCTTTGTTAGATGTAATAACAAACAGCGGTGGAATTGGACTCTTAACAGCGATCCCTGTACCCTCCTCGCTTTTTTTTTTTCAAATATGATTAGATTCAAATAAATCATTAAGTTTTCAACAGTTTGTCTTTAAAGCTTGACCCATAAATATAAATCTATAGGTCATAAACTAGATCTCTAACGTTAATTTTGGATAAATTTCCGCATTACATTCCACTTTTTACACAAGATATGACACAAATGTCTCCGCCATTTTCCGTGGTTTCCAAGCCATGATAGGGCTACAACTCCGGTAGAAATTGCCGAAAATCGAACTTGGCCTAGCTTTTAAATGTTTCACTTTACCTTCAAAAATATTATCAAATACTATCGGGGCATTCTAAAGTTATATACTACACACCAAGTTTATTATGGTTCCTAAGTACAGAAAGTGTATATTATGCAGGAAAGGTCTATCTTGAGAACTTACCCAATAAATTTTAAATCTATATGCCATCAGTTAGATTTCCAAAGTTTCTAATTGTGTTAGAATCAAAATTTGTCTCTCGAAGTATTTATTATATTAAAACAAATGTGACAACAGTCGAAGTCAAGAGCTTAATAAAGATAAAACTGTATGAACTAGAAGATTTCTATGGTTCATTTTGGATTCTTGATTACAGTCCATGTGACGCAAATTCCCGCTATTTTCCATGGTTTCTACGTCAAAAAAGGGCTACATCTTCGATAGAATTTGCTGAAAATTGATATTCGTCTACATTTTACTACTTCAGGTTACATAAAAAACTATTATTGAATTCTGTCAAGGCATTCTAAAGTTACAGAGCAAAAATAATGTTTACTGTGATTCAAAAGCGAAGAGTTTCAACTATGGAAAAAACTGTGAAAAACAAGTATAAACTGAAGTAGTTATAGGTCTCCAATATGTCAACCTGCATACAAATGTTATTGAATTTTTTCGTTATTGCACAGACACCAAATTTTATCGTGATTTCTGAGTTACGAAATGGTCACAACTCTGGTGGAAATTATCGAAAATCTATATTGTTTATCAAACATAAATTCGACTGAGTCGAACTACTAAAGCTACACAAGGAAACCAAATCCAGAACACCATTTTCAATAACGGGGCATAAAAAGGAAGAGATGCATAAGCAAACAATAATGTTTCCCGACACATGTTGTATCTCCTTGAAAAATTATCATTATCCTTGCATGAATTTGAGGGGGGTGGGAACTCGCAATTCATGTCATTTGACTGGAATTAAATACATTTCTAAGGAGAGAATACCAGTTTAAACAAGATGTAAATGTGAAACACTAAAGACCCCGCCGGCACTAAAGTCCAAAAAGTTATTTTTAGTGTGAAGATCATTGTCAAGGTCAAAAGGACATCGACCTTGGTGTCATTTGAAAGGGCTTCATTAGTTGAGTACGCATATCAAATACGAAGTCTCTATCCCTCATGTTTTAAAAGTTATAGCCTCAAGTCCAAAAAGTTATTTTTAGCGTGAAGGTCGTTGTCAAGTTAAAAAGGTCATCGACCTGGGTGTCATTTGAAAGGGCTTCATTACTTGAGTATGCATATCAAATATGAAGTCTCTAATATGAAGTCTCTATCCCTCACGTTTGGAAAGTTATAACCAAGGTTAAAGTTGACAACATACAGACAGACAAACAGGATAAAAACAATATGTCCTTGATCTATCGATCCAAGGGCATAAAAATTCACAGTTTGCAACAAACTTGTATAATTACTTTATTTTAAGTTAAGCATAGTCAATTAAATCGACTGCTCCAAGTCAGTGCTACAACAGCACTGTAATCATGTATGTATTGTCTTTCATATATGCTTAATCCTGTTTGTTGTTCCTATCTATCAGAAATTTGGTCATACAGCTGAGCTAGACCTCTTTTCCTCTCTTTATCCTGGCTGTCGATATTTATCACTGCCCAAGCTTGCTTCAGAGGCTTCTAAGTTCTCCAGACTTTCAACACATTTGACACGAGCTGTTCCTTATACTGTATTCCTATTAAACTATATTCATGTTGATTACAAACAAGAAAACTGTCAAAGTTATTAAGGGCTCTGCTCTGTGATCTTGGCCTTTGGCCTTTCATTCCTAAACCTATGGGAATGATCCCCTCATCATTCTGTATCTGTTTGTTTAATTTGAAACTTGTAGATTGAGAACCTTTTGAGTTATCACACTACAACCAAAGTGTTGACAGACAAACAGACAGATATAATTCCTACTGAGCTCACATATTACAATGCAGAACTTTAAAAACACTGATACAGCAGGTATTAATATTTCCAGGGCAAATATTCCCCTTCATTTTTTCAAAGATTAAAAACCACACCATTTCACGTGGTTGAATTTTCTTCCTGTAAAAATGAAATCATACTTCAGAAGTAACAGATGACTTTCTGAATCCAACTTTAGTCAGAGTTAAAAGAATTCTCTTTTTTTCCTGTTTCTCTCAGTTTTACTCACTTTCGGTTTTTGCATTCATTGTTTAATGTCACAACTGGATTAATCCACCAATATTATGGGTAAGTGTTACCCTCTGAACTAAACAGAAGCATCCAAACCACTGACCTTCAATAGTAATACTGGCGATGCTTCTCACGTGAAAAATCCCTCACTCAAAGAAATAAGTATGTAAGACTCTCTTATAGTTGTGGATTTTTATTATGCATCACCAATCAAAGTCAACTGCAGGGACTACCATGAATTCCTCCTTTGATGATGCTGACTAAGTAATTTTGAAATTCAAGACTATCGGCAGGAAAACATTAAAACATCATTATCATGTATTAGAGACAAAATATCTATTTAGCATTTGATCACTTTAAAATTACAAATTGGTTGCAATAATGTTTGTCTAAATGAAATATAAAACAGTCCTATCAAACAAAAAAAAAATAATAAAGTGGAATGTCCGACTATATTTCTATAAAACATTATCTTGATGCACATACAAATTAAAATTTATCTTGAGCAAATTGGACTTTGATTTCATTATCTTCTGCAATATCTAACTGAATAAAAAAGGTACAAAGCTTACACATTAGAAGGAAATCACATCTATTATTACACAACTAGAATTCTTATCATTGACTAATCATTGGAAATCTGAATACAATGTCTAAATAAAAATAAAACAAGAAGAAAACTGGAAGGACTATAATATTTCACAAGTGTCACATGTTCACATCGGTAAGTATAATTGGCAGGAAAGACATCACATTTTACAAACTTCAGCAGAATTGATAATACATTCATTCAATATGTTCATTAATTTCTATATATTTGGACAGTATACATGTACTTATAAAAATATTTTTTCTATTATCTATTAAGAATTGTAATCACAAACAGTGCATTAAATAGATTATGTACCATAAAATGAGACATTATTTCTTTGTATCATTTTGCATTATTAGATGTTTTAATTACCCTCTTGACTACCCTTTCCTCATCACTTCATCCACACTTATTTATCCCTCCCAATTACTTCACCACACAAACCAACCTTCAATGCTTCATTCTGACCCCTTCCTTATTTCATCTTCACTTACCTACCTCTCTCCATTACTTCATCCCCAATAACTTACCCCATTACTTTATACCGATGTACCGCTTACCATTCTTTATAACATCACCCTCACTTATCTAACCCTCTCCATTACTTCATTCCTACTTATCTATGCCTTCCTATAACATCATCTCCATTTATCTTCCCCTCCCCATTACATCTTCATTAAATTACTCCATCACTTCATCTCCACTTACCTTCCCCACTTTGTAACATCACACCCACCTACCCATCACTTCATCTCCACTTACATTCCCCTTTCTATAACATCACATCCGACTACCCACCACTCCCAACACTTCATCTCCACTTACCTTCCCCTCTCTATAACATCACATCCACCTACCCAACACTCCAAACACTTCATCTCCACTTACCTTCCCCACTTTGTAACATCACACCCACCTACCCATCACTTCATCTCCACTTACATTCCCCTTTCTATTACATCACATCCACCTACCCACCACTTCATCTCCACTTACCTTCCCCTCTCTATAACATCACACCCACCTACTCACCACTTCATCTCCACTTACCTTCCCCTCTTTATAACATCACATCCACCTACCCACCACTTCATCTCCACTTACCTTCCCCTCTCTATAACATCACACCCATCTACCCACCATTTCATCTCCACTTACCTTCCCCTCTATAACATCATACCCACCAACCAACCACTTCATCTCCACTTACCTTCCCCTCTCTATAACATCACACCCACCAACCACACACTCAAAACACTTCATACCCTCTTACCTACTTCATACCTACCCATCCCTACTTTCCTACCTCTTCATAACAACATACTTTCCCATTTCATCCCATCTCCAATTATTCATCCTGTCCTATTATACCTCCATGTCACTTTAACCCATAATATATGTATCTATCTATATTTATCTACTTATCTAATTTAATATTCCCCATTTTCCACTACCTCTTACTTGTCTACTGACTGGAATTCCACATATGGCATCTGTACTTTATTTTAATCTCTTTTTTTCCATGCAATAATAATAACTACCACATCAGTATCAGGTAATATTCATGCAAAAATTACAAAAAGTTACCATAACAAACAGTCTCATCACATAACAAGTAAAATCAAATCGACTGAATCAAGTGATAATGAATCTTCTAAATAAAATAAATTTCCCTAAATGCTTGTTCCTCTTCATCAGGTGTCATCCTCTGGATTCATGTGAAAGACTTCAAACTTCCTTAGCCAATGAAGAATGATATCATACACAGTAAAACTGGTACCTACAGATATTGGACCTTTGATCCAGTTCATACTGAGTCCTTTGTAAAGTCCCTTGATGCCTTCAGTCCTCCATACATGTAAGAATGTGCTTCTGATTGTTGAATATTCACTAGAATGCCCTGTTACCCCTGTCAATACAAAATACAAGTCATCTACATGTATATCAAAGAACCATAATGGAATGACAGTGTGATATAAGAATGGAAACATTCTATTTCTATATTTTATGCCACTTTAAGGAATATTTCACCTGTATCATGGTAACACCACCTGCTGCCAACATTTTCAACACATGAGTTACCCTCGATTATTCCTAAACCAACTGGCTTTTGATGAGTTACACTAATACTGACACGTCAACACTCATTTAGTAGTGTATTTGTGTATATTGGCCAGACAGTAAAAGCCATGGCTTCATGTCAGATAAACAAACCCTTACTGCTTTGAGTGGGTCTGCTGAAAGGTTTGCATTTCTCAGTATGCATCAGACAGATGACATCACCATGCAAGTTGAATAAAACAAGAAAGAGGCAATATGTAGTGTATAAAGTACAAGCATAAGAAATGTTATGCTTTGTGATGGACATAAGGCAAGATTAATTTTTTTTTGTTAATTGCTTAGCACCATAATGGATAATTGTAGCTAAATGCTGTCAAAATTTGCCTGGTGCATGGCCTAAAGATTTTGACAAATGCAAAAGACCTACAAAAACAGAGATATAATATATAGCCTTGGCTTCTACTGTCCCGTTAAAAGGAAAGATAGAGAACTAAAAGATGAAATTCCCTCTTGAAAACAGGAATTTACTTTTTGAAGTCAAATTAGAAATCCAAGGTAACTACAGTCAAATTCCATAACTCGAACATCAAAAACTTGTAAATTCCTGAAACTTAAAGTTAGCATGGTCCAAATAACCTTTTTATTCATTTTATCAACTACAGGGAAACTTCAAAAACTTGAACCAAGTGCCCCTTTCAAAGATTGGTCAGCAACCATATACTGGTAAATAATGTTTCATCATATAGAAAAGCTTAAAATCTCAACACTGACCAAGGAAAGAAATTTTAAGATATTGGTTTCGAGGAAAGGCAATTCTGTGGTACAATTATTACCTGCCGTCTGCATGCGTCTCCTGATAATATCCAATGGGTATGACATACTCTGCCCTAGTAATCCAGCAAATGCACCCATACCAAGTCTCTCCACCGGTGTCGGATCCCTGCCTCCAAACATTTCTACAATACAACACAATGACATCTCAATTACCTTCTGCTGATACATGTAAATTGGAACAAGATGTGTTTGTGAAACATTGATGACCCTTGACAACAGCATCATTCCAATATATTTTGAAAAGTAAAAAAGTCACTATGCCAAAATTTGGCATTTATGGAAAGGTTTTGTAACAAGAAGAAGAAAGTTTAAAACTTTATAGCCTGAAATCAACTATCAAAAGTGATGGTCAATGTTAAAATTTGTGGACAGAAAAACTTGATGCCTCTTAATCTCAGATTTAAAAGAAGTACTAAAAACACTATATTAGAATTATAGTATGAAAATACAGAATCAATATTTTTGTTGGTAGGTTCATTGGTGTTTTAAGTCACTTTCAAACTTTTTAAAGTTATATCGCGACATGGAAGCAGGAGGTAACCTACCTCTTAAACATAGTAGCGCAATCCCGATACTGAACCCGGATAATCAGTGCCGCAAGCCAAGTGCTTAACCACTACACTAAGCCTGCCCTCCATCCCCCCTTAAGATTTTTTTTTAATATATGTATAATGAAAAAACCACTCCTCATACCTTTACATATCATGAGTAACTTAAATTTATGCATCTCTCAGAAAAAAATCATTATATGACACCTATTGAAATAAGAGTCCCAAATAGCATATATTGCTCATAAGAGTCCTGATAAATAACTGAGAATATGATTTTTAAAATCTAAGAGACTTTTCATTTTGTCTTGATACATCATGTTTATTTCACTAAGGCTTTCATTTTACATACTAGATGTAGAGTAAAATGCAAAAAGTGCTTCCTGTGATAAGAAAGCTGTATAAATTGAACTATGTGTTGTTTTTTGCAGTTTATCAGCGAAGATTTTCACTGTTCTCTCTTTATACATCTTTACAGCAAAGTATAGTAGTAATACCAGAAATCATGGTTTCTACTGCAAAAACAGACCAAAATGTTCCTATAAAAATCCTGGTTCCAAAAATGAAGTATACACAACAGCATTGGCTTCATGTATCATAAGGCAAGTGCTGCTGTATGTTGTGACAACACAGTCGATTAATCACAACCTAGCAATTATGATAAACCCCAATAAATACATTAATAAGAGGTCAGCTTCAAGATAAACCTAGAAAATAAGAGCTTTGGGACTTAAAAATATATTGGAGGTAAGTATTAAATACCAGTATATTATCACTTAACACATCCAAGGTAAACTTGGTCTTTTTTTTTCTTGTTTTTTTTTTGAGAAAAAATTCAAAACTGGCATTTCACTTTGAGATAGTTCGCATATTCCAGATTTCAGTGTTAGGGATCTTGAAGTTTGACTGGCTTTAATTTCTTCTGACAGCTAAATATTACAGATAAATAGAGCAGAAAAAACTGACATCAATCTTAACATATTTCAGTGGTGACAATGTCACACATAATCTGCTAAGATTATGATAAAATTTCAGTACTAGAACTTATATTTCACATGGTAAATAATTTATACTCTCAAATTTTATTATGAAATCAAATGTAAATTATTTAACAAAAGAAAGTTTTTCCAAATTACCAGCATGTCTCTTTTTCAACGTCTCATATGTGAAGAAGCTTGTTCCTGAGTATGGAATAGCCCCAAGTATCGTAGGCACAAATCCCCTGTAAAGTGTGCGTAAGCGTTCCTCACGAGAAATCTTGATGAATACTTGAACAAAATTTGAATATCTGAAAGGAGACAATGTTTTAAGTACTTATCACCTATTCATTTCCATCATGCTTGAAATGATTATTGCTTAACAATTTTGATTATTTCTAAAACTCAATGCAGAAAATAAATCTAGGAGCAATTTGCCTATTTATATTTAGCAACCCATGAGATTGAATTAAATTAAATCAAAGTAATATATTATAAAGGAGGGTATCCACAACAGAGATGAACTGCCATTTAAAATATATCAAACACTGTTCTTTAACATTACTACCATAAAGGAATTTTTTAATCTTGGAATTCATATGCAGCGATGCTCCGTTCATCTGGACTCCATTTATCTGGAAATTCCACTTTCTGGACAAGAAAGTACGAGAACGGATTTCCCAAATGATATTGTGATCCGATAATCTGAAAATCTGTGTTCCGGATCCGGACAAAGAAATATGGGTACGGAATTCCAAAAGTACGTTAAATTTGCTCTGATAATCAAGACAAAATCTCGCCTTCCGGACATAGCTGTAGCAAATAACCGTGGTTTAATTAATACATGAAGCCACACTCTTTATCTCCTCTCTGCACTGAGCAATTGTTTGTTAAACAGTTACACGATGCGTTTACAAGGCCTGGTCACCTACCTATGTATGTTAATTACCTATCCAATTAAGAATTGACCGCTTGGGGTGTAGTCAAATGTCATGTTAGCTGTCAATGACGATTGTTTTTTAATGAGTCAGTACACGCTCATGCCAGAAATGAAGATTACAATATTTGAATGATAGTAAATAAAAGTGAATTACTGACTTTATACTTATAGCTTAAATTTTTAATTAAATATTGGGGCTTTAAATTGTAACCAAATTCGAGGAAGCGTCACTCTTCTATCAGAGATTGGTCATTGATAAGTTGATAACGTATCCTTACTTACCATTAATCAGTCCTCATTACATTATTTTGTAGATTAGTTTTAACTTTTCGTTGTTCTTCTGTTTTATACTTATAGAAAATTTTTATATTTAAAACATGTACATTGTATAAATTTATCCAGACATAAATTCTTTTCAATGATAAATTTGTATAACACAGAAGGACGTTGGATAAACACTCCATTTTCGAATCATTGATTGATTGATTGATTTTTGTTAACTTCACACCACGAATATTTCACGTATATGGTGATGGCATCTGCCTGATACGGGGCATACAAATTTTGACCTTTGCAACGGACCATCCCAAAGCAGTGAGAGATCTTTAATGTGCCATGCATACCACGACACGGGGCCTCGGTTTTTACTGTCTCATCCGAAAGACAGGACACTGGCATGACCAGAGCGGGAATCGACCATTTTCAAATCAAGCGTGAGGTATGTACAAAGGTGGCTGTCAACTTTTGAGTTGAAAAATCAAAGAGGTTTAAGTCTGGCTGAAAACAATGTACATTTTTCTAACTATGTCAATATATTAAATACTTAATTGATATTTATTTCTTCAAATAACAATTAAGCAATGTATGTTTACTTGTATTTTATCGTGTATACGTCATCCTTATTATCATCAAGAAATAAGTTTCTTTAACATTGAATGAACTATGATGTGGCAATCCAGAAAATCTGTTTATCCGGACAAATCAGCCAGGAACAAACATCTCAGGATAAACGGAGCATAACTGCATAACAAGTTTTGCAAAAACTTATGAGGAATTTATGATCAATCGCATTGGATATAATTAAAAATCTTTATAAAACATTCAAAACTATGTCACTTTCATTTGTCTATAAATAAATGGATCATTTATGAAAACATATTTTTTTTAATATCAGATGAAAGAAAAGACATTAAATGCAAGTTTTTAACTTAATTTAAAACTAAGAATAGTTTTTATGACAATGACCTGTCTTTAGCAGTAACTGCCATTCTGGCTCTGACTAGATCAAGGGGATATGTAGCAGCTGATGATGTAACACCTGCCAGGGCACCTGCCAGGAACCTTAGGTGATGAGGTAAATGTCTGTAAAATATAACATTGAAATAAGTTGATTTTATTAAGTCTTCAGCATAACATTAATAAAGATTTCAATACTTGACTGCCACTCTAAACCATTTAAGCTTTGAACAAACCTCTTTCAATATTCCAGAAATATAGGGGTCTTTCATTTACCCAAACTTTATCCTGACACAGAGAGTGATACTTATTGTCAAGCATCAAGCTTTGTATTGATATAAAAATTAGGTTGTAGTTTTACCTATCACCTTTACTGTCTTATCTGATTAAAAGCTATCATCTATATTAAACATATCCAATTAAACATTTTGGAATAAACAAACATCAATGATTATTATAATATATATATGCTTATGTGCCTTTTTTCAACTCAAACAATTAAGAATACATAGATATGCAAGAGTAATTCTTACTGTTTTGTTTTGTCTGTTTTAAGAAGAATTTTGTACTGTTCATGAACAGCATATTGGATAGATGCATAGGGTATAATCCTAGCCATTGTGGCTGAATTTCCCCTCCATAATTTCAGGAAGCCCTCATTTTGAACTGTGTTTCTGAGAAAGCGTAATGCCTCAAGTGCAGAAAAATGCTTATTAGATACTGGAAAAGAAAATGATCTATAAGTACATGTACTATTTTGTTTGAGAAAAAGATTTTTAAAACTTCAAGGTCAACAGAGATCTATGCTCTGAAAGATCTATAATACTGCTTCCTCTCATATAATGTTTACTCGAAAATTATGCATTACACTTCATAAGGCTGTCAATATAGAAGCCTCATATTGGAATATTTAATATTAAAAGATGTATTTGCACATACTCTAATCTATTACTTGGCATTACTGTACTAAAATTCAAATCATTTTGTGATATGTGCAGAGTCAAAAGATGTTAACTATTATTTACCAGCTCGATCCTAAATCCTAAAATCATCGGTGTTTGCACTAAAGGAAACCAGGTCCTCCATAGTTAACCATCAACTTTTAGTATGTACATTGACCAACTTTTCAACCAATCAGTGCCAGAGACACTTGCTACATGTCAGAGGTCACAACAATTTCCAACATACTGTGTCTTTTTGTAAAGTATAGCTTCAAATAATTATTTCACTTCTATATCATGTAAAATATTTCTTTTATATGGTGACAGCATCTGCCTGATCGAATGAGGGATCTTTCATTTGCCATATCTAGACTACCGTAACACAGGACCTCAGTTTTAAATGTCACATGATCCCAAAGACAGGACACATATAAAGTACATGCAGGACTTGAACCTGGTACCTTGTTTAGTCAAAAGTCAAGCACCTATTAAACCAATAGAGTTACAACAATTAACATGCACAAAGATACACATTGTTTTTATCAATCTTGGAATCGATGTGAAAGACTTACTCTGGAAATTGATTTTAGTTCTATCTAATGGTGCAATGACTGTTTTGGCTACAGCACCTGCTACAGCCCCTGAGACCAATGAAGTCAAGATCTTCTTATGATTGGGAACCTAAAAACAAAATGTCATATTCTTATGTCTCTAGATTTAATAACCTCTGCTTGCACAATGGAAATGCAATTTGAAAATACTATAGTATAAACTATACAGAAATAGTTGTTCCTTTTGGGTATTCAGTGTGACATCAGGATATTTCACCTCTATGTTTCCACCCAGTGTTTAGTAGTGGAGTAAACAGATTATCTGGAGTAATTCCCAATCTTCCGTCAGTACTACGGCAGATCTTTGCCTGGACAAAGATTCTCACCAAAGCATGACAGAGGTGAAAAACAATGGTAAATTAAGTCCACTTGACCAGTGAGGTCACTCTCTGTAGAAAAAGTATAGACTGTTAAATACTAGCAGTCTCAATATACCCTATGAGGAATTGTTATTGTCTTGTCATCTTTATAATCAACTTAAGTTATCTAGAAATATAAGAGTTATCTGCCCAATCATAAGGATGTTCAACCTTCATTATCATAAACAATAGACAGTGTACATAATAAATCATGTCATGTTTTACTTTTTCATGTATTCTATGTTCTTCATGATGATGTTCTTCATCTTCCTTAGACGAGGCATTTCCTCTGCTAGTCATAGGTGGTACCAACTCTCTACTTATCAATGTTTCTCTGACAGTAAGTGTTTCCTTAATCTGTACACCCATTACATATTTAATGCCTGGAAAAAAACATAAACATTTTTAGAATCTACAAAATCAGCAAACTAAGGATTTCCACTATTAATATCACATGAATTTGTGTATTTGTGTACTGCCACTTGATGGTCACCAGCATTCAGAGAAATTTTAAGAAACTGATACCTGAAGAACACCATCAGAAATCAGTAGGTATACAAAGCTAACAAAACTCTCAACACTTACAAATAAATTCATATCCTTATCAAGTGACAAAAATGAAAAGCTAAAAGGTCCAGTGCAACACTTAGCTTGTTCAACCATCAGTGCAACACTTAGCTTGTTCAACCATCAGTGCAACACTTATCTTGTTCAGACATCATATAAATGACAATGGTTATATATTTTTGTGTGTGAAATCTGCTTTGTCTATGTGATATCACATGGGCTATCACAATCCATATTAAACAATAATACTTGGATAGTGCTACACAGTTTGAGATAGTTTTTGGCCTGGGACAGGTGAAGACTCATACACTAAACTTTAATATGTCAATTTCCTCTCACAAAATTTTGAAATGAAATATGAAGAGCTTATGTCAATTATAACAAAGTATCTGTCCACCATAAAATTTTATGGGTCAAATTGTCAGATCAACACTGATTTAAACTTAGAAAGATTACTATGGAACACAGTAAAACACCTTCAGTCATAAAGCAACCTTGACTCACTGGCAACTAAGATGATGTTTTGTATTTCATTCATATAATACAGAGCTAAACCTTACACATAAAGAATTGATCATAATTGAATTTGACTTTGTTGATTTGACCTATAGAAATATAATGGAAAAAAAATCAAACTGTTTTAAACAACATCCCTTCCAAAGATGTCTCAGGCAAGATTTGCCAAGAATTAGCATATAGTTAGGGGTCCTTCACTCCTTGATCTTAGGTTTAGGGCTTTGAGTCAAGGTCAAGATATATCCCATAATCCTAATCTGACAACAACTGTATGAAAAACTTATATCCTCATTTTCTCAAAGATACTATCTCATCCAAAAACATTTACAGAAGAATACATGTATCTGTTCCTTAACTTTTTTTGAGGACAAAACATTGCATAACTGTATTAAAAGTGTCTGAATCCAAAGTAACGATAAGTTTAGAACATGCACAATGACTCAGAGTGAGAAAGACTCAGAGTAAATCAAATTTGAAAAGACAAATACATAGACAGAAAAAAGGGACTACTTATATCATCAGAATATTTAATCACTTATACAGCTAGTGTAATTGGCCCCTTATTGTATACACACAATACATTACTTTACAGTGTTCTCACTAGAACTTGCAAATCATGAGTCCCATTAGAGTCTTGGAACTCATCTTCATTACAAATGTTAACAAGAAAATACAAATTTTTATGAGCTCGAAACCCATTTTTGAGAGTCCAGGACTCATCTAGGTGAGTTAATGAGAATACTGCTTTACCTGTAATGAAATAAGATTTCAATATTCAAGTATCTCATTCAAGTAGGCTTGGGGCAGTAGTAAAGCACTTGGCTTGAGATGCAGATGACCAAGGTTCGATTCTCAGACTGCATCATTATATTTTACAAATTGGTTACCTCCTGCTTCCAGGTTGAGATAGGACTGAAAACTGTTGATAGTGAAATAAAATTTTAATCAACAAACCAACTATTACACAAAAGAAGGAATAATAACAGTAAGTATTTAACCTAAATACTATCTATTCTGTATATGGTTTTAACCATTTAAATTAAAAAAAAAAACAAATTTCACTAGTATTAAACTCAATTTAACCAGACAGGAGACTCTTTCTATGTGTGGAATGTAAACAATAGATAGATACAGCTTAAACTAGGTCATATGTTGTATTATGTCAATATTTAGAAATGTGAATACAGAAATCTGTAAAATGGAAACAAACACCTCTATGTTGCATTTTGTGCATAAGGATGCTGACATTGGCCGAGTGCTGATCATTTTTTCCCCCAATTCCCCCTCTTCTCATCTTTTCATGGCTTCCTTTCATACTTACTGACTTAGTGACTAACTAAATGTTATATAGTTAAAGCATCAAGATTTTTACCTGTTTATTACAGATGGATGATGCATCAAACACTCAGATCCCAGCATACATAGAATTAATAGGAATAGTCCAATAGGATGAAAGTAGGAAAAAGGTTCACAAGAAAACAGAAGAGGAAAAAACTAAATAGAAGAAAGAAAGGGAAGAGAAGTGAGACAAAAGAATGTGTACCATCTATGAATGCATATTATGTATGTTGTACTACTATACAGACAGTTATTAGA
Source organism: Pteria penguin (assembly GCA_035048485.1). Taxonomy (NCBI): domain Eukaryota; kingdom Metazoa; phylum Mollusca; class Bivalvia; order Pterioida; family Pteriidae; genus Pteria; species Pteria penguin. Next base: position 18,313,170 of record CM068583.1, on the reverse strand, counting down.
CATCTATGATATACCATATCTAACCAACTTTGTTTACATAGAACTTGACATGATATAGCTCTATGTTTTGACAGTAGATCTGTGTAATGTCAATGACATGATAAATTAATTTCATTCAACCTACTTTTCATCTAGCTGTGCATGGATCACAGGTAAAGATGGTTAAGCAGCTTTGGCAACAAAGAGTGCATAAGAGTTATATCTAAATATATACATAAGGATATCAAATGACGCAATGGCAGAAACCGCATCAAACAGGCTTCTATACAGTTAATCGTCATCAAATTCCGGAAAATTGGGGCGATTTACTGAACAATGAACACCGTTACATAAATTAAATGAATCTAGCGCTAATAGACTCTGCATAGAATTTTCTATTACATATATCAACGGAAGAAGAAGAATAAGAATTCCCATTAAATTTAAAATCTCTGCTCCTGTCTATTATCAAAATAAGTTGCAAGTCGTTGCAGTTGCCAATGCAATACTGCAGTAGTGTCGCGTCGTGAAGTGCAGACGACTTTTTTGCGTAATGTGTCATTTACTGCAATATACATGCTTTTTATTATGTTAATCGACATGGCGATTGAAGCAAAATACAACAAAATTAAATATCAAAGCATGAAATATAGAACTTACCGGTTCGTGAAATAATTACTAAATATAGTCCGAATTTGACGACTTTGACCTATGGTTGCAGCTTGTTTACAAAATTGGAATAAGAGTTATTGCCCTTCCCCTTTCTGACAGTTTCGTATTTCGGAGAATATTAAGTATAAAAATATAGATTTTTCTCGTTGATATTATTTCATATCTTCATTTAAACATGTTACAATGTAAATCATGTTTAGAATATTGTTATTATTTCGGGGCTACGTTATCTATTTATTTATTCTCGAATAATAAATAGACATATCTTTTATAATATTTTCAATAAATATTCATTCTACGTTGTACAATACGAAGTGATAAAAACCTTATCAATAAATATATAATTTGTTCAATTAAATATATCAACAAAATAACATTCTCGGGATCTTTAATGATTAGGATTCTTCGAGGGAAATATTTCAGGTAGAATTCATGTATTTGTAACGTTTTATAACTTAATGTCATCGAAAGAATAAATAATTACCAACCAAAATGATATAATTTTACTTATATATAATCTTACAAAATGATAGAGCAACGATAAGTTTTCCACAATTTTGTTGATAAAACGCGTGGTAAACGGGAGCGAACATTTCAAGTACTTGATAAAAAAAGATATAAAGCACAAATAGAATCAGTGAAACACCTGGGAGTACTATGGACCTTGGATCTCCGAAGAAATACCTGTAGAAAATAAAGACAAATTAGACAAACATATAAAGCACAAAGACACTACAGTTAACAAGGCACCCTATATTTCACTTATATTCGTTCCCCGTCTGGGACTCGAACCCACGACTTATGGTACCGAATCACCTAGCTGTCATGCATCCGACCCTCTAACCGACTGAGCTACCCGAGCTCAAAACCCTTTCTATTAAAAGGTGAACTGATATTTAAAATCTATTATACCATTAAATGGTTTTTTCCCCAGTTTTACAAGTTTCTTGTAAAATGCAACTTCGAGTCGATAACGTAAGGGGAGGGGGGGGGGGGGGCGGAGAGTAGCGTAGCACCATCTGTATGAAAGATTAGAAGTTTCCAAGTCTATACGAATCATGGACCCATTTTTTATAACGCTACAAAACGTAACAAAATTCAATGTTTGCCCCCCCCCCCTCCCGCCCCAAACTTGTGAAATGCTTCCTACGGCCCTGTCAGTTTTCATTTGTAAGGAGATTTTGCGCAATGTTTTGATGATGTAAAGATTCAAAACATTTAGAACTATTCTGACTCGTGCAGTTTCCGATACCACACTCGGGGCTACGACCAGCTCTGTCAATTTCGGAAGATGCACTTATTACTTTTTAAAGAGTATTCTAAATATTTCTTTGGCTTTCTAAATTATAATGTTTATTTCATATTTTTAAATATATATCCTGACTTTTACTAGTAGCAATGACTTACATATGTCAACGGCAAACTTGAATATGCTACCATAGTGTTCATGTTATTAATATGATATTTCATCGTGTTTTCGGTTTTTCTTTTCTCTCTAAAAGTCCACAACACATTCTTCAGAACTGGTATTAAGTACATCGAATCTTAGATTGAATAATTGTAAATGAGAATACAAACTGGGTTACAAACTTAATATTTTTGATTTTTAGCCATTCGACATGTCTAAAGACACCACAAAAGTCCGACAACTCTGTTGAAAAACTAACAGTGAAAATGGCAAGTGAATCGCATTTTTCTGTTTTTTATTACTAAAATATCTGTCAACTATTTCATCGTATTTGTATAAATCATATTGTATTAATGTTTGGATGTCTGTTTGGGTTTCAGGCACGATTCTTCAGTCAAACAGACATAGATCGTAAGTATCGACCACGCCCATGAATGTTTACCAATAATTTAGAATTTGTTCTGACAAACAAGTCAGAAGAGGAGTTTTTAGTATCATTCTTGAACATTTCCTCCATTCATTCAAATTTGAATTTAACAAAATCTACAACTAAAAGTTGTGGAAAAATTCCGCCAAAAGATGTTTAAAATCATTTGTTATCGAACTTTCTTATATTAGAGACATATATACACAGAGACTGGAAACTCGCCGCTTCGTCCGGCATATGATGCACGTCCTTTTGTTATGCTAATTAGGTGACCGCGCTCTACAATACACCGATTTTAACCGTCGGATATCGCCCGGGGACGTATAGCGCAGTTGGTGTTTCCTACCGACGCACCTCAGTTCAAATTCTACGGGCACTTATTATTATTTTTTTTCTTTTATATATATATATTTTTTTGTTAATTCTATCGATGTGTAGAAATAATATTCTCCTTTTTCTTTCTAACAAAATCGAGACAAACTTGTATCATTAATCATTATAAAAAATATTTTTAAAACCAAGATTTTTACTGAGACGCCTTCATTTCCTGCATTTTTAAAATAATTATTTCTATTTATATATTTATTCATTTTAAACAGCGTTTGTTGCCATATACGAGTTGTTGATATATGCAATCAATGCCCCTGCCTTTACTACTGTTTGTTCACCACCCCAGGGGAAGCACCAGCGTCTGTCTTTGTCATTCATGGGCAGTAAATAACAATGTTGTGTTTATTTAAAAATTCAGATGGTAAATAGCAAACAAAATAATGTTTTATGCACTGTTGACGTGGTATGAGCTGTTTTACTCCCTCCTATGTAAAGAAGCGATCCAGACGTCTAAAGAAATTTCGCATTGCAAGATGTCCCCTTACGTGATTATAACTGCTTCAGTTCTTACTACAATAACAACTATGACTTCTTTGATGATTATAGTATGACTTTCAATATAAAAACAATATATATATCGACAGGTTATATGATTATTTTGCTCTATATGGTATGGTATCGGTTTTCTTGTTAAAAACGATTGAATATTTACCGCGTAGATAAAATTGGATTAAAATCAAATAACGAATAAAGTCTTCTACACCCAATGATATAAAATGTGTCTGAAACCTTTCTTTACACACACGTGTGAGTTTAGTCATGTAAAGGACATTAATTTTTGTTGTTTTAACAATTTTTCTTGCCGTTGTCGTTTCTCAGCGGGTTCGGTAGTGAGGAGAAAAATGTCACGAGGTCCTCAAATACGACCGGGTAATTATGCATGATTTACAGATATTTCATATGAAAATTAAAGCACTATGACTATAATAAACATTGATGGTGCTATAAACGGAAAATGGTGGCATGTGCTTCAATATTGTGTAAATGTTTTGCATAAACCCAAGCGAATGTTTTCAGAGGTCTATCACAATTAATGGCTTCTGATCGGGGTGATGTCTTCACATTGAATAGATCATATATGAAATGTCTTATGATTCAAATGATTAGTATATTGCTTTTTTTACTTATCTGAACTACCTTTGTTTAAAAAGCAATGAAAATTCCTCTTCTTTGCAAGCTTAATGCTTTCAAGCGAATGAATGCCGAGAACAATATGGCGGACTTCCGGCTTATCGAGATGCCTGTCGGGAAATGTTACTATGTCAGGGAGCTATATAGCTTTCAATGGAAGTTTCCAGTCTCTGTGTATATATGTCTCTGCTTATATAGAAGCTTTAATCAGTGTTAAATTTTGGATATAATCAAGACTTAGTGAATGGCAAAGCAAATTGTGAGTAATGTTTTTATCAGAAATGTTTTGAATTTTTTCAGGTCTCATCGCTTCTCTCTATAGAAGAATTTCAGACCCAAGTCTTTCATTCTTGGGTCTTACATTTTTTGACTAGTCTGTTTTGGGCCTCTGGGTAGAGAATCAGGAAGCGTGAATTAATATATGGATCAGTTCATCTTCACGAATCAAGGGGATGGGCTGCGTAAACTTCTCTCTCCCCTTGACTGATTACATTCAAAGGTCGTAGGCTAATTTGTGATTCAATTTGGTTCCCTTGCTCTGCACATGACAAAATCAGAAACCTTGACGAAATGAAAATAATAGATCCAGTTCAAGTCATCGACAGAATGAAAGTGTCAGGCTTAATCTCATTGGTCAATTTAGTTAGTAGTATATTGAATACTTTTCGCTAGGGGCGCCATCATAACCTGCGACCTTTGAATGCAGTCAGTCAAAGGGAGAGAGAAGTTTACGTAGCACATCCCCTTGACTCATGAAGATGGGATCAGTTCAGAAATGAAAGTACTGAAACATTTTGAAGGAAAAATCTTGCTTTATATAATCCTTATACTTTTTAATGTTTACATGTGCACAAGATGTTCAGGCTAATGATGTAGGTCCATGTGGATCTCTTGTAAAGGTGTTAGATAGTTTGAGTTTATGAAATGTAAAACCATTACCTATATATATACAAAATGGTCAGGAACATTTATACACCCACAATTTTGTAGATACTAATATTTATATATGTTATAGTTAGTAAAGGTAAGCTGTCTTTCAAAAAGAAAACACATTGTGATGCATTTTAGCTCAAATCAATATCGAAGAAGTACCAAACCGTTAATCATTCTCAAAGTCCAAGTCCGTTAATCATTCTCAAAGTGAAAGGAGCCCATTGCCAACATGTTGCGATCCATGTTTGAAATGGCATCATTTCAGTCAATGTTCAGAAGATGTTTTTCATAGGAATCCTGGGTGAAGAAAACATACTCAGTTAATATATCTATGTTAGATATGTAAAATAATAGTTTTGGATGTCATCTTTAACCTTCATCTTTTGCTTGGTTGAACATGTTGAGTACATTTTACAATGGCAATACATCACAAAGTGCAAGTCAAGATATTTTGAAATATATCTGCTATTGACATTGAGAGCTGTAGTCATTCTTTTCCAAGGATACCAGTAGCTCCCTCGATGAACAATGAACAATCCATGAGCTGAAAGTTATAATTTTTAGATACACTCTGTAGTAATAATAGGTAAATGGGGTTGATTGTTAATAGCTTATAAGAAATTATAGTATGATTAAGCTTTAAAATAATAAGAAAATATCAAGACACAATCATCTATTTTCAGGGTATAAGGAATGTTTCTTCTTCCATGCTAGACGTGGCTATATTGCCCATGAAGAGGAATTGTCCTTGATAATGCGATCCATAGGCTACAGTCCAACAAAAGAAGAAGTCCACAAATATTTTACAAAATATTCCAAATGTAAGATTTTGTTCCATACCAACCCATAAACTTTGTTAAGAGGATTTGTAGATATTGGTATGATCTCTCCCTCTAGATCCTCTAAGCTATAGCCTCTAAAGTAAGTTAGGCTGTACTCAACAGCCATCATGCCTAAAGACCACAAGATGCCTTATATCCTTTACATAAACTTCACGGTATATACAGGAACAGTTTAATGTTTTAGATAAAAAAAATATAAATATTTAAATATATATATACATGTATATATATAAATATTGTAACTGCATTATGAGTTTTTTCAAAGAGGTTAGTGATGTGCAAAAGTGATGACATTTGTGTATCCCACTTTGAGAAATTTTTCATGGTGTCACTAGTGATGAACCAATTGTCGCTGATAATTGATTTTCAATCACTTAAAGTCTTCGATTCTGATTATCGATTCGTTTAGGGGGGAAAAAAGATCATTCAGAACAAACTAAACTCTGCAGGTAGTGGCTATTAACATGACGGTTATGACCTAAAGAGATACCGCTATTTACATGATCGTTGTGTTCCTTGTGTACATTACTTAAGTAGACAACGGGTATATAACCGGTCGGCTTTACATTTGTTACGTTGAAATACAAACTCTTCTATGTTTGCATATATGTAGGACACAAATTAAGTTTCTATATCAAACATCCCCAGCATTTGTTTGGACACAAGGGGCCTCGACAGGGAATCTGTTAGGTAATCTATGGCACAACCTTCGTGTAAGTAGCCAAATCATTTAGGTACACGACCATCGTGTGTATAACCATATCACTTCAGGTACATGACTGTTGTGTAAATAGCCATATCAATTAAGGTACATTACTGTCATGTAAATAACCATTGCATACTACTCCCTCAGCAGTTTACGTACACAACCATGGTGCAAATAGCATTAACCTAAATTGTGCGTGAGTTGTTTCAAATATTATTCCGCACAAATTGTTTAATACTAACAAGGGGGCGACTAAAAACAAAGACGATGCCGAATCGGCCAAATTACTTCCCATGTACAACACTAGCTGTCACGACATTATGTCAGCGTGGTTAAAATTTTGATCTCTAATAAGACACCAAATAAGCTGAAGAGATTTCCCTCCAGCCGAATCAGTAAATAGCGACTTGATAGCACATGCACTCGTGAAAAAATTGTTAAGTAGCACTCATGGTAACTTATTGATTTTGACAAACTTTGACTCGGCTCCTGCAGACCATTTCACTAAAGTTCTTATGAAAGTTTTAAGGATTTTTTGTAACTTTGACCTACATAGAGTATAACTTCAAACTTAAGTATAAATATGGAATGATTTATAGTATTTTGGGATGAAAAATATCATCAAAGTTAATAATTTCCAGTTCAGGTTTCCCCCTATTTGCAAAATCTAGGATTGAAAGTTACAAAAACTCCTTAAAAATTATTGTAAGAACTCCTGTGATATGACCTACTGGTTCTTAGTGGTAGCTAATTAATTTTGACAAACTTTGACTCAGTTCCTGGCTCTTAAAGGTAGCTACCTGTAATTTATTTTTATAAACTTTGATTAATGGTAGCTTTTTAATTTTGACAAATTTTGACTCAGTTCCTGGTTCTTAATGGTAGCTTGTTAATTTTGATTCAGTTCTTGGTTCTTAATGGTAATTTATTAATTTCACAAATTTGGACTGAGTTCTTGGTTCTTAAAGGTAATTTATTAATTTTGACAAATTTTGACTCAGCACTTGGTTCTTAATGGTAGCTTATTAATTAATTCTGACAAATTTTGAACCAGCTGTTGGTTCCGACATTAAAGGTCTGTGTCTACCAAAATCCGTGTTTTATCCTGAAAGTACTTTTAGCTGTATCATCAGCTGCCAGCACATATTCAAAATAGAAAAAGTATATAATTAATAAACCTATTGTAGTTTTATCTTATACATTACGGTTTGATACATATAAATGGTAAGCATATTCCTACCTCAGTTAATGATTCTTATCTTTAAATTTTTTTTCTACAGCGGAGGGTAAAATTGATTTTGCATCTTTCTTGGAAGCCATGCATGATCACAAAGAAAATGAAAATCCAGAGAAAGAATTGATAAATGCATTTAAGGCACATGATACGGAGAGAAAAGGTTATATCAATGCAAGTGAAGTCAGGCACATATTGACTAGTTTGGGAGAAAGGTTAAGCAGACAAGAAGGTAGGTATGGGTTAGGACTGTGTTGTAGGTACAGGTTAAAGGGGGATGGGGGGGCATTTACTATCAAAATCTACTTTAAAACTTGTGGGTAACATTTGACATTTTCATATATTTGTTTGTATATTATTTCCAAATGAGGTTTTTATTTGTTTGTTCTTATTTGTGTTTGTTTGTTTTTTTATTTCTTCTTAACTTTATCTCCATCTTTCTATCTTTTCTTGAAATATTTGGATTTTTTCAGAGTATCTTACCAGATATTTCAGTCAGATTTCTCAAGCTCATTCATAGTAACTCACTGCAACTCATAAGCAATTCACCTTTTCCACCCTAAAATCATATCTATATTTACCTCATACATGAATTAAAATACTGCTTGGACTTACTCCCTTTTCCATCCTCCACTTTCCATGGAATCGTGGCAAGGAAAAGTTATGAGGAAAAAATATTATTGTTTTACGTCAAACCAGGAATATTTCACCCATATGACGACGGTGAAAAGTTATGAGATCTTGTGACTTTCCAGTATACATGTATACCATTGTTTGTTGTCTTTTACTTTAATAAATATTCAAATGACAAATATTTTGTATCTTTTTCAGTGGATGCTCTATTCCGAGAAGCTAATATACAACCAAATGGACAGATACGTTACCATGAATTTGTGAAATCTCTACTAACTCCAGTTCCAGATTATTGATTTATTTTCATCAGCTCCAGACTTCATACAACTCCAGATTATTGATTTAACATGTAGAGACTAAAGGACTCAATAGTTAGAAACAGTGATACACTTAAGCAGTAAATGATTATCCAACATAATTTTAACATTGAATCCAGTCATTTGCATTAAAAGCAAGAACATTTTGAGCATCATGTGCAATTAAACAAAGCTTTAAGAAGGAAGATGAATATCTTATTTTCAATACCATATCATGACACTCATAATAATGGACTGGTGAAAGTTTAAGGGAAGCTATAGGTATGATGGCAGTTGAAGCAGAGAAGCAGAAACTTCATTTTGACCATACATTGGCTTTTATGCAATAAGAAAAAATACTATTAAGAATGGATGATTGTATACACAATTTAGTTAAGGACATTAACAAAAGATGTGCACTTTGTGTATTTACACATGTTTTTGTGCATTCATATCGATGCTGTCTTTCACTTACAAAACATATCAATATTTAAATATGATTTGTGTAAATATTCTTATATATACATACATTTGAATAATTAAAAGGCATTTTATTTGATTTTTATACACTGTATAATTTTTTTCAATAAAATTATATTACCTTATGATTTTCACTTTATCGTGTTGGCTGATGGCAAAATCTCATGAGATCTATTCTGATTCCTCTTGTCTGTGATCTTTCAGCAACAAATTATAATTATTGATCCTATATAATTAACATTGAGCATCATCACCATATACATGTAGATGTAGGTGAGTAATGAATGGAAAAGCAGGAAAAACAATAAATAATTTCATTTAAGGTAACTGATGTACAAATGAACGCTCTCTGCAGAAAGACCTTCTCAGGAAGAAAATGTACATGTGTAACAAGTTTGTCACAGACTGTGCCATTACATGTTCATTGTTTCTCAAATGCAAAATTTCTGAAAAAAGATGATCTTGGAATAACATTAACAAAGCATACATTTTCAGAAAACTCTTCATGAGACGGTCATTTAAAATACCATATTCTAATAACCTTGATGACCAATGGTATTATTTTGTGTTAATCTATTCCATCCTTATTAGGAGGGGGTTAGATGGAGTATTGAGATCATATATGGTATCTATCTTACAGAAATTAACAATACGATAAAATAAACAAAACGTTATGACAAATTTCAGCGGGATTGGATATCGTCATTGAATACAAGGTATCATAAAATCATGAGCACCACTTTTGCAGAACTACTATATGTAATAATGTGCATGTATCGTTAAATCTCGTATTACGGTAAGAAGTGGTCTATTGTACATCATATGTGTTTGTTTATAGGTATTGGTGGTATGGTGTTGAGCAATAACAAGAATCTTTAGATGTTGTCTATGCTCTCAAAAATTCTAATTGAAAAGAGGAGTTTCAAAAAATAGGAAATTCAATTTTTTAACCACTTCTCCAGACTTACCAAATTTTCCTTCAAGATGCATTAAGTAATACCGGGGGTAGATAAAATTTAATGATGATTATTCAACTTCAATTTCCACACGTTCAAGATGTATATATACATATAAATGAGAACCCTGTTCATACCTTTCTGATTTTTTTTTTTCATTCTTTAAACAGTAGAATAATGAGAGTCCAAAGTTTCATCAATTAGACTGAATAAAGTAAATATTGGTTAATGTTTTCGTCTACATTACAGTACCAGCAAGAATTTGGTGAAAGGAACATTTGGTCTAAACTTTTTAAAGAAATATGATCTACTTGATATAGAACTTCAAAAACTGACTTGGGGAAAACCAGCACAAGTACACTAGTTTCAATTCTGAACAACCTGTGCTTTCTTCAAATTTCAGCATCCTGCCTTACACCTTGTGTTGTACAGCTATGGATGTGTAACACTGCAGGACAGTCCTTAGTTTTGTTGTCCAGACTACATATATAAAATATACATTATATTCATGATTTCTAAAAGCTTTAGATGGGTTCTAACCAGCAACCCTCAGACCATGGGGTTTACTATACTATTCTATAAAGACCATTTCTACCAACAAATCAGCTTTTTCTCTTGCATCTGTCTAGAATTAAGGAAAAGTATAATTCTCAGTAAAAATATTTATTGCAACAACATTGCTTAAATAACAACATATTTTCAAAAAACAAGAAGACATAATATGGTAAAATACATGCGTATATTAACTATTGAATAAAATATCATTAAAAGCTGCAGTGTTTAATATTATGAATGAATGGAAAATGCTGCAAGCTCATGAATTTCACTTACTGACGAATGAAATAACTAGAAATGAATAATATCAGTTGCAATGTTATAATGTAAGATTACTCAAATGTTGGAGATGATAACAACATGTTAATCATAAACTTTCGTTAATTTGAATAGGAAGGTTCTATTAGTACTGTTATAACTATGTCCATAAATCAATGTGAAAGTACAAGAGTTACAACAATTTGGCACTACTAATTTAAAATGAAACGGGTGATAGATTGACATATTGAGATCTCCTTTTCATAACAATTATTAAGTGAACAGAGTGGTTACAGTAAATAGTTTATGTAAACCGAAAATCCATTAATCTGTACACCAAACTTACTAATAAGAATTTATGAAAGAGTATTCATAAAATATGTATTATCAAAACACAACAATTTGTTAATATATTTTTATGATTTCTATGTACAATATCACTGTCAGAGACCCGAGCCTACTTAACAATACATCTCTTCATATATGAGTTTATCAGAGGGAAATGTTGGCATCAAAGGCTCTATTGCGTGGTCATGCTGAATGAATAAGTTTATGCCCCACAATAAAACGTTTTGTTCAGGTGTATGGGGCTGGGCTGGTACTTTGAGTTTATGAATCACATGCTGGTGCTGCTAGACTGGATTATGACAATTCCATCTGGTGTTTGGTCTGAAAGTCTCTTAAAAATTTCACAAATTGTAAAGCTTCTTCGACTGACAGAGCATTGTAAAGGGATGCTCTTATACCACCAACAGATCTGAAAAATAAAAATCATCACTTACAATAAATTTATTTGTTTAATCAAAGAATGCATCTGAATTTTACCATGCTTTTACTTAGTTAATTTTTTTTTTTGGAAAGGGGGGGGGAGTGTTAAACCATGTTCTGCTTTTTGTTTATCATGTATCAGAAAGATGTGAATTATGAAAGAAATATTATTTGATTTATAATATTAGTTCAGAATATCTATATATTATTTCAGTACAAAAATTATTTATAGAGTACGATTAAGATGGTATTATTATGATTTAATATCAAATTTAATTTAGAAGTGTTAGCTGTTTCCTGCGAAGCCTAGTGAAAAATGGGGATTAATTTGTCTATTGTCTGTTTGCCTTTCTCTTACATTTCATGGATGATGTATGTCAGACTCAAATAAACTGGGAGGCCAAAAGGTATTTTTTGTCCAATCATAGACCAATTTTTCTATCACATTATGAAAGGAAACTAATATCAAGGTTTGCTCCCCCCACCCCTCTTTTTGAAATGCTTCCTACGGCCTAGCGTACCTTTTTACAATACAACCTAGTCACAATACACATGCACTATTATCTATTGAGTTAGAAACGTTTGTAGCTTACCTATGCCCTTTGAGCTGAATCATATTTCTTTGTTTGGCTTCCTCAAGAAACAATGCTTCCAAACTTTCATCCCCCTTTTTACTTCCTATTCGGAATGGTACGTTCATTCTGCTTCGGCTGGCTGGTTCTACAGTAGCACTGTTCAAAGAAATTATTATACATATATATTGTAATTTTTTTATGTATAATTTAAAATATGATAACAAGACATAGAGGAAACCTTAAAATGGATCCTATATAACTACATGTACATCTATTATTGTATAATGGTCATCTCACAGAAAATATTTTTGGAGTGGTCATGTCTGGGGGTTTTTTTTCCCTAAGCTAGTTTCTATTATTCTTAATTGAAATTGTAATTAATTGGATTTCATTAATAATAAATTCTTCTTTCAATATGATTACAAGGAAACTCTTTTTAATTGCACTATTAGGTATGCATTACTTAAAGTGAAACACATTCAACTTACTTGTAAAAACCATTTGAATTGTCTATTACTTCATACACTGCCTTTGACTTTATATCAGCATTTTTTGACATGGCTGAAACTCCCCCTTGGTCTTTTACCCACTGTAGCACCAAACCCAAGATGTAAATACTGAAATAAAAAATATAAAGTGAGAATATAAATCATAAACAAATTTCAAAAAATTTTTTTTTTTTTTGCATCTTCTTTTTTCTAATTTATCTGAAAAATTATTTATCAACAGTATTTCAAACTATAAATTCAATCAACCTCATTTTCACCATATTTAAGACCTGCCCTAGAAGAATTTACCTCATCAACACACCCCCAACTTAACCCTTTACCTTAAAACTCCCCAAATTTCTTGAATTATCTCCCCTTGTGATCCCTATCCGTTAACTTACTTGTATGTAGGAGCCGTGTTGTATAAGGAGTTATTGCCCACTTGGATTTTGTAGTCGTAGGTAACTGGACACATTGGGTCAGCTTTGCCTACTAAGTCCTCTCTGATGATGACAATGGTCACTCCAGCACATCCCATGTTCTTCTGAGCACCAGCAAAGATCACTCCAAACTAGAAGTACACGATAAAGTAATGTAAATTTATATGAATTTCAAGTTTGTTGAAAGCAAGAGATTGTTAGACATTACAAATTATTATAATATCCCCTATAATAGAAGTGAAATATTTATGACACTGCATGAAGTCATATTTGTCTGTATCTCTAACATTGACTTAAACTTTAAAAAAGTGAGAAATAAAAATATCAGATTTGAGAGCACAGTCACAATGTAAAACAACCTTAACATTTTGCCCTGAGAGAGACTGAAATATTCATAGAACCATTTAGAGAATTTATGTTTAGTTTTTGCAACCTGCAATAATGTCAAGGTCAAGTGCTTTATCATTTACTCATCTTATTATCATATTGTATTTTCTTAATGCTTAATTATAGGACTTTATCAAAAATTTCCTTAAAAAAATCTTTACATAGTGCCTATTTTTAAATGTGATTTATGTGAAGTATAGATTTACAGTACATTCCAGTAATGTAACCAGCTGGTATTACGCATGGCCTAGCTTGTTTTCTTCTCTAGCTTCTTTTAAAGTCTTTGAAAGATCATCTCCAAAGAGCATTGATGTGATTGGTACATATTTGTCACAAAGTCCGATCGAATCTTTCTTCAGGACCAGTTCTAATAACTCTCTCCTTTTCAATGAAAGGTGGGTATTTTCATTTCCCAATAGACACAAAGCATCTGTACAAGTAATTTTCTTACCTTTGAGATATCTATTGGTCTTGATAACATATTGGAGGACATATCACAGACTAAAGGTACACCATTTGTTTCAGGTATAAATGGAAATTCTACACCTGAAAAATTTAGAAATGATGTCATTTATAATACTTGACTTTTTTATCATTATTTTTTGTATATAAATCATATGTTTGAAGATTTTTATATAATTGTAGATGAAGATTACTTTTTACATGTAAATGAGGACTGAAAATCATCTGACATGTAAATTTACACTAGCAATGATCTTTTACTTATGTATTTACTTTTTTTTTTTTTGGCTTATTTATTGAATTTTTATTTCATTATATGCTTATATTTTTTGTTTTTTTTTTAATGACATGGAAAATGAAAACTTTCTTCAAGTAAATTCTATTAAATTTACAGAGAGATTTTCTACCTCAATTAAAATTCATATACATGTATTGCATCTCGCCCAAAACTTACCATGTATAGTTTCATTAGCACAGTAGAAAACATATGATGCATCTGGATTTAATGACCACTCACTGACATCAGGAATGCCTGAAAATAATGAAATTTACAAGATATAAACATTTTGAGTGTTAAAATCTGTATATCAGGTAAAATTGATGCTGTTTACCTCATTAAATTTGTAAAAACAATACAACAATGAAAGAACTGTAAACATGATATCGCACGAAAAATATATTACCTGTATATTTTGAGATCTTGGGAATTACTTTGTGAACTTTGCCATACTTCTCAGCCTCTTGAGCTGCCTTTGCAGACCAGCTTCCAGTTACTATATAGTCGGCACATTTGTCAGGTTTGAGTCCCATTAAGTTGAGTGGGACAGCTGAAAACTGACCAGTACCTCCACCTTGTTTGAAGACAACTTTATAATTGTCTGGGATATCTCTGCAAAACATAAGGAATTTCTCTTGTATTAAATTATTTCTTAACAATTTTCAAAAATCAAAAATAAATTATCTAAAAAAAAAAAGGGGGGGGGGGCTTTCAGCATCATATTCAAGTCCAAATCAATGAAAAAAAAAATGCTGAATTATCATTATACAATAATTTCTTATAAAAACTTTACTTACAACAAATCTCTTAAATTTTTCTCTGCTGCGTTAATGATCTTGGTGAAATCAGCTGATCTATGACTAAGCTCTGAAAGACAAGAATCCTTTTATTTATTATTTTCAAAACAACATTAGTAACCAAGTAACCAATATTATATAATTTCAGATTCATCATTTATGTAACAAATAAAAATAAGTTTGAAAACTCAATATGGAGAACATCAAAAAAGAACATCAGAAGTTCAAAGTTCAAATTTTTTGTTTGTTTGTTTGGTTTTTTTTTTCAGTAGTCAATTTCGTACATATACAATCAACAATTTTTAATGTAATGAGGGAAATTCATGCAGAAAATATGTTATATAATTACCCATGACACTAAGTCCAGTGTTATTATAGTTGAGCATTTCATGCTGTGCTTTCTCCAAGACCTGCAATATAAATTTATAAACGCTTAAATTTTCTTTCGTTTCAGGAAGAGTCTTAGAATTTTCAGTATATCTTAAATGCTTATAACTCTTATGCAATTTTCAAGTTTCTTGTTAAAGATTATAAACGTATGAAGAAACAAAGTCCGTAGGAGATTTGTCAACGCACGACTCTTGTAATCCTCGTGCGCTATTTGTTTACATCGTGGCCCTGATTCGGCACACAGTGAAAAGATGTAAATTGCATTAGTCTACATCACATAAACGTGACGTTACCAGATGCTGTATGCTAAAATCATTATTTATTATTATTAAAAAGTTTAACGCATAATGATGTAGTTGAAATACAGCAAAAAAAGTTGATTATTTCAATAATGATGGTGAAAAAATGACACTTACTGCTCGCGGTAACTTTGCTGGACCGGCAGAGAAGTTGATCACTGGCTCCGACATCTTGATCAATTTAAAAATTCTTTTGCTTATTTTCAGCACTACTTCTTACATTTATTGCAAGCAACTGAGGCCGATTCAAAGATCTCTCATGGGTTATATACTCTACCAGACAATTATGTCTGACCTGATTGGTATAATTTAATAAGAAACGTTTTCATTGGCTAACAGGAAGGTCAATTGGGTCACTGAATTTTCATGCGCCGAGTGTGTGATAGAAAAGCGAGTATTACTTCAGAATGTCGAGGCCGTTATTTGAATAAAATTTTCCCAACCGGCTTACTTTTCGTTCCTGACGCGACCTATTTTCCAATCTGTCATCATCTTGTATTATCTAAAATAGAAACAGCGAGTCCTGTTAAAACATTCGACACAAATGATCAGAATATCTGTTTACTACATCCCTAGATCTAGATCTATATTATCTTCCCATTTACAACAATGGCGTGTTATATATGAACACAGTACACAATTTAGTACAAGATACGTACATGTTTTATAACCCATACAAACAAGAACTTAGTGTAATAACAAAGCTAAATCCTTTGTTTACTTATTGCCTGATGTATTATATTTGTAAACATGTTTCCACCATTGACTTATAATTAAACACCAATATATATAGTAAAATGTCATACTTTTTGATAATAATCAATTTGTAGCCATGAAAAAATGGTCGCCATTTTTCTAATTTTAAAGCTTTCGTAAATTATTTCACTATGGTTTATTATACACGAACAGATATACTTCTATCCTGTCCAATATGCTTTTTTATTCTGTTTTCTCGAAAGGGACTGGTCTTGTATTTTATACAGATTGGACTTGCCATATTTGGTACAAAGTTTCCACCATATTAGGCGATGACCTTATTTGGATCACATTATTTTGCTCCGTGAATGTCTACTTCAAGTGTGCCGCAGGCAAGCCATTAGTCTCCTTATTTGGGATTTAAAGCCAAACATTTGCATACGTTAATTCATCACTGCGTTTTCTATCAGGCCAAACAAACAAATATTACTTATTTCCGTCAGCGTTTAAACTTCTTTATTCAAACTAAAATCGTACGTAGTAATTTAACATTTAAAACTTTCGTTAATGTTCTAAGCTTCTGATTCTAAGTCCGCTATGATTTAGAAATATATCTACACGGATTGGTAGTGATTAAAATCAATAGGATTGTGTATCAAGTAAATGTGTATTCACAGTATAAGCGTAGTGTACTGCTGATTTGCGTGACATATCTCAAACCATCGAGTTTAACTCACATTTAAAGAACAAATGCCCTAGCAATTAAATAATTATATGTAGAGGTGAAAAGATTGACAAAATTTGATTTCTGATAATTTTTTCAGTCAATTACTCAAATTATTTAGCAGCACTTGAAGCGAGCAATTACATTTGCGTGGCCTCCTTCTTGTTAATCGTGAGCAAGCCCGACACAGCTGTCGCCAAGTCTGTCCCATATTAGGATAAACAAACCTTATTTGGAATGTGTTGACGTACCTCGTCTGCGTAGCCGGGGGCAACGGCTGATGAAATCTTTAAAGATCTCAAATTTTCTTCGGTATATTCGTATACAAAAACTTATCATGAACATTGTTTATAATATTTCAAATTTGAATCTCTAAAATTTAAAGAGAAACGAATAAACAACAATAAGAACAAAGAAACAGAGACTTGTATTCTGATATGTGTAGTACATATTATAGTTCATATAATCACCATTCTCCATATTTGTCCATGACCTTATTTGGAAGTGACGTATTTCACTTGTCTTCTTACGAAATAAAATTTTTAATTATATAAATTTTAAAAGAAATTAGGCAATTACTTTAGTTTCTGGGAACGTATCAAGATTTTTTAAGAATTTTAAGATAATACACAAAACGCACATTTTATTTCTATGATTCGTATTGCTTCACATTCGCACACAAAGCACACAATTTTGTATTCAGCAATTGATGACAGATGGTTGATTGTTTATATAGAAATTGAACACAATAGGACACACTACTGAACAATTATTGTAGTTGCAAATTAATACAAATTTGATACCTTACGTTGATTGATTGATTGATTTTTGTTTTACGTCACACCACGAATATTTCATGTATATGGTGACGGCATCTGCCTGATGCGGGGCATACAAATTTTTACCTTTGCAACGGACCCACCCGAAGCAGTGAGGGATCTTTAACGTGCCATGATTACCATGACACGGGGCCTCGGTTTTTACTGTCTCATCCGAAAGACAGAACACCGGCATGACCAGAGCGGTAATCGAACCCCGGCCTCCCGATCAGGAGTCCAGCGCGATACCACTAAACCACGCCGGCTTTTGATACCTTACAAGAATATATTAGTATTAAATATTGATATTTTTTTGCTCTTGTGCAGGTGAAAGGAAACCGGACTTCGTGTCAGATTCTGATGCGCTGTCGTTCGTCACAGTGATAAGTTTTAAACAATGTCTCTTTTAAACTCGTATTAGATATAATTTGAACTTAATGTGGCCTAAATTCTACAGGGGTATCTTTTCTACCATTTTTACCCTTAAGTATTGTGCAAACGTTTACTATGATACAGGTGTGCACATGCGTGCAGGTGTACCAATGAATGCCCCAATATCTTCTTAATATACTGTATATTATGTCATACGTTTGAAATATTTGTCATAGAAATGGTCAATACATTGTCATGATTATGTTTTGCTACACTAAATCGTGGGAACCACAATCTACAGAGTCACGCCCTATCTTCCATATTAGTGCATGACCTTATTTGGAATATGTATTCGCTTTAACATCGTGTTTGTATATTAACCTTTATCTTGCGTATATATGTGTTTTAATGAAATACAATTTCAACAATTGATTTTCATACAGGTGTTTATAGCAATTTTCCTTGATCGTCGCTTAGTGTGATATACATGTACATGTGCATCTTAAGAATGTGTACGCATGTGTAACATTGTCTTGTATGATACACACAATCAGAGACATAGATTACTATTGTTATCAATCTCATAGTGTGTTTTTATTTTTAAACAATCTTAAATGAATGTTTAAAAGCGAAAACATAGGGGCGAATTCAAATCACGATCATAGTCCGTGATCCCGTATGACCTTACCTGGACGATCGCTTTTATGATTTTTATACAGCAAAAGCTGACGACAAACTACAGATCAAATATTGTATATGAAAGTATCCCACATCAACGATAATAGTACTAGAATAGATACTACCAAATCTGAGTAATGTTGTTACTGTATAAATGAACAGATATTGAACTTGTGTTAGATGCAACTGCACTAACACTGAGAGATCGTAACTATATATATACCGCCCTCTCTCTTTTTAAAGCTCCTATCTCCAAAAGAATATACTTTCCAGGTTTATACACATTAAAAGTTAATTTTGTCTGATCCTAACGGTTTTCTTGCAATGATTTTACTGTTCTGTATCATGCAAACAATTACACAAGTACACATACGTGTGTATTTATGCAAGGTATACATGTGGGTCCCTAAATAACCCCTTATAGATTATTCGGTGTATTCTTTGTTATGTATGAAACACTTGCCATAGAACGGTTCTTTGCCGTGATCATGTTTTTCATTGAAATCTATCAGACTAAATCGTGGGAACCACAATCTACAGAGAGTCACGCCCTATCTTCCATATTAGTGCATGACCTTATTTGGAATATATGTGTTTGCGTGAACACTGTGCTTGTATGTTGGGTTTGATTTTGTTTCTTTGTTCTAATGAAATATTGTTTATGCGTTTTAAAAATTTGTACACGTGTTTATAGCACTTTTCTCCCATCGTCTCTTAACATCTACGTGGATAAAAATGTAAGGTATGAACATGTGTACACATGTGTAACGTGACGTGAGCTTTTATGATACATGCGGTATGATGAAGAATCATATGTTTCTATGTTTAGGACAATTTTACATCAGAAGATTTTAGATCTAACAACTTTTGAATGAAAGGCTTAAAGGGAAACATGGAATCGAGATAGAGTCACGCCCTTTCTCCATATTAGTGCATGACCTTATTTGGAAAGTACGTTTGCACTACATTTAAGATGCCTATAAAGGTTCTGCATACAACTGAAGAGAATAGGACAAAATGGTGAGGGGTGGGTGGGGTGGGGGGTTTAGTCAGTACAGTCAATTAAGTATTCATCGCCATTACGAACAGGATGGACATGCACGATCTACATCCGTTGTTTACCTCTAGCAACGAGAATGATGAAATCGACATACGCAGACGGCCCTGGGAATGTATATGGTGTACTGACATTTAACAAACGTTACACTCCTTATACTTGCTATATACAGAGATGTATGAATGTCTCTTCTATGTTATATTATTGTAAATATTGATATAGAGGCTTGCTCATGTACATGTTTATGTTTGTAAACAAATTTACAGTTATTTCACTTTGAGAAAGGTTTAAAGTTGCTACATGTATATACATGTATTACACTGACATGTACATTTACCATTATATATTGTTGTTGTCGTCGTCGTTGTTGCCGTTGTTATAGTAGTAGTAGTTGTTGTTGTTATGTTTTGTTGTTGTTTATGTTGATGTTGTTGAAAACAGGGTTTTCCCATGTTTCTGTATAAAGGTATAATTTAATTCGTATTTCTTAATGTTGTGTAGATATAAACTTATAAATTTGCAAGACACAAGGTTTCCCAGAGTATGTTTCACGAAAGGAAAACTATATTTACCTCCCAGTAACTTTTAAAATTATAAGACCAGATAAGATATTTTTTCCTCGTGTTTAAAATAAAATTAATTTGGAATTATATGATGAATTTCGAGGCATCACAAGAGTGGGGTCTTAAGTTGAAGATTTATGAAGCATTTGGCCAATGTCAAGTTGGAAACCCGACCCACTTTGAAAATTACTGGATTCGCCCCACCACATTAACAGGTCTTAGGACAGAGCTATGCATGGAGAGATATATGTATACATGGGTTTACACATGTAGATAATGTACAAATTTTAATCAGAGAACGTATGAAAGTATATATTTCGTGTCAGTACAGACTGGACCGGGGATTCTTTATGAGCTAACAGTCCAACAGTACATACTGGACCGGAGATCAGTAGTCCTACATTACAGAATTCACTAGGGATATGTTATGGACTAGTCAATCAGTACAAAATAGACCGGGCCGGTGATACCTTATACACTAGCAATCCAGCAATACACACTGGGCCTGGAATTACTTATGGACCAGCAGTCCAACAGCACAAACTTGACCGGGGATATCATATGGAATAGTAGTCCAACAGTAAAGACTGGAACAGAGATACCTTATAGAGTAGTAGTCTGATTAAAGAATAGGCCATGCAATTACTAGCAATCCAGCAATACAAACTGGGCCTGGAACTCCTTATGGACTAGCAGTCCAACAGCACAGACTTGACCGGGGATACCTTATGGAAAAGCAGTCCAACAGTACAGATTGGACCAGAGATACTTTATAGAGTAGTAGTCTAATTAAACAATGGGCCATGGATACCATGTGGACCAAGACTTTATTAGTGTACACTGGGCCTGGGATACTACATGGACTAGCAGTCCAGCAGTGCAGACTTGACGGAGGATACGTTATGGACAGACTGGGACTGGGATACCCTAAGGAGTTACCGTCAAACAGTAAAGACTTGGCCCGGAATAACTCATGGAATAGCAGTCCAACAATACAGACATGGCCAGGATTACGTTGTGGACTAGTAGTCCAACAGTATAAACTGGGACTGGGATACTTAAAATAGTAACTGTATAGAATGGGCCTATGATACTTGATTTACTAGCAGTCCACCGGTAAAGACTGGCCCCGATAGACCTTGATAACTTGCCATCAGTAAACCGATTTACATTATTTTGCCGGACAAACGTGTGCTCAATGAATCACTCAGGAGGCCTGATACTACCATAGGGTACAATAAATAGTAAAGAAATGTACAATAAATTTCAGTTGTACAAATAACAACGACTTCAAATTCTGCGACAGTCAGCTAGCAATATTGGTAAAGTGGCCCCGTCTATCTGTACTTAATTGGTACATTATTTTGTCATAAAAGTAACATATCAAGTTCCAATTTTGTTCTGGTTCGTTATTATTATTTTGTTTACTTACTCATTTATCTTATTTATTTATTTATTTTTGGAACAGGGGGTGTATTCACAATTTGCATGTGTAGAATATCAGATATCGGCACCATGGGGGTATTAATGTATAGTTTGCTTCTTAATATATATATATATATATATATATATAAAGCACAAAGACACTACAGTTAACAAGGCACCCTATATTTCACTTATATTCGTTCCCCGTCTGGGACTCGAACCCACGACCTATGGTACCAAATCACCTAGCTGTCATGCATCCGACCCTCTAACCGACTGAGCTACCCGAGCTCCACAAAAATGGAGCTTTAATAGCCAATCATTAGCTAATCGCATGCATGACAACACGGCCGCGGAAAGTGAAGGAATTTACCCGACGTAAACGCAGGTGGATCCCCTGAGAGGATACATCACTGAAAGAGAAATAAACATATAAAGCACAAATAGAATCAGTGAAACACCTGGGAGTACTATGGACCTTGGATCTCCGAAGAAATACCTGTATATATATATATTAATGATATGTTCATAACCATGTCACATGAGAAAGGAAACTAAAGATGGCAATGACAATGGTATGAACACTAATCGAGGGGAGTAGAGGAACATATTTTGATACAGCCATTGACAATTACATTCAACATAAACGTATGAACGACGTTGACGTTATAACGATGTCATTGCAACGCTTCATAATTATGAAACTTGATGTGCTTTCGTGTGAAATTTAAATTAAGAAAATATTCTATAAGCAACTGTAATTTTTGAAAAATGATTTTAAACAATATTGGGAAATGACTATCAATTCAAATACAATTCATGATAATATGTTAAAGTCGCGTTTTATATATATTAAAAAATATTTCATCGTAAAATACGATTGAAAATTCTCAGAACCTAGTGATTCTGATAGAATTTACAAAATAAATATTCTAAACAATGAAGGAATGTTTAAATCATTATGTCTAATTACTGAAATAGTCTATCATAAAATATTCCTGAAAATTTCATGAAGATCGAGCCATTAGTACGAAAGATATTTACATTTATATAGCAAGCTAGAAACACACTTTAGTATTCCACCCCGACTTGTCGAGGAATTACACACGTTTTGGTCCCGTAAATTTGGACCAATCAGCGTCATTGTTTTGCGTTGTTGTTCGCAACGTCATGAGGGGTATATAAAGCGAAGCGTGCAACGTCGCGGCCTCAGTCTTCTTGACAACGATCTATAGAACACACGTCTGATTTTAAGCAAATGATGGCAACGTTGAGTATTATCTGGCTAATCCTGGCATTTCTACTTCAAAGCCAAAGCGAGGGAATGTGAGTAACACATTTTAGATACAAAATGACTGTGAAATACTTATTTTTATTGGTGAATACCTATCTAACGTCGTCAAATCCATGGTCGCCGATAGAACAAAATGGCGGCTATTGCCCGGGTTTGGTCCCCCAAAGTAACAGCCAGTTTATATTACCAGTTAAAAAAACCTTTATTTTATTTTAATATTCATGGTAGTCACAAACAATAAACTAATAAATGTATATTTCTAAATTGTTGCCTATTTGTATATACCTCGATGTTTATGTTGCTGCTGTGCTAACGTCATTATGACGTCACGAGTTTTGATTCTATTTCAGATTTCCCAAACTTCAAAGGAATGTCACACATGTCTTGGTGAGTAATTCTACATTGTGCTTTAATACCATAAATAATATGGTATTTAATACCATATTGTATTTAATACCACAAATACAAATTTCCTCGGATTAACAAAACTAATTTGATATTCATGCATATTTTCGAGGTTTTATTTTCAATTCTTTTTCATGATACTCGTGTGATTCGACAAAATTCAGATCCAAATTCCTGAATCTGAAAATTTAATTCAAATGATTAATTATAAAATTACATCAAATTCAAATTGAATTCAAATTATTGATTATTGAATTTTATCATTTTTTTATATAAGATAAAGGGGGACATTTTGACATCCGTTTTTCTACTATAGTCAAATTACGTTTTTGACCTGAACTTGAAAGAGTTTGATAGTCCTTTTCCTATCCACTGTACATTGTAAAGAATAAAATATAGCTGTGTAGTTTGAGATCAACCCGTTAGATTACAATGAGTGTACATACGATTGTCTTCGTCGTCTCTTTTGTTTTGTTACAATCTTGGTGATTTACATTATTGACGTGATTTCTCTCTCGTCATTTTCTCATATCAAATTACTTATTGCTTTTCTCTTATTGTATCAGACCGGTTTCCGCACAGTCTGGGCTGCCATGGCAACCAGAATGTCTGAACTTAGAGTAGAAACCGTCCGAGATGTGTTCAGTGAAAACTGTTTTCAAGTAGTGAATATAGTTCTGTTGTTGTGTATAATGATCGGAATGTACAGTGCGATAAGAACCAATCAAATCCTTCAGAAAGGTAATGCCATATATATTTAATAAGAAGACTGTATTTTAAGATATGCTTGTCGTTGTTTAATGAACTGTACTATACTGTATATTTTTAAAAATCGGGGTTGACACACGCTATATTGTATCCCTCGTCCTTCCTCGGGGGAAAGTGGAAGGGGGTTATGAGAGGAAATGGATGGCACATTTTCATTTCGCATGAAAGAATAACCGCTTCCCATCATACGGGTTACTATATACTGTATATATACATGTATTTTAAGGATCCTGCCATCATTACTTTGAACGTAATATAGTAAATGCCGAATGCATTTTCCATTTCAGAGATCAGTGGTATTACATGTAATAAAGAACAAAGTTTGGCAGATATTGCCGGCTTGCAAGAGAAGTTTATACTAATGATTGATGGTACGCTTATTGAGGTGATATGATCGTTAAAGTAACGTTATAAATTGAACTTTGAATCAGTTGCGATATATATTTCAAACACCTTGTATCAATATATACAATATGAATAAGGGTTTTATTTATAATAACACATTTCTTTTTGTTTAAAAAGGTTGTTAATATAACAAGAATTATTAATTTTATTTATAGACCTACAAAGACAAGTACTGTTACTGCAAAAAGGTGAGCGGTTATCAAACTTAGCATATTTTATTAGAATATGATGTTGCATGCAGTATAAGAGTGAAGTTTAAAGACAATAAATCCATCTTTTTCGTCTATTATCTATGAAAACTTTTTTTTAAATCCATATATTCTTCAATATATATTTCAAGTTCTGTTTTCAGACAAAAAGAGCTTGGCACAGAACTTTGAGGACTCTCACAAAGAACTGACGTCATTGAGGACCTCTATCAGTAACATGCCTGTCTACGATCAAACTGCTGTAGAGGGTAAGTCAGTTAACATCTTAACAAATCATTGATAATGATTGTAATAAATCCTCTTTTTAAATTATGCAAATTCAAGAAATGTCAACCACGAAAAATATAAGAACAAATATGAAATGTCTCTTTCAGATGTATCAATTTGCAATAACATCATTGAAACACATGGGCAATTAATATTGGCACCAATTAAACTGATTTTTTTTTCAATAATTTATAGAACTCCGGCAGCAAGTAACTCTTCTTAAGAAAGGTGAGATGTTATATGGTAATAATTATTATACGTATAATATTATATATAATTATACATATGGCATTATACAAATTTGGAATGACTTTATCAAAACAAACTGTCACAGAAGACCTTAATTAAGTTATATGTACAAAAGAGTAAAAAAAATACTAATGCAAAATGCACCATTTGAAAATTCAAACCGCTCAACTCTTCTACCGTTTGATATGATAGGAATTTTAACCATTTACTTTTGCAATTATTATCAACATATTATTTCTCTCTTTTATCATTTCAGAAAACATTGGTCTCACAGAGAGTATCGAGAGTGCAAAATCAGAAGTAGAAAATCTGAAAACCGTCAGAGCCGACCTGCCTGAATATACAAAGAAGAAACTTGACGGTAAATAATAAATTCACTCTGCAAAATAAATACTGAATGTATAGTACATTGATTTCATTTACATGTATATGGAAAAATATGGGAAATATTCTAGGATATTGTTCTGACATTTTAATTGTTTCCCTCTTTCTGTTTATTGAATGTTTTATGGTTTTGTTTTCAGAAATGAAACAGGAATACCACGATCTCTTTTACAACTATAGAGAATATTACACGACCAGCATATCATGTATGGAAAGTGATTTCTACAAATTCGTGCACTGGACAAGTAAGTATGTTTTGATGCTTTAAATAAAGAGAGATAACTCTTGTAGAAGATGTTGATATTGAGAGGTATTCTAATAACTGAAATTACAACAATTTGAAATGTACTGTTTTCTTTATTTCAGATCACAAGATAGGATGGTTGAGTTACAATAACCACTACTTGACTCAGCAGATGAACAGCACAGGAAAGAATTACTGTGAGTAGAAAACAGTGCTATGTTTTTATCTTAGATTTTTTTTTATATTGTCAACATTTACAAATAAAATCCAATAAAGTAAACCATTTTCATTATAATATATATCTACCCCCATGCATGAAAAGAAACTATGTTTTTATCCCCTGCAGTTAAAACTAGTTTAAATGTATACTTAACATTATAAACAACAGGGCAAAATGAGCATGAATAAATATTTGTAGGTAGGTGATCACAAACTAAAATGCAGTTACATACATGTGTATCGTATACAGACCACTCTTGTTAAATATATATTTTCTAAAATATTTATTCAGTATTTATGATGATCATATCATTCGATTTTTGATTTAACAAACTTTTGTCACCTCTTCATCAAAATCAAGAGTTTTGCATATTCAAATGTTTGATAATAATACAAAAATATCAAAACGAAAAATGTACTTAAAATAAGTTACAATCATGTCAACATCGCTGGTTAAATTTTTTAAGCTCAGCTTTTTATCCTGGTGACAATGTTACACCTCTGAATCAATGAAATTTTGTTCACTCTTAAACATGTATACACTAATTTCTATTTTCAGGCATTCTAAAACTTGACAAAACGCCAACATAGATTCCATGACAGACATGTCAAGTTCTTATATTAAGAACTATACAATGCTGAAAAAGCATTCGTAATGAATGGGCGCTATTATGTTTCATTCTTTTGGCTTTCCATTTATTATCACTTAAATCATTTATTCTTAAAAAAAAAACATCATTTTTGCAAGTAATAATAACAAAATAAAAATGTATGAAATATTTTTGGGATATTTAATAGAAATGAAAGTAAACCTCTCTTTTTTCTGCAAATGTAATAGATTTGAAATCAGAATTTTAAAAATAATTCATCATTGTGACATCATTATAAGCCAAGACAATGAAACGTCATTCAAGACATCTTAATCTATATATTTAGCGCTCAATAATATAATATATGTCATCAGATTTTACAGGTTTTTTCTTCATTATTTATTTAGACATTTCCAAATAAATGTTTTCTTTCTCAATTCTTGTTCGTTTTATGTTATTTATATATATACATATAGAAACAGTCATGCTAACATGCATGCATTGTGTGAAAAAATGAGACTCGATCTGAAATTCGAACCTTAACTCGCGACCTTGATCTTTGTGGCTGTCATCAACAGGCTGATATTTCTCTATAGTAGTAAACACTTTGGTCCTGATCAGTTCGCATGGGTTCATGAAAAAAAGTGAGGTCTTGCTAAAACTAACGCAAGGAGTTGGAATGTGATAACACTATTTCTAGGTATGAGTATGTGGATCAATGTTCAGATACATTGTTATAACCCTCCCCCCCCTCTCACACACACACACACACACACACACACACAAAGTGTGGGAATCAACCTGTCCGTTTGTCTGTCCGTGAATCTTGTCCGGGCCATATCTTCTTCCTTTTATTTTGAAGGGAGATAATATTTTACACAATTGTTGTTCATGATTCATGGGTGTGTCATGGCTTTGAACCAAGGTCATGTCTACAAGGTCCAGGTCACAGTGCTTACATAGTCAGAATTATTTACCCTTCCACGGTTCGTAAAATAAAGTGACATTCAGAACATTTTCACTTGTTCTATTTATGACGTAACAAACAAATGCCGGATTTGTCGGAGTTTTATTGGACATCCAGTGACATCATCACAATGCAAAATTGCGTTTTGTGGAAGGTTGAATTCTCTGGGCTATAACTTCTTCCCGTTACGTTGGAAGGAGATTATATTTCGTACAATTGTTGTCCATAACCCAAGGATGTGTCATGACCTTGAACCAAGGTCATATCTACAAATTCAAGGTCAGAATGCACACATACCAGATTGTTTTCGTTGATTATACCTCGAAATGTACAAGCTGGACATCCATTACACTTATACCAGTGATGTATCTTGGAATGAATTATTGCATGTTTGAACTTTGTTGTTGCGGGGGTATTTGTCCCATTAGGACAGCTCTAGTCTATACCACACCACATAACACATGTTTAGGTCACCTAAGTGTACATAGGTTATTGAAATCACACCTTGTCTGTTGTATAAGTAATACTACGCTACATTGTATAACATGATTAATTCACCTGAGCATAAATCTTGAGTGATTATTAGAAGCCTAAGAAGGACATTGCTCGTGTTATTACCGGTAGTAATATTACACTAAAATACGCTTTGACTGTAGAAGTATTACTACACTGCAATGTATAACATGCTTAGCGATCTGAGTGGGTTACTGAGATTACACCTTGCCTGTTTTATAGGGAACAGTATAATGTATCACACATTTAGATCACCTGCTCATAACACTTGAGTGGGTTACTGAGATTACACCTTACCTGTTTTATAGGGAACAGTATAATGTATCACACATTTAGATCACCTGATCATAAAGCTTGAGTGGGTTACTGAGATTACACCTTACCTGTTGTATAAGGAACAACATAATGAATCACGCATTTAGTTCCCCTGATCAAAGCTTGGGTGGGTTACTGAGATTTCACCTTGCCTGTTGTATAAGGAACAGTATAATGTATCACACATTTAGATCACCTGATCATAACACCTGAGTGGGTTACTGAGATTACACCTTGCCTATTGTACAAGGAACAGTACAATGTATCACACATTTACTTCACCTGATAATAAAAGTTTGAGTGGGTTACCGAGATAACACCTTGCCTGCTGTACAAGTTAAATACAAGGAACACCACAATGTATCTCACATCTACATAATGCAATTCATCTGATCAAAACACTTTATTGGGTTATTGCGATCACATCTTGCCTGTTGTACCAGTAATACTACACAATTATCTTGTTTTGATCACGAGAACAAAGCTTTAATGAGTTCTTGATACATTCCATGTCGGTTTTGTCTGCATCATTACAGTATTTCAATCAGTTGAGTATGAAATGTGAGAGAGTTACCAGGATCATTTTCATATATCTTGCAACAGTGTGTAAAGGCCTTGGTAAGCTAACATGCAATTCCTACCTTGGCTGAGCACCCAGCATCAATTTTCATACAAATGAACCCTGAACACATAAAACAAGAGCAACACCTACCATGGAATAATATGCCTGTCACTTGGTTTGAAGGGGAGGATTTTGAAAGTATGGAAACATTCCCCCCTTGAATTGTTCCATCCCTAATATTTCATTCTGTATCCTGTCTACAAGGTTTTCTAACCAAGTAACAACGACATTAACCTTTGACCTTGAAAAACAATAAGCGTCTTTGTCTTGGCATGAGGAGTAAATGTACTAAGTGTTGGCATGAGGAATAAGTGTACCAAGTTTGACAGACCTAGCCCCAATGGTTTGGGCTGTATCCTGTCTACAAGGGTTTACTACAAAGTAATACTACAACCTTGACCCCTGACCTCTGACCTTGAAAAAAAAATAGGCATATTTGTCTTAGCATAAGGAGTAAATGTACCAAATTTGACAGTCCTAGCCCCAACGGCTTGATCTGTATCCTGCCTACAATGGTTTTCTACCAAGTAGTACTATGACCTTGACCTTTGACCTTGAAAAACAATAGGTGTCTTTGTCTAGGCAGGAGGAGTAAGTGTACTAAGTTTGACAGTCCTAGCCCCAACGGCTTGATCTGTATCCTGCCTACAATGGTTTTCTACCAAATAGTACTATGACCTTGACCTTTGACCTTGAAAAACAATAGGTGTCTTTGTCTTGGCAGGAGGAGTATGGGTACCAAGTTTGCCAGTCTTAGTCCCAACAGTTTGGTCTGTATCCTGCCTACAGTTTCATTCCTACCAAATAATATTACGAACTTGACCTCTGATGTCTGACCTTGAAAAACAATATGCGTCTTTGTCTTGGCATGAGGACTAAGTGTACTAAGTTTGACAGTCGTAGCCCCAAAACGGTTTGGTCTGTATCCTAACTACAAGGTCCTACAGATGGACAGACTTACAGAAGGACAGAGCCATACCAAAATATGTCCCGTCAAAGAAGGGTGTATAAAGAACCAAGCTAAAATTACATACAGTCAAGACTTCAACACACTTCACCGAATAGTTTATTTTCATGCATTGTAAAAATATAATCATACAATATTTCTGACGCCTGTTTATAGCAACCTTTTTCTTATTTTCAGATCTCCATTGATATTGTTGATGATATGTCAATAGTAATCAAATAAAAAATATAAAGCAAGAAGGCAAAACAAACAACCCTATTATTACATTTGTTCAATGCCATAGTAACAAGAAATGGTTAAAATGACACACATAATATGTTACATGTAATGGAATATACATGTTACAAATGAACTAGATGCACATCTGTAATATTATAGTAATTATACATATTGTAAAATTGTCAACTGTACACACTTCTTAAAGAGAAAAGCAGTTGGAATACTCCTGAAATTTTCAAATAATTTTTCACTCCATAATTCTGTAAAAGCTATCTAATTTTTTATTTGAATTTCTTGGCACTTTTTCACCATGAAAAAACATGCTGATTGCAGTACTAAAAGTATGGTTAATACTGATTGTCTAGTACAAACACATATGTGAGTTTAATACATACACAAGTGAGTTTAGTACATGTCCATTTCAGTTGTAGTATATTTAGTGCATGAAGATCTCATTTCTGTACATATATGGATAATTTTTAGAAAACATACATACATGCATAATTTCTGATAAGGATATTTAATACTCTATCTTTAAATTACAGGTACAAAAGATATTACATTTCTCTATGACCATGGACTTCTTGTAAAATTTGCAAATGTATTTTAAACACAAAAAAAAAAAAATAATAATAATAATAATAATTTGTCTTTACCTGAAACGACATCTTCATAATCAGGGAATAGTATGCCATTTTAAAAATATTTTTGCAAGTGTTCTGGGTTTATAAATATGTACATACTTTGGTAACAAAAGAAAGTATATTTTGAGTCCCCATCAAACTAATATAGTAAATGGTCTTTCATTCATGAGCATTTTATTTCCTCTGGATTTGAAAGAAAACTTTGCTTGCCAAAATAAAATGTTGCAAACAAGTCCTTGTATTCAGTTTGTTTGTTTATTATAATACATCATGCCAAAATTACATCACTTATCATAGGGATGGTTTCTGCCCAATGCATTGCATAGAAATTTAGAGTTCTGCAACAAACACATTTGAAGAAGTGAAGAATTTTTTCCTTTGATAAACATCGAGTTGCTGATCAGTATCAAACCTTGGACCTTTTGGCCTTGACCTATGCAAGCTATCATAGCCTGAACATATAAAGAAAAAAAATATTCCAGGAAGGACTTGATACACAACATGTTTCAAATATCAGATTCTTGGGAACTGCCACGAATAAAAGATTCAAAGTATACAAAAACAAAAATGGCCAAACAAAAAGTTGAAAAGCATGTTTACAAGGCTATACATATTTAAAAACTTAGTATCGCGTTAAGTGTTTATTCCTTTTCCCTGCCGACACCAGAATACTTTGTTCTAAAGTAGTCTAGAATTATGCTAAACTATAAAGCTACATGCTCATACATGTACTAAGCAAAAAAACAATGTTAATAAAAAGACCAGGAGATACAGTAACTATATTTTTCACAACATGTTTACTGTTTATTCTGATAAGTTGAATTTGAAGGTACCAAAAGCAGCAACTGGAGTAATCAAGGGTTAAACAGAAAATATTTTGTGTATCTCAGTCTGATGATTTGAGTCATCAATTTTCAAGTTATCTATGTTCAAGTAAAGAAAAAGAAAATGAAATGTCAGGCCCAAGCATAGGACTTGGGTTTGAATAGACCTTTTCCCAATTTCATATAATATAAAAGGTAAAATACAAGACAAACTGCTTTTTGCTGGAAATTTCTTTATGACATTTATGCGCGGATTGTGTGAACAGTAATATAAAGTAAATATAGTGGCAAAAGCGTCATTTGTCTGGTATTGCCTCGTACATCATGTAAAATATCATGTAAAATATCATTTAAAATTGGACAAAGGTCTATTCTTCCCAAACATAGAATTGATAGGATATAAAAACAATCTAACATTTTGTTACTCACAATATGCTTTGTTATCAACATATTTACATCCACACTATAATCCCTTCATATTAAAAAGATATTTTTCTGTAATCTGAAATCACTGTAGCAAATTATTTTTAAGATTCCTTCGCTGAAACTTTCTCCTATGTCAGTCAAATTGGAATTTTCCATAGTTTATATATAGACATTATGGGAAACAAGAGCAATGCTTAGCGTGGCATAATATGCCTGTCGCTTAGTCTGAAGGTAGAAAATTTGAATATGGAAACACTCCCTCTTTGATTTTGAAAATCAATAGGTTTCATCCTTCAGTCATAAGAAATAATTGTGCAAAGTTTAAAAGTTCTAGAACAAACAGTTTGGTCTGTACCTTGTTTACAAGTTGCATTATAAAAAATATGCTATTTTTGCCCCCAAAATGATCTTGACCTTTGACTTTGATATTTAAAATCAATAGGGTTCGTCTTAATGCCATAAGAAATAAGTGTAACAAGTTTGACAGTCCTAGCCTACACGGTATGGTCTGTATTGTGTTAACAAGGTGCAGACGGATCCACAGACCCCACAACGCTATCCCATCATATGTCCGTATACGAAGAGTATGAAAAATGGCTAAAGAATGCTTAGAACAGTACAGAAGCATTATCCTCTTGATGTCAATACATTAATGACAAAGTGAACTGTGAGTAATTTTTACTACAAAATTTTACAATTTTTTCAATCTCTTTCAATTTCTTATATAGAAAGAATTTAGATTTAAGTCTTATGATTTCAAACTAAAGAGAAATCAGCTGCAGTTAGTACACTTAAAAATTTCATCCAAAAAAAAAACCCAAAAAAGATCTACAAATCTACAATTAAAAATTCATACATAATTTCAAAGAAAAACATATTAATATATTCTTGTTAGTAATGAATGAGAATTCAACACATTTAAGGTAGTTGACAACTCTGAGTATAGATAGCTCTGAGAACTGTAAAAGTCTTGTATATGGTTGTTTTAATTACTACGATAATAAATGATGAGTAAGAAAAAATACTACAGCAAAAACAGAATCTAAAATGCCATTATTAGTACAAAAATTCTTGATATTTTCAACACAATGCACAATGATAATTTAAAAAGAGAATAGGTGAAATGTACATATACATGATGTGTATATATTTCACAGCTAACAAAACAACATAAATAAAGGATTTCCCTTTTTTTTAACAAAATAGTTCATGCTTTAGATATCTATAAATGAATGTCATCCATAGAAAGATTGTTTTAAATGGTCCCTTTTTATTACAGCTGCAATAAATTCATGGTTGTGAATTTTCTGTCAAAGGCACCTTGTAAATGGGATACAAGCTATTTTACACATATATGTTTAATCCTGGACCGCCTGCATGTTGAATACCAAGCAAATTTCACATTTACTATATCAGTTTGGTTCATGACCACCACATGAGGATTATTTTCCCTTTATGTCAACAGCATGTGTTAAATGGTGTTCTTATTTCTATTTCAATACATGTGTCTCTTAAAACATACTGTAATGGAAAACCTCTTGGACCAAATATTTTGTTTTATAAATTAAGTTCTTGTAGCTCATACTTGGAAAAACATTTTCTATGGATATGTTTGGATAGCAAACTGATCAATTATCGACGTAAAACCAAAAGACATAGAATGACATGATATGCAAAAGTCATGGAGAAACAAGATAATAATTTTGTATGTAATATTTACACAAAGTCTCTGATTTTTTCGGGGAATTAATATCTTTTAATAAAGAAAACATCACCAAAACAAGTGTTCTTGCTACAAAAATTCTAACAATATTAAAAACTTTAAATCACAAAAATATTTCTCAAAAATATGCTATGTCAAGTAATAGAATATAAAAAATTGTTCACATCTCAGATGTTTTAAATTTGTTTTGAATTAAGAGTATACATATATAACAGTGGTTTCCATTTTCATAAAATTAAATATTACATTTGCCATAACAGACTTTTCCAAATACATTGTTATTTCATCCCAAAACTGCAGCAATTATAAAAAATTCTTTCCAAATCACACTTATTAA
Source organism: Pteria penguin (assembly GCA_035048485.1). Lineage (NCBI taxonomy): Eukaryota > Metazoa > Mollusca > Bivalvia > Pterioida > Pteriidae > Pteria > Pteria penguin. The sequence goes on along the minus strand of CM068583.1, from coordinate 18,278,463 downwards.
TTGTGAAAATAACAAAACTAAGAAAGCATTTAATATAAACGTCTCTCATTGCCTAATCAAATTAAAAGAATTCCGAAAACATGCGCGAGAACAAAGAACTATTGAATCTGTATTACAGATATATAATCTGTACGCTAATAATTTATTATAAATCGTATGGGAAAAAATTGCAAAATATAAAGAAACATGATCTACATGTTTCTACATGTATTAATCATCACAATTTCAAATTAATTCATCAGAGTCAAAATATATTTTTAAAAGTCAAACAAATCATATACAATTTCAAAGTATATTAGCACTTAAATTATAAATGCAAATCATATTATGTTATAGAAATATCAATTCATGATAATAAGCACCAATACAATGATAAGTACATGATGCCACACCTAGGCAGTTCTACATGAATTGTATATTGTTTTATAGTATAATACGATAATTCCATGAATAGTTTTACTACTGATAATACATGTAGCATAGGATACGGTTGTTATAAAATACAATATTGTTCCAGTTCTCTGTTTATGATTCAAATATTTTTCTACTAAAAGAAAGTCTGCCTCAGCCTCATCAGTTATTCAAATTTATGTTCCATTATCAATAATGATACATGTTGCCAAGAAATATTTAAGTCTGTGACAATTATTAGAATGGTAGGAAGTACTGAAAAAGTAACCCTTAATATTTTATATGAAAGACTTACTACATTCTAATCATATACAGGCTGACATTCATAAAACAGATATCTAACAGTTACTAAATTTTTGAAAAAAAAGCAGAGGTCAGCAATCGGACATTCCTTACATCATCTTAAGAAACATTGCAAAAGGATCAAAAGAAGGGCTAAATCACAAAATATTAGTGCCGACACTCCCAAAATTTGTTGCCTTAAGAACAGGGGAAAATTCATACTGACAGTATTGTATCTTCACATTTCCATATCTGTATATGCATTAAATTTCTGTAACAACCCTAAAGACTAGACTCACACCAGTATCATCATGTCTGAAACCAAATAACAAAGAAAATGATCAACAAGCACAGTTCTGTACCGGTTCCATTGGCTGACTGGTTTCATTCGGAACAATTCTGGATGTTGAGTCTGATTTACCTTCACCATTGGGATCTGCTTGTATCTTGAAAATATCTACAAATAAGATGCAATAGTTACAAGTTATTCTTTGTTTACATCAAGATATTCTTGCCTGTAGTCTTTATTCGCTCTTTTCATTATACAGAGTTATTTCCCATATAAGCGGGTATCTGAAGTCAAACTATTGTGATATCAAACCAGTTTTATGGAAACTGGTGCAAAATTACGAGAAATGATGTAGAAATTGTATGACATCACAATGATTTTACATCAGATACCTGATCATTGGGAAATAACTCCGTATAACGAAAAGCCCCAATAGATGGCATTTAACATAAAAATTGATGATTGATATTTCAGTTAGTTTATTTGTATTATTATTTTATATTACTCCAAGACTTGTACTGTGAAGGCATCTTCCTGATGAGCTGCACAAAAATTAAGACCTATGCAAAACTCACCCAAAGCAACACAGAACCTCAGTGTTTTACCACCTCATCCCAAAGACATGAAAACAATGAGTTACTGGTCAGACACAAACTCGAGTTAAGCATTCTTCCAACTGAGTTCTTCACATTAAGACCTTTTTCTCACATTCTATATAAATACTCAACATAGCTCACTGATGAGCATGCCTGTTGCCAGAGAGTTGCAAGTTCAAATCTTACTGGACATTTGGTTGTATTCTACAGATATATATATATATGTCATTACATATTTCACTTTGCCACTACAATACAAAATGGTTGTAAAATATTCTTCATACTCACCTACTAATAAATTATTAAAAGCCTCTCCCACATTACTTGAATCTAGAGCTGAAGTTTCAATGAATGAGTATTTGCTTTTCTCTGAAATATAAATCAAGCACTTCACACTTGTCAGTTATACAATGAAATGTAATTAATCATATCAGTTAAGATGCTGTTACATATTGGAAAGAATACGAGATTTTACATAATTCTATATAATAACAACTAAAAAAAACAGACAATGTCATGAAAGGCTCCACTGTTTCATTTTGACCTTTGACTCTGAAATCTATAGGCATGTTTATTCCATCATTGTGCATCTGTTTGTGAAATATGAAAGCTGTAGTTTGAAAACTTCTCAGAGACTGCATCACAACCAAAGTGTTGAAGGACAGACAGACAGAATATGAATCCTACTGGGCACCCACATCAATATGTGACCTCAATAAGATATTTAAATATTTCTTGAAGAAAACCCATTTCAATACTGAATTGCTTTATTCGGATCACATGTTTTATTTACCTATAAGATCAATGAGGGTCAAGAAAAACTCAAAATTCATGACTCATGTTAATTTTTGACAACCTTAGTGTTCTAGTAAATATGTTACTGACCAGCTACCATCCTCCCTTCGTCTGATGTTACAGCCCTCTGTGATCTCAGGTCTGTTTTGTTTCCCACCAGCATTATGCAGCAGCTCGGATCAGCATGCTCTTTCAGTTCATTAAGCCATTTTTGAATATTTTCGAATGATGGAGGTTTGGTGATATCGTACACAACAAGTGCTCCAACAGCTCCTCTGTAATATCTACAAACACAACATCAGTAAATCACATGATATAAGATGATACTGAAAATTCTCTAAAAAAATTTCATCCATCGACTATTGTAAAATGCCACATCATGACTTTTATCCCATATGAAAAAGGCATCTGCCTAGTATTTGAAGAAATTTATCAAAGCAGAGAGTTTCCTTTTACATGCTAAGATCTACTCTGTCAGGTAATTAAATTTCCACTTTACTGTCATCTGTAGGACAAGTTATCCACAAAAACTAAAGACCATCTTGAATAAACACCTGTACTACTATGTCATGTTGGTTCAATCCTCCTAAGACAAAAGAATCTGACATACAGGAAATGTTTTATATGAAACAATATTCTCTCCAGAATATAAGTATCTAATAAAATCTCATAACACAAGGAAGCTAAATACATCTGTAAAGACTGTAAATCTTAAAATGTCGTTTCAATAAGCAAGATTCAAATATGGACAATTCTTTTTAATTACACTTTTTTTTTTTACAAAGTTCTATATCATCTGAAGTTCAAGCATCACATGATTTGAAAAGATATACTAGTATTAGTATTATATATATCATATATTATAATATCATACGTACACGCTGGTTATAGCTCTGTATCTTTCTTGTCCTGCTGTGTCCCAAATCTGTGCTCTCACTGTCTTTCCCTTAATCTGTACATTTCTAGTGAGATACAATGCATGTAAGAGTTATTTACTCTGAGGTTCAAAATAAACGAATTTGTCTAAACAGGAATCATGTATAACTGAATTCAAATCCACGAATATTTTCATTTTACAAGATATGTATTCAAAACAAAACAAAAATTTTTAAGTTGTTGCAAAATTTGGTAACAGAAGTAAATTAATTGCAAGTTTTTGACTTGATTAAATGTGACATATACTGGATTCTAAAGCTATTCCAAGAACCAATGACTAGTGTGACATGTTCAACATTATTAGCTTTGAAACTAGATAAATCCATTCAAATATATATCGATCACCATACGTATCATTAAATTTAATAGAGAAACAATGATTCTTACTACCTATCAAATCATTTATATTTGTTTAATATAACTTACTTAGGTTGACAACCTAAGAACATCATGAATAGTATGTACATCATTTACAACAAAAAGATACATAAGAATCATATGTAGTATATAAATAAATATATATATAACACAATACCTAGTTGCAAACTCAACACCTATTGTTGTTTTACTTTCTGCGTTGAACTCATTCCGAGTGAAACGAGACAAGAGATTTGTCTTACCCACCCCAGAATCACCTACCAGCACAACTGCATATGAAAGAAATTAAAATCTCTATGAAAATGTAACTACAGAATAGTCATAATAAATTTTCAAAACCTTGAGATGAAAATTATCAATATATTCTAAAGCTACGGAAAATTACATTACAAATAATGTACATAATAGATTTTAGTAGTATAATTGGTGTTAGACAAACCCACATTTTACAGGGTAAATGAGAACAATTAACTTCTCATCTTTTATCTTCTATCATATACCTTTCCATATGAAGTCATACTGATCCTCAGACGTCATGTTTGTTTCTTATATCACATCAATGTAGTCTAATTATTCTTATACCTATACAAAAAAGAAAGATATTGTTATATATATTTACAGTTATGTAGGACTCTAAAGAGTTTTACTGGTCAATTTACATTAAAAAAAAATCAGGTATCAACATTCTTCTGAACAGAACTCACTATTCAAAGGTCTGAATGACCTATAAAATGACTCATCCTCAGCAAAAAGAAGGAAATGATTTAAAAGGGTTTCCAGATCTAGTGAAACATAAATAACAAAGATCAAGTGTTTTGTACTTTTACACAAAACACAATGGGTCTCATCCAAATGCGATTTGAACAAAAATGTGAAGTATAGCACAAGTAAATCTACTACATCTGAATACTCTCTGGGTTTTGTTATATTTTCCTCATGTGTTTTCTCCAAAACTCATCAACTACACTTTAAATTATAATGAGTGTTTGACATGCAAGTTATCAGGTTTCAGAACAGTTCGGATTGTATTGCAATTAAGCCCTTGACAAAGGTTTGCTATGCACTTGTTCCCACTTTCATTGACCGGGGATTAAACCAGACTGACAGCCCTGAGAGTCTACGGTACATGTACATGTACGTATCAGCAACAGTGCTTTACCTTCATTACACTTGGACACCAAGATCCAAAGCTCCAAAATACAGTATCTAACCTTACCCAGTTATATCTCTATCTATTCAGTCTGAATATCATCACTGTTCTTGCATATTTGGTGGAGTCTCAGCTCAAGCACTTTTGGAAACAAATAAATACTTGCACAGCAAAATTGTGACCTATATTTCATTGATCATTTACTTACCGTACTGGGTCATTAATTTTCAATGAAAAGAATACAATCTCTCATGTCACTTTAATTTCATAAATAAATAATATCATGACACAAGACGACGACTTGAACCATTCGATTATACCTGTTTATTAATAGGTGTAATAGATGTAATCACAGATATTGAGCAGTTGAGTGACTGACTGAGGCAAATGTAATGTCTATCGGTGATTTCGGAATGGTTGTATTCCAGTAACCATGTAATATGTACAATTAACTGCTTGATATACACAAACTGAGTCAAAATTTAGATATAGTTATATGACAGTGTTGTTGTATATTTATAGACAGCTGATACATACAGGTAATATTTGTTTCACACCTGTCAATCTTAGTCATCTGACAAAATGTTGCCGCCGCTTCGAATCTAAGCAGCCAGGATTTATATCATTTAATGGTCGATCCCAAGTAATGTTTATGTAGTATTCAATTAAATTGCATTTTATGCTACATTTTCAAAATGTCAAGGCTTTGTTTTCTATGAAAGACGAAATTATTTAATCTTAAAATTGTGAAGATGTTCGACGTATAGTTTTAATGTCAGTCCGTCTTTCTGTTTGTCTGTCAACATTCTTAAATGAGTTTTCTTGTTGAAGTAAAATTTCAGTATTAGAAGGACATGTCCAGACAACAGATTTGATATTTTGAGATAACTTTGGTACGCACTTTGGATTTCAGATGAACTTTGATCTAGGATACCTGCATAAAACGGTTGAGTTATTTTCTCAAAATTTCAAACGATGGGTCCGGCGCCATAAACTGAGAAAATACTTAATTCAATTATTTCATTTTAACTAATTCCAATATCAAATGTTCAAATAAACTGTCATGCAAAATGGCTTAATTCTACATATCGATAGAATAAAATTCAATAAGATCCAAAACTCAGTTATTGATTCATTGTTGAACAGAAGAATTTGAAATTATGACTCAGTTTATGTCGCTGGACCAGGTCATTACGACCATGATTAAGTCAATTTCTCCAAAATGTCAATTTTGCAATCTGCTCATACCGTCTTTAACAGTTTCTTATTATTTATATATTTTCTGTTGCATTAGTTCTAAACTTAATGATACAGGAGTGTTTGCCGGGTAGTCTTTATTCATTTAATTGATTGGAATGTAAATATGTTGAAAGTCTTATCTATTATAAATTTAGGCTGATAATTTCCTGTAAAGAACTTTTCTTTCAAAATTCTTTTCTATTTATTGGGGACATATACACCTCCCCGTCGTAATCAAATTGCGAAGGAATAATGATTTCTACTAAAAAAAAATCTGATGCAGAGTTTAAAGAGCGCAGGTGTTCGTTTTACTGACAATAAATAAATCTACTGGAAAAATAATCGTTAATGACAGATATAAACTTATATCGCTCGTTTCCAAAGGCCCACGAGTGAATATCTGGAGGCAATTAATTACTGAGAGTGTCGTGATGACATATTTGCGTACGTTGCACCAAGGACTTACAGGTCCTTGGTTGCACGTACTCTCGCAGTAGAGTGTTTGATCTAAATGTTCAGTCAATTTTTATCGGCTCTTCTCATTCAGAAGTGGAAATGAACGATTGATAAACTCCTTATTGGGCGGTAGACCACATTCTTCTCGTGTTTGTAGTACAGGCGCGGGGTCTAGAAATTTTGTTGAGATGGGGTCCATCCTATAATGGATTTTCCGAGAGGGGGTCCACCCATGTTATTGTGCGTAAAATTACTTATTTTACATAGAAAAATAGTCAAAAAGTACTTTTCGCCGAATCTCGGGGTGGGTCCAAATCCCCGATTCACCCCTCTGCGCATGTAATATGCGACTTTTTGTGTAATTCGTGTGTTCTGGGTATTCATGGTGGATGTCTAACCAGTCAAACGTGAGATGTTTAGATTCTTTCCCGGAACCTGTGTCACCTCTGGTTTTCAGGGGCCCTTGAATGTCCACTGTAGTGCACTGTTCTGAGGGCTACAGTACGTTACATTACATCTATTACTTTCGTATACGTTACATGCAATGGATTTCCGAAAAAGGGGGTGGGGGCACATGTGTATTAGCCAAACTACTAAGTCATTTTTGGTGCCAAATATAGAGTTTTACTGGTAAATATGTGGCGAAAAGGGGGACCCTGGCTCCTCTAAATCCGCCACTGGATGATGATATTTAAAGCATATTTCACTCCTAATTTTACATAAACAAATGAGACTGACTTTGAAATCTAAATATGTATTTGCAATATCATATGCCGCAAAGGCGATCATAGCGGGATTCATTTCAGGCGCGAATCCAGAATTTCATGTGCCGGGGGCACCTCACAATTGAGGCCCGAAGGGCCGAATGGGGAGGGTATAGGAGGAGTCCGCCCCTCCCATAGGTGGGGGTTCGGGGGCCTCCCCGGGAAAATTTTGCAAAAATGAGGCAAAATGGTGCAATCTGGTGCTCTTTTTTGCATTATTCATCCACATTTTCTTGACTTCAAATATTCCGCAAAAGCATTAATTGAAATTGGAAGAAAACTGTCGTAATATTTTCGGTCAAAAATGATCATGTTCACCCCTCCCTCCCTCCCATAGGTGGGGAAAAGGTTTGCCTGAGAAGATATGACAAAAATCTTGCAAAATCGTGTGTGCCATATTAGGCCCCTTTTGTTCTAATTCCCGAAAATTTTATCAGGCATGGATCCAGATTTTCAGTTGGAGGAGGCGTAAACCTCGGCGCAGGGTCTAGGGACTGCCTATTGGTCCCCGGTGGATGCAGGGTAGATCCTTGGTAGGGGGAACAAGGTGCAAAGTCCCCCTCCACGGAAGCTCCTGTATTTGAGACTTTTGGAGATACAAAATACTTTGTGAAAATAAACTATTCTAGAAATGGCTAAAAGTGAAATTCATCTTGTACATCGCGTAGCTTCGTACAAGCGTTTCAAAATTTTTTACTGAAACTACACGATGTACAAGGCGTATTTGAGTAAAATTGTATGGATATGTAAAATCCATCTTGTACAGCACATAGCTTCAAACATTTGTAACATTTTCTACACGATGTACAAGTAGCCATACGATTTTACTCGCCTGAAGCCAAGTGGCCAAACATTTGTGCGCTGGATATTAATTTGGATTGCACATATATTTCGCCTCCCTCTGGAAGATATTATGGATCATAAACGGGGATCAGGGGAAGATTTATCATGAAATTGATCGTGAGTGAAGCGAGTCAACGATTTTTTTCAACTGCAAATTTAAAGAAATATGAGATAATAACTGGCGAGCGAAGCGAACCAGCGAACTTTTGGAAATTTAAAACAGAAATGCAGTGAAATAGGCCCTAAAATAGACTATGGTGCCCCCTTCAGCGGGTACCGCCGGGGGGGGGGGGGGCACGTGCCCCCATGCCAACCCGGCTGGATCCGCGCCTGCATTTTCAGCTCACCTGGGTCGAGTCAAGGGGTGGGTCCATAGCGGGACATAGGCCCCAGAGAATACACTCCATTGACAACTCTTCATATTTGTGTGTGTGTGTGTGTGTGTGTGTGGTGGTGGTGGTGGGGGGGGGGGTTATTATTGGGTAATTTCTTTGAGTTAACATGTTTGAAATGCTATGATATTGTTATCTTATTTTGATTTGAAAGAAATGGAATACAAAAAGAAATTTATAGGATTGTTTTATGATAAAAACAGGGACATAACTTCCCTGATAAAAAGAAGGATTTATAATTTCTAAATAATAATAAGCACTTGACGAATTTCTCATTCCTTGCATTGAAATAGATGTATATATACTGTAAAATATAAGAGTTATTATATAGAGCAGGATAGCGTCATTGTTAAAATATTTTAAATTCGGGATCGGATGGAGAGGTATTATACTCCCATGTCATAAAAACAGAAACTGTCATGTAAAGCAACGTGAATAGAAACTGAAACAACTACATGTTTTGCCTGTGATTCACGAAAATGTTTGCTGTTTTAATACTGAGTGGTGTATTTAGTTCGGTAAATATTATAAATTCAGACTTTTTTCCCGCAGTTTGATTCCTAAGTAAGCTACACAGTACAGTACTGTAGAGAAACCTCAGCTCAGCAGTTTACTATATATGGAAGTTGAGGAAGCAATACTGTAGTGAATACTTTTACAATCAAAACGTTGTTAATGTTACTTCAGTAAGGCTATATCTTAGCTGTTATTTGCCCCGCTCTCTCTAAGTATTTTACAATGTCTCGTTTTATTCCGTATAATTCGGAATAAAGCAAATGGGAATAAGTAAAAAGTTTTCAAACATGCTGTTTTAGTCAAATAGACATCATTTATTACATACAACATATACATATTTATACACCGCATATATACAGGTTGAAAGCTGAGGGGCAAATAACAGAATATTGCCTTCAATAATTCTTGTTATAAATGTTTTGGTCCAGATCTTCGAATTACTATATTTAATAAGTTGATGAAAGCATAGGCGATTTAGAAGTCTGCATGTAAGTTATTTAGGATAAAACTGTTGAGTATATACTCTCATTTGAAGTTAGTCTCTGAAATGTGAAACAGTTTGGGTTTTTTTTTTCTCACAGACAATAGATGATCTTCATATTATACATGATATAAGCGGCCCAAGACCAGACATGTTGCTTTTTGCTGGGATTTTCATTTTGACATAAAGAACTAGATAGTGACGTCACAAGTTAAGCAATAACGTCAAAATAAAAATCCCGGCAAAGAGTTGCATGTCAGGTCTTGGATCGCTTATATCATGTAAAATATGAAGATCGTCTATTCTTGAAGTCAAATTGGTCACATGACCAAATTTCACCATAATTGTTGGGGGATAAGTCTTATACGGATTTATCATTGCTTTTTACGAAGAATCTGATATTTTAAAATCTCATCTTGACAAACTGCTTTCATATAAAATTTAAAGAACAAAAGGGGCTCAGTCTGTAATATTCCTCAATGAATTTCAGCAGTCCTATGATTGTGTAACTCTTGTGTTCAAAATATCATTTAGCAAAGTTACATTACAGTTTATGATAAACACCAAGTTTTTCCCCAAGGTCACCCTCAGAATGTTTCGGGAATTATCTTCATTCAGATCTTAGTGTGATGTCACGCCAACTTCAAGAATAAAACCAATTTCTGTTTAAAACTGTGGAGACGGAACATTGGACGCCTAAATAATTAACATTCCCTCCAAATCAGAATATATGACATCATATTACATTATGATGTGGAAGAAAGGTTAATCATGCAATGTAAGGTAAAGAGATCTATTTTCAGGGTTTTTTACATCTTCGCAAGCCAAGGCTTCGTTTCGTTCTACTGCACTACTAAACGAAGCCTTTGCTTGCGAAGATGGGTTTTTTAATACTTTAAAAGATTTTAAATTTGAATTTATTTTGAAACTAAAAGTGAAAATATTCATGATAAACTGCACACTGGTTGTACAAAACTTGAACATTATTCGTTACCATTTGGGGGAATTAATTACACTGATTCTTTGCATCAAAATAACCATGAGAAATGACCTTTGTTATAAAAACCTTTCGCTTTTAATTTTCAGGTAAGCCTCAAAAGTTTAATTTAAGTATCTAAGGGTACATATACATGTATAACTATTCACTGCTGCTTCTATATATTGTATCAAAATGAGGAATGTGATAAATCACATCAATATAAGGCAAGCTGGTGTGGTTCAGTGGATGAGATGCTGGGCTCATGACCCAAAGATCCAGAGTTTGACTCCCACTGTTGGTACTCTGGTGTCTTTCAGATGAGACAGTAAAAACTGAGGCCCTGTGTCATGGTAGGTGTGGCACATAAAAGATCCCTAACTGCTTCGGATGGGTCTGTTGCAAAGGTATAAATTTCTGTGCCATCATGATATATGTGAAATAATCGGGGAGAGATGTGGAAAAAAAAAACCAATAAAGAAATCAATACAAGGCATGGGACTGTAATACAGGAGGTAAAATGTACATGTATTTCTCTGTCAGAGTAATCTCCCTTTCATTGTTGTGGAAAAATTAGTTTACCCATCGTCCCTTCATGATTTCAAACATGTAAAACTACCCATTTTGAAAGCCTTCAATATTTAATAACTAATCAACATATCCTCTTTACATACATTTTACAGGTATCAGCCAATCTTGGAGTCATATATGCACGTCAACATGGAAAAAGTGAATGGAATGATCATTTCTGCCTGTACTACAACCCACGGTTTCAGGAGTTGCCTGAAACTGTAGAGGAAGCTGTAAGACCTATGTACCTGTATAAGTTATTTCTTCTTGGCCATATAGAGACCTTGGTTGCTGAGAGGGTTGAAGTATTTCTTTATAGCCTCAAACCTGGGTCCTCTCTCGGGTCTACCGTATTTACTTAAATATAATACGCACCCGAGTATAATACGCACCCCTAAAAATGACCTCGAAAATCATGAAAAAATGTCTAACTGCGTGTATAATACAAAGGGGAAAAATCCAAAACAAGATGTCAATTTCGTGTTGGAACAGCAAGACCGCGAGCTGAATTTCTTTGCCGTATACCTTTTACAATGTAATCACGTAACGTGCATTATTATCAAAAGCGGTACAGAACAATCAGCCTTTATTTATCGTGTGATATCAACACTTTTCTCACTTTCATTTCATTTACAATCAAACTCGCATAGACTTTAAATGTCTTAACTAGTAACCTTGTCCCCAACGATCGCTTCATATTTTTCTCTTTCATTAGAATGAACGTGCCTGTCTACTATACTACTTGAGCTTTATGTAGAGATCGCAGATGTTCGTGAAGACAAAATATATAAAGAATGAATGAATGACTGTTATCCAAACTGTCGATGCTCGTGCCATTACGGTCAAGTAGTTTCTAACTATCGATTAACCAATTAAGGATAAATCATCGTATCACCTGTACAATCTGCTAATCAGAAACCATTGCTAAATAACACAGTGCTAGTATTCTATTGTCTTCATTGAATGGCACACTGTAGACATTACTCCTGTTATCGCCTTGGGCATTTGCTACGGGAAGCAGACAGTTTACAGATAATAGACATATCTCACGCCTCGTGGGTTTGATTATGGTTTTAGATACTTTAACTGACACACGCACCCCTCTAAATCCGCCACTGAAGCTTAAAAGCGTAGGAAGAAAAATTCCAGGTTTCTAACCCTATGTATAATACGCAGTGCAAAAATGATGTGTCAAATTGGCTAAAAAAAGTGTGTATTATATTCGAGTAAATACGGTACATCTAAATCTACATGTATACAAATGACATACACTATTAAAAAGATCATATCTTGCACTTTCAATTCCCAGAAAAATATGTCAGTATAATCAATATGAATTTCGACATATATTGGTCAAAGAAAGCAAATTAAAAATTTTGATTGGGATTTAATGTCAGTTTGAAAACTTTACTGAAAAATCCTAGAAATTTTCTAGAATGGCTATCTATATTTTATATGACATTGATTATGGGATTGAACATTTGTTTTTTTATCAACTTTGCTGAACATAGGTACCAAATTTTTAACATGCCCTCACTGAAAGTGACTTCAGTTTTTTGTCTCAAGGTAATGAGCTAACACATACATAGCCACATAGACTATACCACAGCGTCTTGCAAATTTCCTACAGATTTCAGTGATGCCTCATAACCTTACTTCATTAGGGCGTTTCTTCATAAGTGGGTGCACTATAGTAATCACTCTGTCTGTCTGTCCATTGTTTGTCTGTCCGTCTGTTTGATAGCAAAAACTTTTACATTAGTCATATCTAATACACTTTCACAGGTAAAGCTTTCATATTTGGCATGTGTGTTCCTTATGACACAACCTTTCTGTTGGTACCAAATTTTTTGTCATGTGGCCTTAACGGTGACCTTTAACCTGCATTTGAAAAACTTCAACATTGACCATAACTATTGAACTGTTAAAAGTAGGGCTTTTATATTTGGCATCTGCGTTCCTTATGACAAGACCTTTCTGCTGGTACCAAATTAAGGTCAAGGCCATGGTGACAGGCATCCTGCGGGGCCCTTCTGACTTTGTCAGTTCTGTAGTTTTAATTCTTATGTACACTGTATGAAAATTATCAATTGACTCTCCCTACACATGATACTGACTAGAGCAAAATTTGTTTAGAGATTTTGTATTTAGACTACTAGAACCTTGGTTGTTAAAGTAGGTCAAAGTATACCCTGTAGCCTTAAACCCCTTAACCTAGGTCCTTTGTCTGGTCTTTACTCAAATCTTGGTTGGGGCAAGTGGGATATTTTCTAAGTTTCTTTCCAAAATACTAGAGTTTCCTCTATCAGTATGCACTGATCATTATTTTGTGATATATACCTGGGGTTGCATTTAAAACATACGAACAAACAATATTTGGCATATCATTTTCTGATTACTGTCTGTATATAATAATGTTTGCGATAGATTTCTTTCTTTTCTTTAAACTGAAGATTCCTGTTTCTCTCTATAGGTTAGATACATGTATGTTGTTTAAACTTATTTATTGACATTGTATGGTATAACATTCCTGATGACTATCTATATACAAATGTATAATGTTTGGTAGAGATTTCTTTTATTCAGTTTATAGTTGATACATGTACATGTATATAAAGTCTCGATGAATGAAAGTATTAATCTAATGTTAAAGATGAAAGTTTTAAAAATTTAATAGATGCATATGTTCAGTGTATATCAAATACAATACACTGAGTAAATTGTATCATATTTTTATTTCGTTTTTTCTTCTTTGCAAAAGAACCCCTCCAAGTTTGTGGATGAAAAGTTAATGATTTTAACTTATTGTATTTTGCATACTTAAATAAGCATTAACAACTTCACATCTTCTATAAGACTGAAAATATTCATTTCATTAATGAAAGTAGAAATGATAAGAAGTCCTCCAAAGGGAAGTATGAATTAAATACGGTACATGTAAGTAACAAGAAACACTCAGCATCCACAAATTTTCAGCCACTTGATTACTTAATAAAATGAAAATAGAAAAAAATTTCACCTCGCAGCAACCCCTTTACATATAAACATTTCTTTTGTAGGAGCCGTATAACATAACAGATTTGTCCAGTGATTATGGCTGTTTCAATAGCATGGCATACCATAAAGTGGATGTCAATGATACAATGGTGTTTATCAACAGAGGAAACTGTACCTTTACAGAGAAAGCTTTAATGGCAATTTCCCATGGGGCAGCTGGAATAATTATAGTATCTCCATCACTGGTGAGTGGTTTTCTCTTCATTAGTAAGAAATTAGATATAACAGTACATTTTGATTGTCTAATGTCAAACAGCAATGGAATGAGAAAAAAACCCTGCTATTTGATGATTAGAATATGGAATAAATAACATGTATAAATCACAGAATGGACAGATTCTTACCAGAGGTATGACCTGAAATAGTTATGATATCAACATTATGGGATACAGAATTTTAATTGAATAATATTGCAATATAAAGTAAAAGAAATCTCTGACTTGACATTAATGTTCTATGAAGTTTTCCATTTGAGTTAACAAAATATAAAACGAATGATTAAAAAAAGATTTAATGTATTCTTTTTAGCTTACTTCAGTTGAAGATGATATTCTAAATGCATTTGAGTGGAGGATATGTGAATACATATTGCATTTGTGAATAACTCGGAAAACCAATATTTGATAAGTTTATGCAGTGTTTTTGACTCATATCCAAGGTCTTAAATAAATATCATTTGCGATGAGCCCACAAAGACACTTCAATACTACATGTATAATATTCTGCACGTCTGCTCCTACTTGTAGCACTCAAATGAGCAATTTAGGCCCACTTGGGCCTCTGGTCAAAGTACTGATGTTGAATAGATTTACACAGTAAGATTTGTAAAAGTACACAAGTACACATATAATTGAAAGATCCAGAATACTGATCTTTTTATTGCCATTTTTTCAGGTTCTACCTGGTCCTAATCATACCTCAGACTTCAGTACAATCAACATCACAGTGGCAAGCATAGAGAAAAAGGATTTCAGGAATATAATGGTCAGTAAGGAGAGTAACATGTAATGTTATTATTCTGTGATTTTGATATCTTTTCCTGCTGTTTGACTTAAGTCATATTTTGCTTGAATTTGTTTTTTTATTTTCAGTCTACAGTTCAGGTGTGCATTTTCAGACATGCATTTCACAAAAATTAAAAGATATGAGTTAAAAATGTAAATCAATGTACTTGTAGTATTTGTATATCTGTCTGTTAATTGAAGACTTTGATGATTGAAGTTTATTATAGAAGAAGAGGTATAAGTCACTACACTGCAATCTTGCTGCGCCGACGATCCGGGTTCGATTCACGGGTTGCGCCACTATGTTTAGTAGGTTGGTAACCTCCTGCTTCTATGTCACAATATAACTGAAATATTGTTGAAAGCGACGTAAAACACAAATCAACCAACCAACCAACACTGCAATCATTGAACTTCTTTTTCTGTGACACTCTGAAAAAAGGATTTTCAGTGTATTTGACAGTAGTTTAGTTATCTCAATTCTTTTGGTTTCTTCCATCATAAATATTAGTGCCTATCACATACAAGCATATACAAATAGAAGAGAAATCTTACCAAGTATAAAGTAATTCATTCATTTAGAAAGGTTTGCAGAGTATATTTTATGGTCAAGTGATGTGGTAATTTATTAAGTAAAATACAGTCAAACTTCGATATCTCGAACACCCGGGATATCTCGAAGTCGAACGTCGGTCCCAAAAAAAATCCTTCATATTATGATTAAATTCACCCCGGATGTGTCGAACACTGATATGTCGAATACCATGCTTATCTCGAATACATTTTCAAGTCCCGAAGTTCTTATTTACCCGGTTTATCTCGAAGTTGGCTTCTTATTGACAATATTCCCCGCGGCGTTTACCTTAAATGACAGGTCGCTCGCGTGGTGTGATCAATTGACCGTGTCGGTGTACAAAGCTGCAGTAATTACATAATCGATCGCGTCCATGCGTACCCTGTTATTTATACCAAATATTAATAAATGATGATAGCTTATCAAACTGGACACAAAATTAGATAATTAACATTAACTGTAATTAATGCTTTTTTATACTTGCGTTTAAAGAAATTTCTTTACACTGTTCATTAATTATTACTATTTCAAATCCGTGTGCAATATGCACATCTTCATGTGTATTTATTGATAAATACATGTTTCACTCGTACATCTGCTATAATAATCACAAATATCAAATGAACCGGCCCACATTAACAACTGCAAGATTTGTGATCCTAAACTCGAAATTTGGATATCTCGAACTACGGATATCTCGAAGTATTTTCCACGGTCCCTCCGACTTCGAGATAACGAGGTTTGACTGTATGTTGAATTAATTTATGGTTAGATAGTATATTGTGTAGTGTTTTATAAGATAGGCTGAAAAGTTGTGATATTTTACAGAATGAGAGAAATCCTGTGGAAGTTCTGCTCTTTTCTCCACATTCCTCAAAGTTTGATCCTTGTGTGGTAGTGATCTTTACCCTGGCAATGTTCTGTATAATAGCTGGAGGATATTGGTCAGGAGTATCAAGGTATCAGAAGTAAGTCTATAATCACTAACGTGATGATAAGTATCGGAAGTAAATCTATAAGTAAGGTTTGTAGTCATATATGTGAGGTAAATATGAGGTGAGGTGTGATCAGATATCTGAGGTACTTTTATTAGTCAGGTGTGATCAGATATCTGAAATACATGTATTAGTCAGGTGTGATCAGATATCTGAGGTATACATGTATTAGTCAGGTGTGATAAGATATCTGAGGTATACATATTAGTCAAGTGTGATCAGATATCTGAGGTACATGAATTAGTCAGGTGTGATCAGATATCTGAGGTACATGTATTAGTTAGGTGTGATCAGATATCTGAGGTACATGTATTAGTCAGGTGTGATCAGATATCTGAGGTACATGTATTAGTTAGGTGTGATCAGATATCTGAGGTACATGTATAAGTCTGTGCAAATAAATTTATACCACAGTAGTATGAATGTCTCTGATTAAAGAGTTACTCGTATAACATCATGTGTACCAGGTTTGATTACCAGCATTAGATATATTTTATCTGTAATAACAAGATATTAGAGACAATCCTGTAGCATAGGTAAAGCCAGATATTGGAAATAAGTTAATTTGATTATGTTTTACGACATGTCAAGATATTTCACTTTATTGGTGACGGCATCTACCTGATGCAGTGCACATATTAAATTAGACCTATGAAACAGACCCACCCAGAGCAGTGAGGGATCTTTCATATGCCGAGGTCTACCTTGGCACTGGACCTTAGTTTTTACTGTCTCATCTGAAAGACAAGACACCAACAAGCAACCGATGGGAATCCAATGCAGGACGTCTCAGTATTGAGCCAAGCATGCTACAGACCAAGCTATACCAGATCTATGAATTTGTCAAATATTGTCAAGTATTTAGCATTAGCCCAATAAACAGATTTAGCCATAAGAAACTGCTCAGTTCAAACAAATAACATCAAATCTACGTTATGTCATATTTTCACCCCCCATAAATGAAGTTCATCTGCCCGGTTAAGAAGTTTAACAAAACAAGTTTCTCAAAATGTGTAAGTTGGACATCCATTACACTTATACAAGTGATGTATCTTAGGATGAATTATTGCATGTTTCAACTTTGTTAGCATGGAAGGTATTTGTCTTGTTAGGACAGGCCTAGTTTAAACTTAAAACAATCTTATTCCAAAGTTTACATTGAATATGATGCTTTACATTATTGTGTCCAAATGTTTTACCTTAAGGTTAACTCCATTGTTTTTACATAGAAAAGAGAAACAAGTTAAATCTAAGAAGTCTAAGAAGAGTGAACAGAAGAAAAATGAGAAAGACAATGAAAATGAAGATGATGGCATGGATCTGACCATTCCATCTATCTTCATCTTCTTTATTGCTGTGTGTACATTCCTTGTTCTTCTCTATTTCTTCTATGATTATTTAGGTAAGCATAATTTTAGTTATTGATAGATCAAGTTTTATAATTCAATCAATTTAACATTCAACAAGATGTAGATACATGTATTTATGGGGGCTATATGTGCTCATAACACAGTGTGATGAAGTGATTTTTTATTTCTTCAAAATGTTTGAATGCTTCACTTATCTTGGGGTCTGATATGTTAGAAGTTAGAGATAGTAATTTTGTTTTACAATTTCATATTTTTAGGTATTCAGATTTTAACAAAAGTTTTGAAAATCTTATTAACTGGATATTAGAATTTGATTTAAGAAAGGTTTTGAACATCTTATCATCTAGATATTTAAAATTCATTTAAAATATTTATAAATGAAAACATCAAGCTCCTCAATTACATATTTTATTTTGTCATATACAAATCAAAGCATGTACTGCTCAGTTTTATTGATGTGGGGCTTTCATTTTTGAAAATGGTATTTTTATTTTATGTTTTTAGTGTATGTGGTGATAGGCATGTTTTGTTTGGCCACAGCTGTTAGTACGTTCAGTGTGTTTCAGCCTGTACAGTACAGCCTACGCGGATTACACATTTTCCGCTCTGCCGCGGCGGACAGTTTAAGTTTATAGTGGAAAATCACCGCAACCATTGCGGTGATTTTTCGCGGCGAACCACCGCAATCTATCTCTCTTTCCATATCCGAGAGCCATAGCAAATGCTCTGACCCGCACTTAACCATCGTGACCCATCGCAATCGCCGCAACCCACCGCAACCCCACCGCGACCCATCGCAATCGTCGAGTCTGGTATTAAAATCATCGCTACTCATTGCAATTATTAGGCTTTGTATTGCATTGAAAATTTAGACATTGATTATTGTAAACTTATTTATAACATAGTTTGCAAAAATAAATATTTTAAACTTTCAATTAAACATTGTATTGATATGCGATATCGTCATGTCTTTTTATCGCCGTATATCATGGAAATTGCATGTATAGCAATGCCCTCATTTGCATTTTCTTATAGAAGCACATAAATAAGAGCACTTTTTATCAGGTAAGCTTGCTTTTAAATATATATATATATTGTTAGCGGAGACCATATGTTGCACAGAAGGCCCCGCCTTATAACACCAGAGACATAGAGTCCCTGTATATAACATTATATAAGATGTCCGAGTGCCAGTATATACAGTCTCCCCCATGCCAGTACATATACAATCTTCCCCGTGCCTCTATATACCTTTACATATGTCTCTGATAACATTTTTTATAGATTCAGGGGCGGCTCCAGCCTGGGGACACGGGGCACGTGCCCCCCCCCCCGGCAGTGCCCGCCGAAGGGGGCACCATAGTCTGTTTTAGGACCTATTTACTGCATTTTTGTCTAAAATTTCCAAAATTTCGCTTGCGAGCTTCGCTCGCCAGTTATTCTCTCGTATTTCTTTAAATTTGCAGTTGAAAAAAAAATTGTTGACTCGCTTCACTCACGATTAATTTCATGATAAATCTCCGCTGATCCCCATTTATGATCCATAATATTTTTCAGAGGGAAGCGAAATATATGTGCAATCCAAATTAATATCCAGCACACAAATGTTTGGTCACTTGGCCTCAGGCGAGTAAAATCGTATGGCTACTTGTACATCGTGTAGCAAATGTTACAAATGTTCGAAGCTACGCGCTGTACAAGATGGATTTTACTTATCCATACTATTTTACTCAAATACGTCTTGTACATCGTGTAGCTTCAGTACAAATTTTTGAAACGCTTGTACTGAAGCTACGCGATGTACAAGATGGATTTCACTTATAGGGCTCATTTCTAGAATAGTTTATTTTCACAACGTATTTTGTATCTCCAAAAGTCTCAAATACAGGAGCTCCCGTGGAGTGGGACTTTGCACCTTGTTCCCCTACCAAGGATCTACCCTACATCCACCGGGGACCTATAGGCAGTCCCTAGACCCTGTGCCGAGTTTTACGCCTCCTCCAACTGAAAATCGGGGTCCATGCCTGATAAAATTTCCGTGAATTAGAACAAAAGGGGCCTAATATGGCACACACGATTTTGCAAGATTTTTGTCATATCTTCTCAGGAAAACCCCATCCCCACCTATGGGAGAGAGGGAGGGGTGAACATGATAATTCTTGATCGAAAATATTACGACAGTTTTCTTCCGATTTCAGAGTCTTTGCGGAATATTTGAAGTCAAGAAAATGTTGATGAATACTGCAAAAAAAGAACGCCAGATTGCACCATTTTGCCTTATTTTTGCCAAATTTTCTCGGGGGAGGCCCCCCGAACCCCCACCTATGGGAGGGGCGGACCCCTCCCCATTCGGTCCTTCGGGCCTCAATTGTGAGGTCCCCCCCCTTCGGCACATGAAGTTCTGGATCCGCCCCTGAGACTCCTGCGCAAATCGTATACGTACTCTTTCTCTGAGCAAGGAGTCAAAATTCATCCAAAGGAGTAAAATTTCAATAAACGGATATTCCTCAAAATTAACATTTTAAGTGTCATATTCATTACGTTTTGTTACACTATCTTTAATTTCAAAATATTTTCCCAAGAAGGACATATACTAAAGTTTTATAAATCGGCATACATCAACTGTAATTTACTCAAATATAATGGTGGCACTGTTGATATGATATAAAGATTCTGTTTATGTATTTCCTCCGAATATATATAACTTTCTCTTATTTTCAGTTTAGCTCGCATTATAGCACTGAATCTAGACTCTTATCCAATCCATCATAAGTGAGATATGAGACTCATATTTCTATTGTAATGCAGTTCATATCTTTACTTACGACAAACTGGTAATACCCTGTTGGGGATAAATTTAGAATCATGAAAATAATAGGAATGTTTTGGATGCAAGTATTTAACGTCGAGGACAGTTAGAAATTTTATTATTCCTCTACCCCAATTGGAACATCTCGCTCTTTATCTCTTAAAACTTTGAAGTGTCCGACCCCTTTCCTTTACTTAATTCAGGTATGTTGCCAATGGTAACTACCACCCAATACCTGTGTGTAAAACCCACAAGGGTTTCGCTTCCCCTGTCAACAACCTTTCCGCTTCGCAATGACTCGAGGTACATATGTCTCTCTGCGGGTATCCGGGTATTCTCCAACATGCAGTGACTTCGGCGATCAGGTAGCACGTCCCCAAGTGTAATCACGTGACCTGACCGTACTGCCAAAAAGTGTGGAAATCTTTAGTCAAGAGTTGTAACAATTCACTCCCGGTCTACGGCATCAACTTCAGTTTTGAGTTTAATAGTTAGATGCAGGTTATGTCATTGAGCTGTGATTCTCATCCTTAAAACTTGGAATGTTTATACAAATTGTCAGATATACCTGAGACATATATACTTTGAAAGTATAAATGTCTCTGGGTATACGTACTACATAAAGTATATATGTCTCTTAACATATGCATATTTAATAATGAACTTGTTAATATTATAAAAAGTTGAGAACCTATACGTAAATACTATCTATGTAATTTCAGGAAGAGATGGCCCTGAATCTGCTAGTTGGCGTCTGCCGACCGTTGCCACTGTTTTCTATATTTTTCATCTTATGTTGCCCTATTCTTGATGTCGGACTGGTTAAATGACCTAATTTGTATCATATTTGTTGGGGGATAAGTCTCGGGATTTATCATCGCTGTCTACGAAGAATCCGATATTTTGAATCTTATTTTTGCAAAGTGCGGTCATATAAGATTCGAGGAATGAAAGAGAGTCATCATATAGTTCATCAAAGTTGCATTACGGTCTATGATAAACACCGAGTTTATCTCTCAGGTCATCCTCGGAATGTTTCAGGATTATCTTCATTTAGATCTTAGTGTGATGTCACGCCGACTTCGAGAATAAAAAAGAAAAGCTAGCGTGCTAGACCATATATATGTCTCTGGCTAGACTATCCAGTGTTTTACCACTAGATCAGGACCCTTTCGGTTTAAATATACCACCTCAGGCGCTAAATAGTGAACAGGGTATTGTCATATTTAATCCTAATGAATTAACAGGGTATTCAATTTCCACCAGGAAAACGGGAGTTATTCCCAGGACAGCATCAAGCACCCTCAAGTCTGTATATGATTTTCTTGTATCAAAATCCATCTCTACTACATTTTCCCGGCTGAAAATATAATCAGGAACTTATACATGATTGATTGATTAATTTTTGTTTAACGTCACACTATAAATATTTCACGTATATGGTGACGGCATCTGCCTGATGCAAGGCATACAAATTTTGACATTTGCAACGGACCCACCCGAAGCAGTGAGGGATCTTTAACGTGCCATGCATACTACGACACGGGGCCTCGGTTTTACTGTCTCATCCGAAAGACAGGACACCGACATGACCGGGACTCGAACCCCGGCCTCCCGACCACCAGGAGGCGAGCGCGATACCACTAGGCCACGCCGGCTTCGGACAATATCTAATATAAGGCCCTGATCAAACTGAACAAAAGAACTAAATATCTAGGAAACACCACGTACGTGATAGACTATCAGGTGTTACTGCCATGTTCCAATTTTTTAATTTACTTGGAGGTGGTAAATACAAAAATTAAAGCATGACAACTAGTTGTCATGTTTTAATTTTTGTATTTACCATCCTCCACCCCAAGTAAATTAAAAATTTAGAACATGCATATTACCACGGTCTGTTACACGACTGAAATAACGAGTGACACTATGTCGATGCATGACACCAGAGACATAGACTACTTTCAAAGTAGTCTATGTCTCTGATGACACATCGAACACAACAACTTAATTTCTAAGAAACAAAACGCGTTTGATAGAACATCGCGTATTAATTACCAGAAAGATAGACTACTTTCAAAGTAAAGTAGTCTATGTCTCTGTCACCATTCGATTGGGTAGTTACTTAATAGTTATCTGCCCTTTACCGGTAGGTATCCCGATCGTATCCGCCATTACGGTACTGAAAAAAGTTATCGAGATAGAAAAAATAGACCTATGAGCGTAGTGATTAAAACAATATTTGCGTTTATTATTGTTTAGTTAAATGATCTGATCGGTGACTGTGATTGAAAATTAATAAACGTGTTTGTTTTTATAGTCTATCATGAATTTCAGTTTTAAATTAAGATATAAAAAACCAGACATACATATGTCTCTGGAAAAACAGAAAAGGAACTTTCCTAACTTGGTCACCCAAGCTAAGTAATGAATTATGTATTTATGTATTACAGATTAATTAGATAATAAGTATCAGAGACATAGACTACTATCAAAACCTAGTCTATGTTTCGGCAAATATCAATATCAATAATATCTTCTGGTTATCCATATCAGATTCTCGATTCGACGCTAAGTCGAAATGGTATATATCTTTGCAAATTAATTAAATCTTTAATACTTACATTAAATATTCAACAAAATATTTCATATATATATATTATATATAGGTATAAGACTTAGAATGACCATGACAGAAACCAGCACTCCATATCACAAACGAGGATTTTTCGTAACTTTTACTCAGATGGAATATGACTTTAAATTTCAGTATTTCAGAATTGTTGTTTTCGGGGATGAGAAACATCATCATCTACTTAACTATTTCCAAATTGAGACTACTCTATTATGCAAAACCTGGAGTTGAAAGTTTCAGAAAATCCTTTAAAAATTTCGTATATGATCTCTAAGGTAATAAACTGCAGTATTAGGGCTCTGAAAATTGAATACAACTCTACTTCGTAACCGAAATCAACTTGTCAAAAATAACTTAATTAAACAATGGCGGATTTAGGAGGAGCGGAGGGGTGCTCTCCCCCCCCCCCGCCCCCCAACAGTGACCCAAATTCTACCAAAACCCTGTAATTTAGTCCATTTACGGCTAAAATTGACAACATTCGTCCTTTGATCCCTCGGCAAAGGGAGTGATGGATCCGCCACCGGATAAAGAACGAAGATCAATTCACTATGCTTTACTTCCCTCGTGTATGCAATGTTAATTGATTTGCTCCAATCAACATACACGTGTATCAATTATAGTCTTACGGAAGATGGGGTTAAACAGCTGACATAAATCCTGTAAGTTTATTGCGTAATACGGACGACAGTTTCTGGAAAGTCGCTTTCACTTTTGCCAAGGATACCTGGACTGAGATATTATTTACCACAGGTGACAACCTGGTTTTACACTTATTACACAATCCATTTTTTTGTCAGTACAAGCTTAAAGGAAAGTGTTTTAATATATCTGAATCTCTTCTACATATCATCATTCTGTTTCTAAAACCCAACAATGAACACCGTAACTTTGAATCTATCACCTGATAAACTTCAAGCGTAACAGGCATTTTTTTGCACACAATGACTGGGACTAGACAAATACTTCGCCAGTACTTTGACAGAGGACCTTGAGGACACCCAGTCGCCTGGCAATGAAGCCTCTCGGTCCACAATTTGAAGGGGAACACGAATGCCCAGACTGCTTTTCATGACCCTGCGTGATAATGATCGCAACCGACAGATGTGGTGACCAGAATCAGACGTCCCTCCTCACCATCGTAATCCGGCATAGCAAGAGAGAGGACCTATACAAGAAGTGCTGGACAATGCTATGCCATCGTGTTGTGTGGGATGATTCTCGATATTTAGATAGAAAGACTCGGAAAGTCAGTCTGAACAGAAGGCGAAACAGATTTGTATGGCAGTCCCATGGATATTGGGAGGATATTATGCCCAATTGTGTATTTCGTAAAGTACAGGAGAAATATCAGCTTATGTCCTCAAACTCCTTCAAAATAAAACTCTCCAAATAGAGATCAAAACAAACAAATACATCAAACACCCCACCCCCTAAAAAGTAATAAAACCAATTAAAATGAAAAAATAAAATACAACTAGAATCTTCATTACTGCACTAAAGAATGTACTTTCTATTACCAATTCAAATCCCACACATTGTTTACACCAAACTATAGCATGTTCACACCTCCCGATTACCATGCGCTTCCAGGCATACTCAATACCCCGATTACCAAGCGCCTCTAGGCAAATACCCCGAGCTGGAGACAAGCAGTGATTTCGGCGACCGGTTAAACAACGCCCCCAGCTTAATCACGTGACTTCAACCGTACGGTCAAAAAGTTTCCCCTTTAAACTCGATATCATGGGAATAATCAGAGACTTCTGTCTCTGGAATAATTTAATTTTAATAGATCAGTACTAAACAGTCAATTATTCCAGGAATATGCGTCCCTGATTATTCATAAAAAACTCACATTATTAGCAGTAAAATTGGATATATCTCCGTTTGCGTTAGGTTTTGTAAAGTAATGTTATCAAGGCAATGGCAAATAGTCTGTATTTCAGTCATAATTACAGTCAAGACCGCAAAAATGCATAACGACTTATTAAAGATACAAATGATGAAAAAAAAGATACCAGTAGATTGTGTAATCTGATGGAAGGACTTATAAATTTGTGTAAAAGTCCTTGGCTGATGATATGAGACTAGGCTGATGATAGCTACCGTAATAGTCACGTGATCAGAAGATGACCGCGTACGTGTATTACGCGTAGGAATGGTCTATATTTAAAGTAAACTTTAAAAGCACAAATTCAAGAGATAGATAAGAAAAGTTATATAAAGCGATCACGATTGATCAAGTTGTTTGCGACAATAATTCAGAGTCGGTTTCAACCAGAGACATACATACACATGTATGTCTCTGTTTTCAACCATGTAAACCAATAAGACAATCACGTTTCAATTACTGATTTTTTTTGTGTAAAGAACGTATAAACAAGATAGGTCCTTGTTTTTCTTTTTTTCCTTGAAATCAATTTGTTTAATTTAATTCTAAAGAATTTCTTTCATATCACGTGCCTACGGACATACTGGTAGTAGTTACCGGCTAAGACCAGTTACCGACTACTACTTTTTGTTTTGTCTTTTGAAACGTGATTTTATGAGATTTTTTTCACGTGATTGTCTGTAATACACAGAATACATATGAATTCATGGTTTGAATACCCTTGATAACGTAGTAGCCGGAAACTGGTCTTAATCGGGGACTGGTCCTTCGACAGTATACTTCTACATAAATTCTAAGATTTTATTATAAATAAAGGAAAATCGGAATGACCTATTCTATAAATTACTTGTCAAATTAATGACCACTACTTTTGTACATTATTCATAAGACATACCCGCTGTGCGAAATACGATTTCAGCTTTCCTTGTTTGCTAAGATAGCATTTCCAAATTAATCACAATAAAAGATATGTTCATTAATTCATATACAAGTAACATTTATTAAGAGCGACAGTGTTCGAACCGTTGTAACACATTACCCTTTTAAAGTTAATGCAATTGCGTATAATATTCTATTTTACTAACGAATAACTTTTAGATGTATTGTTTATAGAGAGCATTTCACATCAAAATAGAAGATACTTATGTCAAAGTACATTAAATTTAATAGACCCTTAGCTCCCGTAAGTGGAATATAAATAGGACCTGGACGAATTTTAAAGTATGGCTATTGAAACATTACAAAGTATCGCAGGTATCCCATTACAAGATTCTGCAACGATGATAACGATTGCGGTGGCCCGCCGCGTTTTTGTCTTCAAGTGCCTGCGGCGATATGACCAACTGCGGTGACCCGCGATGGACTATTCAATCTCCTGTCACGACAGTAAAAATTGCGGTGGGTTGCGATGGATTTGAACGTCCACCGCAATCTTATTTTGCGGTGGGTTGCGGTGATTTCCCACCCAAAAATCGGTTGCGGTGATGGGTGGAAAGTGAGGAATCCGCGTAGGCTGTACTGTATGGAACCTTATACCATGGAATACTAGGTATGTGATATAAGTATGTTCAGTGTGTTTCAGCCTGTATGGTACCTTATACCATGGAATACTAGGTATGTGATATAAGTATGTTCAGTGTGTTTCAGCCTGTATGGTACCTTATACCATGGAATACTAGGTATGTGATATAAGTATGTTCAGTGTGTTTCAGCCTGTATGGTACCTTATACCATGGAATACTAGGTATGTGATATAAGTATGTTCAGTGTGTTTCAGCCTGTATGGTACCTTATACCATGGAATACTAGGTATGTGATATAAGTATGTTCAGTGTGTTTCAGCCTGTATGGTACCTTATACCGTGGAATACTAGGTATGTGATATAAGTACGTTCAGTATGTTTTAGTCTGTATGGAACCTTATACAATGCATCTTGGAACAATAGGTATGTGATATAAGTATGCAGGGCATTTGAGCCAGTATGGTACCTTGTACCTTATAATACTAGGTACATGATATAAGTACATTCAGTGTGTTTCGGCCAGTATGGTACCTTATATCTTGGGATACTAGGTATGTGATATAAGTACTTTCAGTGCATTTTAGCCCGTATGGAACCTTATACCGTGGAATACTAAGTTTATGATATAAGCACAGTTTAAGTTGCTCTAAGTGATTTATCAAAGGGACGATGGAAATGTGGTCACTTAATGCAGATGGTCTCTTACTACCAGTTGATTTCGTCTTAGTGGTGAGGAACAGAGAAAGGCGGTTGCTCAATACAAGTGACTTTTAAAGCAGGTTTAACTGTAACATCTTTTATAAATAAAGATATGTAACAAGTCAGTTAACAAAAATTTCCAGGATCCCTGTTTTTATCTAGATACTTAGAACAAATTTTAATTTGCATCTTATATTGATTATTCTATCTGATATATTCATTTGCATTTCATGAAAATCTTGAAAAAAAAATTGTTCATATGAAATTTAAAATTAGTCATAGTAAAATTCATTATCTACCATTCATGTATCTATTAACTGATCTCCAGGAGCCAGATAGAGCACCTGCTTGTGTATATATTCGTTATAATTTCACAGATCAAAGACTTGTCAAACATTGATTTAATTGTGACATCATCAGGTATCGTAACAACTCCTCAATTGGTTAACATGGTTGAATTAGACTTCAGTAAACGCACATGGATCTCTTTCATGTCTGTGTAGCGAATATATTTTGTCTTTTAATACGTAATGTTCACACATTTTTATTAACATTTGACCTTTGTATTTCTGTTGAAGGATTTCTTTGGATAGAGTGCCATGTTGCTCTGGTAGTCCATACATGAAGGAGATATGTCTTGCTTTAGTATGTATTGGAATGAGTGTATTCTGGGCAGTAGTGAGAAATGAAAGGTAATTATACACATTGTGACTTACTTTTTGAAGGAAAAAGATTGAAATAAGTGTGATAATGGAGTATAGCCTTATTTGTTTTGATAATGAGAAAAGAAAGGTAGTTATATACATATGAATTAACCCCTCACCTCTTGAAAATAACAAATTGAATAAAGTGTAGTATAGCAGCAAAGCTTTTTATGTTCCTATTCTGAATCAATGATACTGATTTGAAATAGATTACAAATTTTGATATATTTTAACTCCACTGATAAAATTCATTTGTTATCTTCTATATTGTTTTATGAATTCTTACTGTATGTATACTTAGTTAAGCACAGTTGAATTTTAGCGCAGTATGTTGAAAGTAGAGGTTTGTATAGAATTAGTGTGGTCTTGATTGGAACAATTTTGTTCTATGACTATGTTTGAATCAGTACAGTCATGAATGAATGAAGAAAGAACAATGCTGTCTTCGCTAAAATATAAATACTGCTAAATTAAATGCACACACAGTATTTGTATGGTTATCAAGTGGTGTGTGGCTAAGTGGCTGTTGGATCAGACTCATGGCATTAAAGTGAAGAGTTTGAACTTTGCTGTAGACTAGGAGGCTTTATATCAAGGAATAGAATATGTTAAACAATTCTAGCATTTCTGTGCTAAGTTGTTTAGCAACAAGCCAAATATATTTAGCACATCTGTATACATGAAGGTTTGAATTACATGTAAAAATGATGGATAAATCCAAATACATGCTTATCCCTGAAAGGACACTATGTGTTTACAAACAAATAGATGAAAAATATACAAGTTTAGTATGTGGAAATTTTGTTACAAACAAAATGAATAATAAATTGTTTATTACTTAAGGTAATAATTTCTCTATTTTCAGTTATGCCTGGATAATTCAGGATATATTGGGAGTCTGTTTTTGTGTGAACATGCTGAAAACAGTACACATGCCAAATTTGAAGGTGACTTACATCATTTCTGTTTGAGTTAACCTGTTAGTGGTACAACTGATGAGAAATTTCTTATCTGTGCCTCTCTTAGTGTGTGGTTGAACTTCTGTAGTGCTCAGAGGTGTTTTGAAGAATTTGTTCAGTACATATTTCAATATATCATCATCCAATGTGGAACACAATAATTTATGTCGCAGGAATTAAACTCCAAACCATACCCTACTGTCATTTGAGCATTGCCAAGTTGTTAGCAGAATAATGAAGATTTGTTGATTAGTTATTTTTTTTTACGTCACTCTATGATTAATTTACATACATGGTTACAGAATCTGCCTGATTGCATAGGAATTTATACCTTTGCAACTGACCCACCCAAAGCAGTGAAGGATCTTTTACATGCCATGTCTACTATGACATGGGACCTCAGTTTTCACTGTCTCTCTGAAAGACAACTAAACAGGACCCATGGCAAGAGTCTAACCCGGGACCTCTCAGTCACAAGCTGAGCATCTCATCCATTGAGCTATGCCTGCTTCAGAATGATGAAGATGGCAAGATATATCCTGTGGTGGGATACTCGGTTTTGTTAGAGGCATCTCCATTTATGAAATGGTTATCTTGGTTTCTGTACTGAGGCATGACACATTAAAGATGTTTACCCACATAAGCACTATTTCATCTACAGGATAAATACAGAAGCTTCATGTACTATTGTATAAATTATGAAACATGAACAACACACATCACATTCATGAAATGGAGCCACATAATGATGTGATGTAATTTGACTGAATTATAGCTTTTAAATTGAATTTTATTTTATTTTCAGATATGTATAGCATTATTGGTGCTACTCTTTGTGTATGACATTTTCTTCGTGTTCATAACACCACTTTTCACATCTGTAAGTATTAACTTCTGAAGTTTTCTGGATTACCATCAAGAAACAAGTCACAGGATCCTATTAACATACAAGTCACAAGGTCCTATTAACAAACAAGTCACATGGTCCTATTAACATACAAGTCACAAGGTCCTATTAACATACAAGTCACAAGGTCCTATTAACATACAAGTCACAAGGTCCTATTAACAAACAAGTCACAGGATCCTATTAACATACAAGTCACAGGGTCCTATTAACATACAAGCCACAGGGTCCTATTAACATTTATGTCACAGGGTCCTATTAACAAACAAGTCACAGGGTCCTATTAACAGACAAGTCACAGGGTCCTATTAACAAACAAGTCACAGGGTCCTATTAACAGACAAGTCACAGGGTCCTATTAACAGACAAGTTACGGAGTCCTATTAACAAACAAGTCACAGGGTCCTATTAACAGACAAGTCACAGGGTCCTATTAACAGACAAGTCACAGGGTCCTATTAACAGACAAGTCAGAGGGTCCTATTAACAGACAAGTCAGAGGGTCCTATTAACAGACAAGTCACAGGGTCCTATTAACAAACAAGTCACAGGATCCTATTAACAGACAAGTCACAGGGTCCTATTAACAAACAAGTCACAGGGTCCTATTAACATACAAGCCACAGGGTCCTATTAACAGACAAGTCACAGGGTCCTATTAACATACAAGTCACAGGGTCCTATTAACAGACAAGTCACAGGGTCCTATTAACAGACAAGTCACAGGGTCCTATTAACAAACAAGTCACAGGATCCTATTAACAGACAAGTCACAGGGTCCTATTAACAAACAAGTCACAGGGTCCTATTAACATACAAGTCACAGGGTCCTATTAACAAACAAGTCACAGGGTCCTATTAACATACAAGTCACATGGTCCTATTAACAGACAAGTCACAGGGTCAAATACAAGTCTCAGGGTCCTATTAACATACAAGTCACTTAATATAAGACTTGTGAAATAATCATTCCTTTGAGAAAACACAAAAACAAAAGGAATCAAACCAGTGCTAGAAGCTGAGTTCCATCACAGTGCTCGGAGAATTAGAATTTGTCTTTACAAGAAATTAAAGTAAATACAGAGGTAACTGATGCTTTGTCATTGAAGCATTCATAACAGCACTGTGATGGACATTCATTGATCCCTAAAAGAAAAAATTGTTGATAGAAAGGCCTTCTTATACAACAGTTTTGATCTTACCATCATAATTAAAAAAATATCATCAAAAATACTAGTAGCTACAGATAACTTGTTGCATTTTCATTTTGTTTTGACTGTACAAAATTTTTCTTTTTAATTTACCCAACTGAAGGCATCAAATGATGTTGAAGTTTTCTACTGTTAAAGAACATTTCATTCACCGATGTGCTTTTCACTGAAGTCTTACAGAGCTTTTTCTTTTACCTGTCAGACAGGAGAAAGTGTAATGGTGAAGGTAGCAACAGGTGAATCCAGCTCTACTGGTGAACAGGTAATAGTTTAGCTTTACACTCTGTCTTATGTCAATATGATAACATTAAAGAAAATTTATGCATATGTATATTTACAGAATAGGCATAGCTCTGATTATAGTCTGCTTAGATTAAGATGGATCTTTTTTATGCCCCCTCCAGGTATGGCAGGGGGGCATTAAGTGTTTGCTTTGTCCATCCTTCTGTTCCACATTGGTTTCTGAATGATAACGCAAGTACCTTTCATCATATCCAAACCAAATTTATTTATTAATAGAGAGAGAACCCTATTGATTTGGGGGTCAAAAGGTCAAAGGTCAAGGTCACAGCTGACAAAAATAAGCTAATTATTGGTTTCCTGATGATAACTCAAGTATCTTTCAACATATTCAAACCAAATTTGGATACATGCTTACTTATCAAGAGAGAATGAACCCTATTGTTTTGGGGGACAAAAGGTCAAGGTCTCAGCTGACGAAAATAGACTGTTATTATTGGTTTTTGGATGATTACTCATGTACCTTTCAACATATTCAAATCAAATTTGGATATATCGGGATGCTTACTTATCAAGAGAGAATGAACCCTATTGTATTTGGGGACAAAGGGTCAAGGTCACAGCTGACAAAAATAGACTGTTATTATTGGTTTTTGGATGATTACTTATGTCCCTTTCAACATATTCAAAATAAACTTGGATATATGCTTACTTATCAAGAGAGGAAGAACACAGCTGATAGAAAAGGCTGAAATTATTCGTTTCCAGGAGATTCTCATATATTATCGTATACCTGGTATCATTAAATGCTCATCAGAATTTGATCATGTTTCACATATTTTACAGGTAATTTAAAAAAAAAATTGAAGGGAAAAATGCCTTTGAGATTTGAGGGTCAATATGTCAAAAAGCAATACTACACCACGGGTAATATTTATAGGAGTTATGGCCCATGAAACTGATAATTTAGGAAAGCTTTGTTGCTGCTATGAATGAAGCCCATGAAGGTGCATACATTTTACAAACATGCACTAGTTCTAGTTTTTGTCCCTTGGATTAGGCAATTGATTGGACTTAACTTTAAGCCTGTCATCAACAGATAACATTGCCACTTATGGTTCTAAAAGTTTGCTCAGTATTTTTTGCCATGATTTTTGTATACGTCATATTAAGATATGATATGCATGTGATTGATTCTCAGATACAGTATGTTGTATAAAGCATTACTGTATATATCTCAAATATTTTCTCCTGTTCCTTGCAGTTACCAATGGTTTTTAAAGTACCAAAGTTAGGTAGTTCTCCTTTAATGGTGTGCAGCATGCCATACTCCCTTCTAGGGTTTGGAGATATTATAATACCAGGTAAAAACTGAATTTGTTGTCCACGGGACAAAGTGTAATGTTTTGTTTGTAAATCTATAGAAATTATTGCTATCGATGAGTAAATTACACTATTAGTGCTGTATTGCTGTCATGATTCATTTGTACTTTCATGAAGATTCATTCACTACATTTATTGTCAGCATACTAAGTTAAATAACTACAATGCATGTTGTCTATAAAGAATGATTTGCTTCAACATGTGTAATACGTTGCCCAGTTGTTGAAAAGTTAAATTTAGGTTTAATACTCATTCTATTGTAGGTTTGCTGATAAGTTATAATCATGGCTTTGACATCAAAGTGAAATCTAAAAGGATATACTTCATAGCTAGCACCATTGGTAAGAAGATAAACAAGTCTTTGCTTGAGAAAGTTATTTGATGTCCACTTCTTAATTCATGAAACTTTACCATACTTAACGTTTTGAATTGATATCAATGTTCCTTGTATTGGATATGATGGATATTTGCATATTATCTACCAAAATTCTTCAAAACCTGCTTATATAATCTGTAATGTGTATGGCACTGAAACGATCCAATGTTTGGTATTGCATAATTTGAAAGGTGTTTGGCAACAGAAAGGTCCAAGGTTTGGTATAGCATAATCTGTAAAGTGTATGGCAATTGAAAGGTCCTAGGTTTGGTATAGCAGAATCTGTAAAGTGTATGGCAATTGAAAGGTCCTAGGTTTGGTATAGCAGAATCTGTAAAGTGTATGGCAATTGAAAGGTCCTAGGTTTGGTAAAGCATAATCTGTAGAGTGTTTGGTATGGAAATGTCCCAGGTTGGGTATAACATGATCTGTAAGGTGTATGGCAATGGAAGAGTCCTAGGTTTGGTATAGCATAATCTGTAGGTGTATGGCAATGGAAAGGTCCTAGGTTTGGTATAACATGATCTCTAAGGTGTATGGCAATGGAAAGGTCCTGGGTTTGGTATAGCATAACCTGCAAGGTGTATGGCAATGGAAATGTCATAGGTTTGGTATAGTATAATCTGTAAGGTGTATGGCAATGGAAAAGTCCTAGGTTTGATATGGCATAATCTGTAAGGTGTATGGCAATGGAAAGGTCCTAGGTTTGGTATAACATGATCTGTAAGGTGTATGGCAATGGAAAGGTCCTAGGTTTGGTATAACATGATCTGTAAGGTGTATGGCAATGGAAAGGTCCTAGGTTTGGTATAACATGATCTATAAGGTGTATGGCAATGGAAAAGTCCTGGGTTTGGTATATGATGATCTGTAAGGTGTTTGGCAATGGAAAAGTCCTGGGTTTGGTATAACATGATCTGTAAGGTGTATGGCAATGGAAAGGTCATAGGTTTGGTATAACACGATCTCTAAGGTGTATGGCAATGGAAAAGTCCTGGGTTTGGTATAACATGATCTGTAAGGTGTATGGCAATGAAAAGGTCCTATGTTTGAGCCCCACAGGTGGCTCGTCGATATCCTGTCTTTTTAGATTAGTCTGGTGTCACAGTAGACATGGCACAAAGAAGATTCCTCACTGCTTTGTGTGGCTTCGTTGCATAGGTCTAAATTTCTGTGCAATGCATCAGGCTGAATCCATCACCATATATATGTGTTAAGGATAGATCTAGGAAATTAAATTTTAAGCTGTCCATGGAGATGAGCTTTTCAAACTGTTACCATGGTATAGGTGGTTGGTTGGTTGGTTGATTGGTGTTTTACGTCACTTTCAACAATATTTCAGTTATATCACGACATGGAAGCAGGAGGTCACCAACCTCTTAAACATATGCGCCGCAAGCCAAGCATAAAGCAACAGATTGACCATTTAAATTTTTCTTTATCTTTCATATCATTATCTCCCATAAAGCAGGTGCTTGTTTTATCATATTGAATAAACATTATTGTATTGATGTTTTTCAGCCTATGCAGTGGGATTATTAATAACTTTTGTAGCCTTGTATGCAATGGATTCTGGCCAACCAGCACTCCTGTACTTGGTGCCTTGTACCCTTTTAACAACATTTGTGATTGGTTGTATGAGAGGGGAAGTAAAGCTACTTTTCTATGGATTTTCTTCTAAGGTATCAATACCAAATATTTTATATATCATCAGTTTGAATTTTCAGCCACTTACAAGAGTGGATAGATTTTTCTACAATATTTTTGCCACATTTAAAAAATGATATTTTGCCTTAAGCAAATTTGAATTTTGAAAGAATTGATACCCGTCAGAAATAAAATTTAGTTCAAGCTATGTTAAACATTGAACCAGCTATCAGAATAACAACTACAGTTGATTCCTTAAATGGTATCTTTGTTTTTCCTACTGATCAATGCTTGATGTGATATAGATGTAGAAATAATCTAACCAAATGCCCAGCATTGTTCCCGTTGGCAAACCTATTAAGTGCTAGGAATGACTAGCATGTCAAACATCACTTTCATTTTGATATCATAAAGAATCTATGACTTAGTGGGCATCAATAAAGATATCATTCAGTATACAAATGCTGTCAAAAAGTTTTACATTTCATTTTGTAAATGTTATGTACTGGGTATGTTTTGTATATGGACCTATTTTTAGACCTTTTTGTACTTTGTTGGGATGACAATGATGCAACTCAGAACATTTTTTTTTCAGAATTCTAAGAAAGATGATACACCCTCCCCTTCTGATCATGCCAGCACACAAGAAATCCGCTCAAATGATCCCATTTCTCCAGAGACTGTTAGCATTTCGAGTACATCCAGCAATGAAAACGAAAGCAAAACTTTACTAAGAAAGTGACTACATGGCCCCTTACATACCCCAATGGCTTCCCAGAG
Source organism: Pteria penguin (assembly GCA_035048485.1). Taxonomy (NCBI): domain Eukaryota; kingdom Metazoa; phylum Mollusca; class Bivalvia; order Pterioida; family Pteriidae; genus Pteria; species Pteria penguin. The sequence goes on along the minus strand of CM068583.1, from coordinate 18,242,622 downwards.
ACGTCCAGTTATAGATCTGTAAATCACATATAACGGTAGCCGATTAATATGGATATTCAGACATTTCATTCCATTAGATGAATAAATGAAAATTTCTATTTTTATTTTATTTTTTTTCCTCATATAAGAAATTGATTGAGTTTTTTGTGGGGTTTTTCTTTTTTGTGCATATTTTTGCACGACATAGATTTTTCAGTTTTGTCACTAAACAGTGAAATGGTGTTTGATGTTTTTATAAAACATATTTACCAGTACAGTACATGTGTATTTCTACTGCATTTCAGGGGGAAATGGTAGTGCAAGAGGTAGAGGTGTGTATTTGTGTGTGGATGTGTTATTGCTTGTGCTTTAATATGTGTGATAGTGACAAGTATATATGTATACACAACACAGACCTGTGTTGATCCAAATACTAACCTTGTTCAGAAGTGAAGTTACTTTATGAGGGGATGCCCTACTTCACTAAGAAGCCAGTGTAGTTCAGTTGGTAGCATGCTTTGTTGGAAGTCGAGAGATCTAGGGTTCAAGCCAAACTGTTAATGCCTCCCATTTTTCAGATGAAACAGAAGACCTTAAATGGAAGCATAGTAAAGTTCCCTCACTACTTTAGATTGCATAGGTAGAAATTTCAGCACATTTGATCAGGGAGATGCTGCCATTATATACACTGATAACCTGTGAAGCTTGGCTGCAGCAATCCAGAAAATCACTTTCCCAGATAAAAATTACACTTCTCCAGGGTCATTAGCAACACTAATCTAGAAATCCACAATCTGAATCCGGAGAAAATTTAGGGAACAGATTAAAGAATTACTTCAAATTGAACAATTAATCCAGGCAAACTTTTCACCCATCTTGCATGACTAGCAAATTACCCTTTTTCATTAATTGCTGAAGTCATGTTTGATGCCTTTGAGTATTTGGATAAGTGTTTACTGAAAGAAAGCATGTTTGGGATTATTATGTTTTTAAAAGAAATATTCAAACATGTACATTAGAAACACGTCTTTTTCGATACATGAGTATGCATAGGGTACTAACTAAGCTATAAACATACAACCGTCATGATTTCTTATTAATAGTCTATAATGATCTGTTAGTTCTGAAATTTTTCAATCCGGAAAATTGTGAAAACAAATGTCCAGATTAATAGTGCATCACTGCATGTAATATGATCTAGGCATATGATGACACAATACAAGAACACTTTGCTGAACTTAGGTTGAATTTGAAGTTATTTTTTATTTATACTTCTCTTCACTGTTCCACCCCTTATTTGTAGTGACTATGTTCAATGTCTTTCAAAGTGTTACTTTTGCTGTGATACCTGTATCTCTTGCACAAGTTTCTTTAAAATAAACATAAAATGTTAGATAATAGAACTTCTAAGTTTTTTAATTAGATTTATATATTTATGAATATTTGCTACTTGGTACTCAAATTGCAATGAATTTGTAGAATTTTGTTTTATTTTCTCTGACAGAGAAGATTTTGATATACATGTAGTATGGCAAAGTGCTGAATAAATATTCATTAAATTAATTCACTGATGTTTGTTTATATCTCTCTGTGTACTGGTATATAGACATGTATATATATATACAGGTCTGTTCACGTTACATATATTTCTCTCATATGCACATGTTATAGAGCAGGCCCATGTAATACAGCTATGTAATATTCATGTGACTGCATCATGATTTCCGCACCGAAGACGACGATGTCTCAATAAAACGTCCAATAAAAACTCCTTCTTCTGCGTTGTTTTACATTTTAAGGCAAAGAGAATAACAATCACGGTTTATTCATTTAGAATAAACCATTTTTGAGGATGCTGAACACAAATATGACAAAATTTTCCTGATTCGATAAAGTTAAATATTTTCCGATTTTTTTGGAGATTCAATATTGGGCCAAAAATATGAGAGAAAAATACTCTTTTATGGGCTGCTATGAAAGATGCATCAGTTACAGCCTCGGGGTTTCAAAATCATGCAAAACCCTCGGGTTTTACTTGATTTTGAGACCCCTAAGGTGGTAACTGATGTATCTTTTATAGCTGCCTATAAGAGTCTTGTAATGTAATATATATGTATATAATTACTTGCATAGTTTCCACAAATTTTTGGTATCAAGGTACATGTATCATGCAGATTACAACAAAGCCAGAATTAAAAGTAAATTTTCAAGGGTAACATATTTAAATCATAAATGCGCATATGCATATTTTCATATATGATAGCAAGTACATGTACTACATTTTGACAGTTTTACTTACAATGTAATATTTGACAAGTCTTGCCATTCAAAACATTTCAATTTTTTTCACATGTATAGCAGGAGAGAAGTCTATTTGTAAATTCTGCCGACAGGGATGATTGATTAATGGATTCTTGTTTTTCATCATTCCATGATTATTTCACGTATAATATGGTGATGGGATCTGCTTCATATCTTTGCAATGGGCCCTCCTGAAGCAGTGATATTTTATGTGCCATTGTATTTTGACATGGGACCTCAGTTTGTACTGTCTCATTCAAAAGATAGGACACCAGTGCAGCCATAGCGGGAGTCAAACCTGGGCCTTTTGGTCACAAACATAGCACCTCATCTACTGGGCTACATTAACTTACTAAAGGGGGTGTCAGGTTCTGCCTTCTCTTCTTTATCTCCTGTTTGATTCCCAGGTTCACAACTGCAAACGATACCTTTCTATACACCACCATTAAATCATTTGTATCTACGGTAGTCTATTTACCTGTCCCACCCTTTTGCTCTCCCTCTTTAAAACCCATTTACAATTGCAAGTTACATTCCTTCATGTACCACCATCAGATAATGGATTTAGGTAAAGCCTTCGTCATAGAGCACCATTCATTCACCCATGTGTTTGTTTGTAAACTTTTAACAATCTGAACTTCTATAGAACCACTGAAGGGATTTTGACAAAGTCAAATCCCACACAAGTATTGTTTTTCAGTCAGATCTGTAAAGGGGTGGATCCAGGATGGAACAATGTAGCTCTGAAGGATAAACTCTTGACAAAATTCTTCAGAGAGTCTGCATAGATTGACAAATGTATCAGAGTAATCTAAAGGGATGTCTTAAAAAGTGTCTCTAATTTTCTCTCTTCTTTCAGCACCATATCATAATACAACCTGCATTTTGTAAAAATAAGAATAGCCTTGGTTCTCTCAGTTTTATCTAAAGCCGCTCTTTGATACAAAACTTCCAAAGCTCAATCAGTATTGTGGTCTCTCTTCAGTTTAAGCCTTGTCAATGATTCATGGTTTCTGTTGGGTTTGAGCCTTGTCAATGATTCATTGGTGGCTGATTTTGGATGAGACCATAAAAAACATAGCTCCTATGTTGGAGTAGATCTTTAGCATGCAAAACAACCACCACTTTTTCAGGAATATTCAATGTTTATGTCAAAATTTATTTTCAATCAATTGGGCAGATGCCATCGCTATATATCTAAAATAGTTTTAATTGGACATCCACCGACATAACTTCCAGAAAAGATGCATTGAAATGCCTGAAGAAATAACAATAAGTCTAAATAGGGCAAAATTCTGGAAACCATGACAGACAGATATAGGGCAACACTATAACCTCTTGAATCATTCTGACTAGGAGTATAAACCATAAAAAGCACAAGTACTAGGTGGACATTTAATTCAAATGAAAAAAATACATAGTTCTTCAACAACTACAACACAAATATGAGAATCATTAAGCTAAACTACAGTAACATCCTGGTTATCATTCACAAAGTACTCTGTAGAGTACAGCATACATACATGTACAACACTGAATAGTCTTCAATCCTTCGCAAAGAAACACATTTACACAACAAAGTATAAAAGTTAACATTTGATTTATCATTCAAAATTTTAAAAGTTGATGAAAATGAATCTGGATATTTCTTAATGTATACTGAATCACTGTATCACTGAAAACTGAACAAGTTGTCAAGTATTGGCAATTCTTCAATAGAAGACAAATTCACTTTCACTTTGATTTATAATCCAAACTCTGGAGGGTGTGAAGAATCATGTTTGTTCTTCGAATGATTTTAAAGAGTATTGCATCTAGCGAGCAATCTGATTAAAACCATATCTTTATTCTGCTTCTTTATTTGTCGTTTTGCGGATAAAGATCTGGCAAAATTCCGCGAGGGGTCATGTTCTGGTGAACACTGATTTCCAGCCAATCAGTGGATCGGCTACAAATTCCTAGGAATGAAATTAACATCCACAGCGTGCATGACCCACAAGGTAGTTTTTGAACAGTGTTTGTTACATATTGCCTCACTATCACATGCCTAGCCGAGTCATTGATTGGCTATGGGAAATAACGGTTTCCGTGACTGAGACGTCATCAGAGTTCACCAGAACATGACCTCTTACAGAGTTTTGCCAGATCTTTATCCGCAATGAGACAAATAGAGAAGCGGAATAAAGATATGGTTTTAATCAGATTGATCAAGAGAGGTTTCATAAAATAAAAGGAAATAGTGATAATGGTCATTCCAGTCCATGTAACTATATTTTCACACATTCCTCATAATCCATTGTAACTGGACAAATGAGAGATGTACATAAGAATTTCCTATCCCAGCAGATGGCTGAGTAAGCACCATTGTAGCTTCATACTTCCTCCATCAATTGCACTATTTCACTTTGACACTTTTTCTTCAATTATCATAATTTATCTCTGTAATAAAAGAAATTTCAATTTAGAGTGCATGTATTTCACTTCATATTTAAAACTGCATTTTACTATTTCCACAAGCAATGCAAATTTTCCTTTAACCTAACCAATATGTGACATTAGATTGAAGGTAATTTTTGTTACACAATTCTTGTGTTCTGTATCAATGTATCATACATACACATGTAAATTGTAATTTACTAAATTGGACTTGATCGTCATGAAAGCCATTAAAAGCTTCTTTTTAAAGATCAACATTATTGTTAATAAAATGAAATAAATTCCTAAAATGATCATTAATGCCTCCATGAGCAGCATAGCCTAACAATAGAGATTTCTTACACTGCACTAGAAATACAACTTGCATGGACTTAATACCCATGTGGATTACATTACAGCACTTGGCTAGAACACACTGTAGCCACTGTCAAATCTGGGTTCAAATTCTAGTCAGCAAAAGTGGGAAGGTCTGCCAATGCCCGTACTTGTAGCAGCCAAAACTTCTTACATTTCTCTGCTTTTTTCTACCTCTAAACACTTACTGCTACCATATAACTAAAGTACTCTTGGTGTGGTTTTCAATTGATTGATTGGTTTTTGTTTTACGTCACACCACGAATATTTCACGTATATGGTGACGGCATCTGCCTGATGCGGGGCATACAAATTTTGACCTTTGCAACGGACCCACCCAAAGCAGTGAGGGATCTTTAATGTGCCATGCATACCACGACACGGGGCCTCGGTTTTTACTGTCTCATCCGAAAGACATGACACCGGCATGACCAGAGCGGGACTCGAACCCCGGCCTCCCAATCAGGAGTCCAACACGATACCACTAGGCCACGCTGATTGTTGATGTACACCATGCTACAAGTAACTTACTTAAATGATGACATCATTTACCTTATACATTGCTCAGCAATTACCACCTATACAACAGCCCATCTAAAGCAGTGAGCATCTTCTGTCAATGTCTACCTTGAGATGAGATCTCTATGTTAAATGTCTTGTCTGACTAACTGCTGGTGGGACTTCTCAACAACAAGCAAAGCATACTGTCAACTAGGCTTTGCCAGCTCAACAAAGGAACATTAAACAAACAGAACATAATGCAAGCTGATGATCTTCCCTATAGTGAATGAAATACTGCTGATCACATCCTTTCCTTAATACTAGTGTGTATAAAAAAGTTGGGACTCCTACCTACCAACCATACAGACAGATAAAGAGAACCACATACAGATTCTCAAGGCCCTCATAAGCTGCTCTGCTTTGCAGATGACACAATAAAGCATTTAAAAGAAGCAAACAATTTAATACTTACCCCTCCATATTCATTTTAGCTATGATGTCCCTAACTGTGATGATAAGATTTTCATTTTCTTGTGGAGAATCCAAAATGAGGCTATGTAATTTCGCCATGTATGTATCTATAGTCTCCAGGGTGGGAGTTTCATTGCTACCTATAGAACAAATATAGTGAAGAAAGTACATGTATTACAAACAAACTGTGTTTGTGAAACACTAACAAAAACAATTTGCCTCCAATCTATCGATCCAGGGGCATAAAAAGACATACCAAGCTTGTTCCAAAATATCAACTGTTCAAAAACACATTAATAAACCATGCATTCTAAGAGCATCTAGGATCATACAAAATCATGATATAATCATACGTAGTCATGTAGCGAAAGAGGAACTTGAGCTGCAGCAAAAGAGACTTTTTTTTTGTCATACAGCTAAACCAACTACTTCTCTTTCAATAAACCAATACCAATGTAAATTATTTTAATCCCTAGTAAAAAGAGTGGGAAACTTGCATATGGCACAATGAATTACAACAGGTATGCATGTTCTTGAAATTACCCATACATGAATTGACTCATCAAATCTTTCGACAGGAATTTAATTTTGTTTCTGTTGCATTAGCTGAATTTGACTAAATATCAATACAGTCAAACTTCGACTCAAAGTGTAAGGGAGTTTCGGTAGGTTAGAGTTTTCAAAGTTATTGTGCTGTTAATACAAGGAATAAAAATGTTGGGACAGCATGATTAGCTTGAGTTTTTTTTTAGTTTTTGAGTTATCAAAGTTTGATTGTATATAAAAACCAAGAACAGTGAGGATAACTTCAGTTACCTGGTAACGGTGTAGAAGAAAAATTTGTAGTCAGAGTTGTGCGTATGTTATTAAGATGCCCTTGTAGTGCCAAGTTGGTGCTTCTCTGTTGGACTGATTCTATTTCTAGTTTCTCTATTGCCTGTTTCATGTTCTCTATGTGTTTACTGAGAATAGCATTCTGTTCCTCAAGCTCCGTTGTCTGCTTCCTTATCTGGCGTAATTCACTTTCTCGAGCTGTAAGATTCAAATCACAATAAATACTTGTAGGATTATAACATGTTTTGAGGATATATAACAAAAAATTGTCTAAGTCAAAGTTCAACAAAACGGGACACTGGAGATAAAGTGGAAAACCAACATTAGTATATATATTTGCATATCTCCAGGGATCAAGCAAATCAGATGTAAACATTTCTTTTGAAATCATAGGCAGTATCAAAACTAAATCCTTTTCAAGGCTTTCAAATTATTCTGAAACTATACAATAAAGGATAAAAACATTAACAGTGTGAAACTCTTTGGACCAGTCCCTTAAATTCTAGCCATGGGGTCTGTGGGTCTACCTGCTCATTGGAGTTTCATGCAATACATTTTCAAGCCCTCTACAACACTGACCCAGGTGACCTCAGATGAGAAAATTACTACCTTTATTATGGTCTAGGAATTCTTCAGTAAATATAGGAATGTCAAATGCTCCTCTTTCATCTTCATCTCTCTCTGACATCAGCTGAAATATTCATAAAAAGATTTATTATGCATATTTATACCTAAAATATACACACCATTTGGTTTCTTGTTCTACATATTACCAAGATCATTTCACTTAAATAGTGACAGCATGTGTCTAACGTGATACACAGACATTTCAAATTATGCAACAGCAAGAAAGAAATCTTTTGTATCCCAATGTCCATCGAGAAAAATTTCGGTTTTTACTGTCTGGTCCAAAACAAGACACTGACGAGCCCTCAGCTGAGTTCAAATCCAAGAAAAAAAAGGAGTTACTGGCTCAGTTATGTGGCAGAAGTCACCATGGAGCTATACAATACATGAATAGCAGATATAACACATTAAAAAAATATTTGATTGTAGTGCAATTACGAAACCAACTTAGGACGGTCATTTAATTTGACAAAAGCCAAATAAATGGTGTGGTTAACCGGTTTATGGGCCCACCTTCCCACTCACCGTAACAGCAGAACAATCAAAGGACGTACATTTAAAATTTATAAATAATCCTCCATGTAAAGAACAAGGGTCAACAGGTTCGCATATTGAGAGGTCATAAAAATATAAACACGTAAGGTATTGTAAAACACATGATGGTATAAAAATATATGCGACATCAACATGATAAACCGTGCTCTGCCAGTCTGAAAGCGAGCTAAGACCCTAGATCTGTAGGAGTCCCGACTAACAGTCAGAGGAGACGAGGTTCAGGACCATGTCTCCTCTGAAAGAGGTTTGGACAAGGCCCGTCATATAGTCCACACCGCCCTGTTAGTCAGCTTGCAACGTTCAAGTAAAAGCCTGCATAAGGCTGTAGAGGGACCAAAGTTTTTTTGTTTTTTTGATGATCTCAATGTCATACTGTCTATTTAGAAGACGTGTGACTATTTTATAACATGATAAAATAACATTGGGCCCATGAGTCAAGCATGCTACTGATGTGCTGGCTTTAAAACACCTACAGGAATTTGTATGCTCCAATACTAAATACTGGTCTGATAGGACAGCAAATAGTTAAACAAATCTCATTGACTTCGTATAAAAGATGGTGAAATCAGTTGGCTTTGTAATGCTATATGGTACACATATATTAATTTGGTGTACTAAATACACATTTCAACGAATGATGTCCATTAGTAATGCTCAAGACTAAAACTGTGGAAATCAAAGAATAAATATTTGAAGAGCAAACCTATTACTTAACTGACCTAAACTGACCTAAAGCTAAACTAAAGGGTAAACTGGAAATTAGGAATAAGCATGCTTAATACCAAATACAAGGCCTGTAGCTCTAGAGAGTTTTGAAGATTATTCTTTATAAACCTAAGAAAACCAAACGAAAAAGAGAAATAAGTTGCAGTCTAGAAGCCACTTTGCTATACTATATTAAAACCTTGACCTTTAAGTCAATAGTCAATAGTAGTGACTTGGTTAAAGTCCCACCAGCAACTCATCATCGCCCTGTCTGTTCGGTGAGACATTATGCATCAAGGACAAACATCACAGTAGAGGTTGGCACATAAAAGACTCCCTTCCATTTTGGGTGGTTCCCTTGCATAGGCCTTAATTTCTATGCAATGTAACAGAAAGACAAGGATGGGAACTCATAGAAAGTCAATACAGCCTGTGGGAATTGCTCCTTGCTGTTCACAAACTAAACCTTACTCATACTCTAATTAAAGCCAAAATCTTCCTATGAAAAACAAATGAGGAAAGAGGTATAATATCTATGAAAACATTGATCTAACTTCAATCAGATTCATATTAATCCATTTTTATTCCTATGAATATGGTATATAATCTCAGGAACAAATCATTTCATGAGCTTTTCCATTCACGATTTCGCATAACACTTACAGATCACTGATTTCTTAAACATGTATCTTGTCTGATCTCTGTGGGTGCCATCCACCCAACAAATGAAGTACAGTCTATCCTGTCATAACGGCCACCCTTTTTAGACGGTCACCTACAACTTTGAAACCCTCCCTTTGTTTTTCATTCTTTGATGACATTCATTTAAACGGCTACCTCCTTAATGTGACCAGAGGCCACTCTTTTCCCCTCCTACCTTTGCCTCATCATTTAAACGGCCATATTTGACTGTTCTTGTCAAGTGATTTTGTTTTACGGTGGGTCACGTTATCTTTTCCTGTGATACTTTTGTAACAATGTAGTAAGAAAACAGATGTTTGCTCATAAATGCCATTCAATATACAAATAATATAACTTAAGGTCAGGGTTGGGAATTGAAGTTTTTTTGCATTATGTCCAAGATATATATGGATAATAGAGGGGGGAGGGGGGAGCGATTGAAGGAAAGACTTACACTCGATTCTTTAACAATTAATGGCAGACAAGTTTTTATATCTTTACATGAAACTAAGTTCATATATCAATGCAGCAAAATGTTGCAACTTGGGTTCGAAATAAGGAACCTCAATTAAGAGGCCACCTTTCTGTTAAGGCCAATTTCATTATTTCCCAACATTGGCAGCTTAATACAGGTTAGACTGTACTGGTAAACATTTACTAGTTTTGATGAAGAGATCAACATCATAGGGGAATTAAGGCAGGAATGTTTTTCAAAATTGTTTAAAAATAAAACAAACTGAAATGATTTACATGACCTCTACAAGGCAACATGTATCATAAAACTTGTTCATTGATAGGAATAAAATTATGATAGTGTTAAGTTCTCCTTCACAAGAATGTATTGAAAAATGAATTACACATACATCTAAAGAAGCCAGTCCTCTTCCTTCTGTTTCCATCTCAGCTGAAAGTATAATTCCATTTCTATTATGGAGAAATTAGACCCATGCAATTAATTCAATAGCCTTTCACTTATTTGTCAAGTACATGTATTGAAAAGGTAAATATTATACATCAGGAAAAGAAAATCATGCATAAGATTTATTTTGCTACAGAAAATAGAAATGAAAAGCCCTTTATGAACAGGTAATGTCTTATCAGAGGTTGATGTTTTCTTGTTAAGTTTACTGTAATGTTGTGTTGTACATTTTTGTGTACATGTGGTATCTATATAATTCTTTCAAAATTGCTACCCAATCAATTTCTCAATTTACCTGATGTACAGATACTACCCAATGTTCATTGGTGGTGGACATTGGAAAACCTTTCCAAATGCACTAGCAGATCCCCTACATTTTCAAACCAGAAGTTCAGTCATGCTTTCTTAGAAAATACAGTAAATTTCTCTTGTATTTTTAGGTAGATGATTATCGTTTAGTTAAATTCACATTTGATACCTTTCATTTTCTTTTCCTTCTGATTTTTGAACTGCCTGAATGCTTCTGTTTTCTGGTAAGCTTCCATTTCCCTTGTATATCTTTCCTTGTCCCTCTCAGCTTCATCTAAGAACCTCTAAGAAATAAAGGAAAGATAATTATTATGAAGTGTAATGAATCAAAATGCCTGTATACATCTACTGCATAATAACAGATTGTCAAAATGCCAAATGGTCTCTCTAAAAGACAAAAATTTCTGAGATTCACTGATGTTACAAGTGTGTAAAGTTTAAACTCTTTTACAACTTTTACAAATTGTTTGTACACAGTGCACTTGAGCACAGATGAATATAAACAGAAGATCAAGACAAAAGGTTTAAAATCAAGACATAATTGTGAAATTCAGTTGTTTTCTATTCCTTTCACAGCCATTGCCCTAAATAATGCAAATTTTCTGAAAGCTGAATAAACAGAAAAAACACTATAAGCTTTCAAATTTTTCCTAACATGGACATCATAGAAGAAATAAACAAATAATTTTCATATACATGTAACTCGAAATTAGATATTAATGTTTTGAATAAAGTCTAACTATCTAAATGGACTACAATTGACATATAACTTCGACATAAATCATGTTACAGAACATCAGAACAAATTTAGAGTAGCCCCAATTTATGGCCAACCTGCTTCTCATGTTGAGGGAGTTGAGTCCACTCTGCTCCTAGGACTCGTGTAAGCTCAGAGAAACTCATGTTAGGATTCTCTTTGCGAAGCACTTCCCTTCTCTCATTCAGGAAGCGGAGGTAGCCATTAAGAGCTGGCTTAGGAGCATTCATGTCTTTCATCTTCTTCCTCTTCTTCCCTTTTGGCCATCCTCCTTTCTTTTTCTGTTGCTTAACAAATTAAAAGATTATCATACTTTTGTTTTACCTTTCAATTTTTTTTTTAAATATTTCAAACAAATACCATGTATGAATTTGATCTCAAACCAAATGTTTTTGGATTTGCAGCCATTTACAACACATATACTATATCTTTCTCATGTAATTGACCCATCCATTTATGCGCAAAAAATTGTTAAATCGAATGATGTCACAATATTTTACACCATGGTCATACCTCCGACAAACATTGAAAAACGATGTCACAAAATTCAGTAAATATTCATCGAAAGTAATGGGTCAATTGGAAGTTTCTTGTTTTAGAAGAAAACCAAGATCACTTCTGCTGTATGGAAACGGCATCAGTCTGATGTACCAGTATTGCACAGAAATTTCAACCTATGCAACAGACCAACAGAAAAAACTGCAGAATCTTTTATGTGCCAACATCTTGACATACAGGACCTCAGTATTTACACTCCCATATGAAACACAGAGGTCAATGAGCTGTCAGTGGGAGATGACCCTGGAGACTGGGAAGACAAGCAAGCTACTGACTGAATAATGCCAGCTCTAGTGTCAAAGATAGTCCATCTATATTCAACAATAGCACCATTTTAGCTGTTACTGTTTTCATTTCAATTATTTACTTTAAGGACAGAATGAAATAACAGAACTAGAGATATTAAACAGAAAACTGTTAACAGTAGGCTGTAATTGAGATATAGTTTTCATTGTGTTTGTATAGATGTCCAATACTGATGTAGTGCTTCAAAATATTCGGAGAAAATGGTCTATTTGATGGATTCCAGTTAAGCCACCACCCAGTTAATCAATCCTGAATATGTGTAAATGTATATTACCTCAGCCGATGAATGAACATCCGCATCCGTACCTGGTGCCATATTAACTACAAAGCAGAGGGTACACATTTAGTATGAACTTAATCTTTACGAGTCTCTAAGTCACCTATACAGACACAGGTATCTAAGCATTCATTTATCTAATTTCTTTCTAAGATCTCAACACATTGCTAATCTCGGCTGATTTAACCAGTAGAGTTGAACTTTGTTAAGAGATTTTGTTATTTTTTTGTTTCCACTTGGTAACGGCCAAGTGGCCAAAAATGTGTGGACATCAAGTGTTTGTTGTTATTTATTTGTTGGTAAACTGGTTATCTCATTTACATTTTTATACAGTGGCCTTACACAAAAATAGTTTGAAACATATTCCAGGAATTTCTTTTCATTCCCATTTATAGGATTTAAATTAAAATTTCTGTCTGTCTTACTTTTTATTAAAACTAGCCGTAAGAAACAAGATACTAATTGTTTAAAATTACCTTTCGGATTTTACTTTTTATCAGTACATTAGGAGTGTGTAGAAGTTTCCTACCTTGTGACATGTCTGTAAGACCTTGACCTGGCTGCATAATCAAGCTGTTGTCTGGGGTAGAAAATCTGCAATAAGCCAAGTTTTAAGAAATGCCATAAAAACAAAGGATGGGTGAATGATACAGCATACTAAATTATTCTTGTTCAATAAGAGAATTCATACTTTTATAAAAAAAAAAATTTAAATTAGGCACCTTTTTCAATTCTTTAAAAGGATTCAAATGTCTTTTTTTTAAACAGAGATTTACAGAAAATATCATTTCTATATTACTTCACCAGAAACCAGAACATATGAAATTTATGTTACATTAACACACACATATTAATTTTATGTTACACTATACTGTATATATCAACAAGTCTTTAACATTATACCTATATGCTAGTGAATGACAAGCATAACCAATTTTTGACATTTTGCAGATTTGCTTGTACAGAAAATCTGAGCAAATATTGTGACAGCACTAACTTAAAATTAGACTTGCTATCTATCAGAACTGATATTGGCAGTTTGGGATCTTTCATGTGTAAACCTTATATTTGATTAAAGCTTTCAAACCATAAAATGTACACATGTACTTGAAATGAATTGAATAGACAGACCAACCTCTATTTGTTTACCATTCAGACATGTCAGATTAATAGAATCTGTCACCACTTTGTACAGGGACAAGGAAATCCCACCTGCAGTCCACAACGAGGCTTACCAGATTATTGAAAGTAGGATTCCCATATCCCTGTACAGAGAGGAAATCTATTATTTTTCTCTTACCGATACTATACTTATAAATAGACAGCGACAAGCATTTGTTTATGTATTAAGACATCACTGTTCATGCATTATGAATATGACACCATTAGAGGTGGTTCAAGACAAGAAAGATTTGCCTCAGAACAGGTAAACTAGTGAACAATTCTGTCAATTCTGAAATTAATGAAAAAGAACTTACGGTGCATCTACAGTAAGTCCTTCTTTCGAGGCATCATCTTCAAAACCTTCAAGATTGAGATTTACTAAGGTCATGTTGGCACTAGAATTTAAATTCATCATCTTCTATATTCATCTGCAACAAATACATTTAAGAGTTTTAGATACTACTCAGATATGTTTAATGAAGTAAATGTTGTTTGAAAACTTTTTATTTCTCACTTTCTTCATCAACATGCATGTGAAAATATAAAAAAACAAGAACAACGCCTACACTGCACAATACACTTGCTACTTAAGTTTGACTTAAGTGTTATTATACCTTTTTCCTGATGTTATGTGGCTTTGACACTTTCTATACAGTGTTTGTTCACATTCATTTTTATATATATATAGTGTTGAATTATTGTTGTTTTGTCTGTGTGTAAGGATATTCGCAGCGGGTGCGGCTAGCCAGACAGGGGACGCTCACTCCTCCCGGGCACCTGGTCTCACCTCTGAATTTCAGGGGTCCGTGAATGTCCACTGTGGTACATTGTTGTTAGTGCCATAGTCATGTGACACCAGTTACTTTCGTATTTTGCATTAATTTCTAGAGAGCAAGTTTCTACAAAGGACAAATTACATACTGAAATGCAACAAGCATTCTAAGAGTATATAGCTGAAGCAGTACATGTCCCCTACCGTCCCAAACAAATTTTACAATGCATACATTTATAAGACACCGATATTATAAATATATATCTTGGAATATATGACACATAAGTGAGTCAAACCATTATACACAATTTTGCAACTACTAAAATATGTCATGGTTTGCATTTAGTCACCTACCAATCCATTGTTCTCAATGCGGGCACTTTTAAGTGGACAACTTGTGTCATAATTATAATTTACATGACCTCATAACAAGCACAAGGTGCAGATGTACATTGTATGTTGACGTTATTGTAGTTGCGATACTCCAATACTCCATACTGATCGATAACATTTTTTCCCACTGTGTACTGTAAGTACTACGGGTAATAGTACACAACATGTCCCTTGGAAACAATCAAACTTTAACAAATACACACATGAAGAGAAGGCGAGATGGAGCGGAAAAATATGATGTAATACAACATGAACCTCATTGAAAGTTAACTTGCAATTTTGCAATTTTAATTATGGAACAGATAACATAACATAAGATAACATTTTAAGAAATTTCAAACAAATACCTTCCAGAATAAGTTTTTCTTACTTTCAAAAAGTGCTACCAAAAAAAATATTCCACAAAAATTTCATTGATTTTCAGTCAATAGAGGGCCATGTCTCAGCCGGATATAAACAGAATCTCACGAAACATGAACTTGATTTCTGTTATACAGAACATTGTACCAACTTTCAATCAAATAACTCATGCTTTAACCTAAACTAATTCTGGGCAACAGAATTTTCATTGGATTTACTGGAATGTCAAGAGTTATAACTCAGCTAGAAATCGACAGAATCTCAACAAAACATGAATTTGATCTGTAACTCAGTCATATAGAACATTGTACCAACTTTCAATCAAATACCTCAGAGTTTAACCTAAAATACTTCCAGAAAACAGAATTTTCATTGATTTACCCTCAATAAAGGACCAAAATTCAATCAAATATTAATGAAATCCCACAAAAAATGAACCTGATCTGTAACTCTGCTACATGTATATAGAATATTGTACTTTCAATCAATTACCTCCAGAAAACAGAATTTTTATTGATGTTGAGCTAGTAAAGGGCCATAATTCAGTAAAAAAAAAATTAAGAAATCCCACAAAACATGAACTTCATCTGTAACTCTGCTATACAGAACAGTGTACCAACTTTCAATATACATGTACATGTAATACCTCAAAGTTTTACTTTAAATACTTCTGGAAAACAGAATTTTTATTGACTTTCAGCCAAAAATCAGAAAAAATAACAAGAAATCACTACGGGTGGTATAGCAGAATTGCAAGCAAATTCCAACAAGGTCAAAGTCACAAGGTCAAAGCCATGGTATCAATTGAAAGCTCTGGTCAAGAAGAATGTACATGTATATGTGAAGTATTATGTTTATACTCCTCTTAGTTGCTGAAACTAAACCAAAATGTTGACGGACAAACAGACAGATAGGGGGCCAAAAAATAAAATTTTGGAATTTTGATTTGAAATTTAAAAGGGTACATGTTTAAAACATACCAAATATAGTTTACAAAATAAGTTATTATTTTCTAACTAACCGTTTTCAGAGTTTATACATGTAGGTGAAATATTTGTGCAGCTATTAACTCCAAAATGGTACATGTAAGTTGAAAAAGTCAACTTCTTCATAATTTATGTATACATTATAAAGATATACCCTTTTAAGTTTAAGTCACAATTTTGAGACGTTAATTTTTTATTTAGTAATTTATCCTCCAAAGGGAAGTCGTTTCCAATAAATAAATAAATGTGCCCGAAAATTTGTGGCATTTGAGTGTAGCTTTATCTATTTAATCTTTTAGTACTTATTAACTTCTGCTCATTCCCTGAAACTGATTACTGAAAACAGAGATAGTTACACTCATCTGAGTGATCATCTGTCAAATGAAAAGTCATCCCCAACCTGATGAATGACATATTTGGGAATGTATGCCTATTAACTGTATGATCTTTCACTTAACTGGTATTTTTTATCCATATAATGGTATTTCTGCCACTTTTTAGGGTGTTTCTGGCAAATAGGTTTCTACAGACCCCAGAGGTCAACGTTTTTGTAAGCCATGTTCAAAATGTTATAAAGAATATCTTTTTCAATTTTCAACAAAAATTCTAAAATTTTATTTTTTTACTTGATTAAAGTGATGAGTGAAAACAGAGACTGTTAAACATTTAAGTGATTGTCTCTAAAAAGTAAAATGGAGACCGCTAACATGTAAGATCATTCGCAACATAATTAACTGTCAGAATATTTTCACCCTGATCTTTCAGAGGATCAGAAAAATTCTGTAGACTAATGTGAAGACCAAGTCCCAAACTGACAATGAAAATGCTGCTAATATAACTGAAGTTTAAAACTCTTGTTAATTACTTCAGTATCATTTTCATCATTTCTTGTTGGTCATACAAAGAAATGCCAAAAAAATCCATCCGGAGTACACATTTCTCTCTATGATAAAGTCCCTACACCTTCACTTTCCTTCTATGGAGAAATATTAAGGTAGCGATTGCAAGGGGTACTAGAAAAAAAATGGCCCATTGATTTTTAATTTTTTGATATGTCATTTCCGGATATCATGTGAGATCCTGTTTAAAATATGAATACACCATTCAGGGTTTGTTTGTCCGTTAGAGTTACCTCCCTTTCTATACCTTTACATATCAAGTAATGAGATCAATATGAATATTTGAACAGGTATATTTTTTATAAAAAATAATGAATTGACAGATAATAGCTCATATCATAGATACTACTTCATATTTAATACATACAATAAAATTGTTACCATATCTAGTCAGAAAAAACTGCTGCAGCAAGGTATTTCAAGAAATTTGACATTTTTTCCAAAATATTTTTTTAATACAAAGTGGCATTTTCCTCCAAATAAAAAAATCTGACCATCAAATTTTTTATTTTATTGTTTCAATTTCAAGGGCATTTCGTAACCCTTTATTGAACAAAAAATCAATATATCATTCAAGGTGTCTTAGAGCTGGAGTTACTTCAATCTTACTTTACTCCTAGAACATTGAATTTTAAACAACAAGAAAACCATACATGTATGTTTTATTGAATTTGATCTTGAAATATGACCTTGGGTTGAAGTCAAAACACAGCTTGGAAGTATGAAGTCTTAACATTTTATGCTTCAAAAGTAAGGGCATCAGTACATCCCTCCCCCTTTAAAAAAAAAAAAAGAAGAAGATTAAGTCCTTGTTTTTGACCCCAGTTTTCTACTCTACCCTGAAAGAAATGGGAAGAAGGATTCTCTTAATCTTTTTTGTCGCAATACGTGATCTGTATGACTTTATCGATCTATGTGGACACACATGTACTTATTGGGATAGTTAATCTTTTCCATTTGATGACGTATATACAAGTACTGCATATGATTCCATGACGTCACTACATGTTTACAAGCGCATCATGTGTAGATGTAGGCTAAATGTTGAAGCACGTGTCTCAATATTTTAAGATATAAATACGGGTAACAGAAGTACTTTTGGACTTACGAAAAGTAAAATTGCAATATACTTCATTCTCGAAGTCGGCATGACATCACACTAGGATATAAATGAAGATAATCCCTGAAGCATTCCGAGGATGACCTGGGGGATAAACTCCGTGTTTATTGTAGGCCGTAATGCAATTTTGTTGAATTATATTTTTAGCACAAGAGCTAAATGAGTCTTAAAACTTTTGAAATTCATTGAGGAATATCATGACAATTGATTCTCTTTCCTTCTCCGAATTTCATATGATCGCAGTTTGCAAAAATAAGGTTTCAAAATATCTGATTCTTCGTAGAAAGCGATGATAAATCCCGAGACTTATCCCCCAACAAATATGATGCAAATTCGGTCATGTGACCAGTCCTACTTCAAGAATGCATGCATTTGTGCTGTGTAAAGTTTATCAACTCGCTAGTCTGATCCATAGACCTTACAAATGATACATCATGTACGTACACCGGTTTATGAAACACATATTTCGTGGAACTAAGAAGGTGAGTAACTAAACTTATGCCATTGTCATAAGATTTAGTTAGTAAAACATTTACTCATTTGATTAAACGGGCTCCAATATCATAACTGTAGCACAATCATGTACTTATATGTCTATTGCATCATAAGAGAAATACGGGAACACGTCACAATTCAATATTTAAATAGCACATGACTTGATCACGTGATGTCTTGCAATCGCTACCTTAAAATGAAATAGAAGGGAAGTGAAAGTGTAGGAAACTGTTGTTTTTGTTTACTACTGGGTATCTCAGTAGAACAAGCCCCTGTGATTAATGTAATGAGTTTCACTGTCCATTATCATCCATTAGGCAGCACTTGTGTACTTCGAGTAAGAAATGACATTAAACGTTATCAATCTTATGACCTCATAAGAATGTTTCATTGTTCTTTACGTCATTTTTGCGGAAATATGTTTTATTTCCTCCCTTAACATTAGAACCGCAATTAATGGCAGCGAAGTCCATTTGTAAAGCACAGAAAGAAGTCTCCTGTCCTGAGCATGAGCTGTGTACATACTAGTCAGACAAGATTTGTCGGACTATGTACATATAGTCCGACAAATCTGACGTAGGGCATTTTTCAGTGTTTTTATCATACAGCAT
The DNA here is from genome assembly GCA_035048485.1 of Pteria penguin. Classification (NCBI taxonomy): domain Eukaryota; kingdom Metazoa; phylum Mollusca; class Bivalvia; order Pterioida; family Pteriidae; genus Pteria; species Pteria penguin. The sequence goes on along the minus strand of CM068583.1, from coordinate 18,223,252 downwards.
AGATCTAGTAAATATTTTGCCCCATATAGCCCTTGGTGTGCCTTGGCTGAATCTTGGCATGTTTTGTTCCCTTGACATTCTGTAGAATCGCCCTTTCTTGCAATATAAATGTTCAATGTAAATTACCCGTATTTTTTCAATCCTGAACAAAAAGCTATGTATGCGAACCTTCCAAAAAAAGTCGGGATCGTTATTCAAGTAATAAATACGACAGTTAAGGACTTGGACTAACACGCATTAGAATCTGAAAAAGCTGTTGTATTTGGAATGACTAGCAATCTACTGCAAAACTTGATTTTCATCTATCTCGTTCGGTTGGTTGGTTGGTTGATTGGTGTTTTACGTCGCTTTCAACAATTTTTCAGTTATATTACGACATGGAAGCAGGAGGATACCAACCTCTTAAACACAGATGCACAACCCGGGAATCGAACCCGGATCGTCGGCGCCGCAAGCCAAGCGATTAACCACTACACCACGCCTGCCCCTCTATCTAGTTCGGTTTGTTGTTATTATTATTATTATCATTATCATTATTATTATTGGTGGGGGGGGGGACGCCGGTGGAATTAGCGGGTGAAAGTGCCCTCCCCACTCCTGAATCTGCTAGTGGGCACAGAATTCAAATCACAATAAAAAATCAAGGAGATCACAGTTTTCAAATCACATCAAAACAGGAGATCGAGGAATATTTCATCCACAGTGGTGTAATCATAGTTCTATGAGATGAACAGTACATTATACAAGAAGCTGAATTATATACGTTAGATTTGGATAAATATGACGCATTATCCGCAGGCGCACAAAATGACTTAAAAAAAACGCAGGCGACCAAAAAGTAAAAGAAAATAGTATGTGAAATAACGAAAATGAAAATTCTCTTTATTTTGGATAACCCTAAACATACATTCAGAGACATAGACTACTTTCAGGGTTCCATGGCATGTTGAAGTTAAAGCTGACCCAAGGTATTTGGCTCTGAACATTGGTATTGGTTAGCATTTTCCCATGGACTTCAGCTGCTTCTGTTTGTTGGTTATGTAGGTCTGTCAGGGCTGAAGTCTATGATCGAGCGAGCCAGATTTTAAAGCGCTGTAGGTTGCCAAGGTTATCCCGAAGTTATCCGGCGAAGGATTGTTTTACGTCAATACAAAGTTATTGTTTTCATATGATGGCGGCACCCGACCAATGCACTGTTTCAAAATTTTGCCCTTTGTCACGGACCCACCCTAAGCAGAGAGGATCTTTATGCTCTCATCTGAAGGACATACAGGGAGGCACTTTTGGGTTTTAAAAAATGTGGGGGGATGTTGAACTGATATGGAATTCTATGTTTTTGTGAGGGGTTGCTTTCTTTTGTTTTTGTTTTGTTTGTATCGGTTTTTTTTATGAATGAAACAGAATGTCTGAATCAAATTTTTGATGACCTCTCAAAATTACAGTTCCGACAATCAGGCGGGGGATCCATAACTCGGGTTGTTATTTTGTAGATGATGTACTACATGTACTTTTGTCACTTTATGTAACCTTTCATCTCCTCGTCACTTTGAATTTTCCTTTCTATCTGCCTTTTAGGGTATTTGCCATTTTGGTGGTCTCAGTGATTCAATCGAAGACAAAAAAATAATAGATTCTAGCGTATGATTTATTTATTTACGCATCTTACTGCTTCATGTAATATTAAGACATAACCAAAGCTGTGCATGCGGTACAAGTACGGATGTATTAAATTTGACGCATTTGAAGTTGTAAGTAGTGTAACGATCCACGATAATGTATTTTACAGTCATTTGACCGGTAAGTGTTCTGAGTTGACCTAAATGTACTATAGTACGTTAAAGGTGATCTCTCTAGTGACCTTGGTCTGGCAGTGAATGCACCAAATGTCCCTAATGCACCGAATAGCTTGAGTTTACTTTTCTAAAGATATGGCTGGCCCTTAAAAGGGCCGTTGTTGCCTAACTGTCCCCCTACAAGCACAAGGGACAGTGGCGAACTGGTTTTCTTCTCTCGCTTCTTCTCTGTTGTACAGGCTGGATGTTTTGTACTGAGTGACCGACCCGGCATCATGGTGTACTTCTGGCGGGTGGTCGGTCTTCTTGCCTCTTTTCTGGCTCTCTCTTGATGCGGACTTCTCGCTCTCTTCTTCTGGCTCCCTCTCTTTAATAATCACACTGCTAATAGATGGCTCATGCATGGTATAGATAATCTTCCTTTCCCAGTCTATCATGATCTTGATTGATGTATCAATATTGTCGACAAATTTCGGTAAAGTACTAAAAGTATTTTGAAATTTATACACTCTCGAGAACGCGGACTTCGCGGTAAACATCCCCTTATAAAAACTAAAATTCTTTAAAACGCGGACGTCTAAGGAAACACTCACCCTTTTTAAAAACAAAATCTTGAAAACGCGAAAGTCTACGGAAACATCCCCAGGTCGTAACCTAAGTGTACTAAGATTGACTTTATGTAAACAGACGTCTAAGGAAACACTCTCTTTTGGTATAAATGATAAAATTTTCTAGAAAAGCGGCATTTTTGATTCAAGATGAACAATATTTAGAATCAAACGTTCGAATCAATATAAGAGATGTTATATAGGACGATGCGGTACATGGGGGTAATTTTAACAAGTTTGGGGCGCAATCAACATCTTGCAACCCCTCCCCCCAGCAGTTGTTGTAAATCAACAACTACACCAACAGCAGCAGCAATAGCAGAATCATAACATTTCGCTGAAAATAAATCCATCACAGAACCGGCTTACAACCACGAGGGCCATGCAGCACAGAATACAAGTTATTGAGGCTAATCAGAAAGTTTTGATTGAAGAACTTGGCAAAACGGTGTACTGCCTACGAGAATTGGCCAAGATTGGCCAAAGAGGAAGAGCTATATACAAAACAAAACAAAACGGTCCTTTTAAGGACCACCCAAAATTTTACGAAAAGTAGTCATGTAACAAAACTTTTTATATTTAATATGACTTTAGAAATGTGTCTATATAAAGTAAAATTTAAATGTTAAAAATTAATTGTAATCAAAAGCATAAAGTTTCAATCGTTGTTTTAAAATGATAATACGAGATTTGGACTCGTCTGTTTTTGTTTAGTGACAAATCTAACCTTATGGTAACTTTTCTAACGATATGGTTGGCCCTGAAAAGGGCCTTTTATTGACTCTGTCAATTGATGTTAGGGCTGCTTAACCTCCGAATCCGTAGAGGGAACGTCCTTGTCTCTTGAGAGCGTAGACTACGTCCATGGCTGTGACGGGTCTTCCTCTTGGCATGCTCAGTGTATGTGATGGCATCTCGGATGACACTTTTAAGGGAAACTTTCAATACCCCACGTGTTTCCTCGTAGATACGTTTAACACCACCTCGACGAACAAGACGACGGATAGCAGGCTTGGTGATATCCTGGATGTTGTCTCTCAACACCTTCCTGTGACGCTTAGCGCCTCCTTTGCCCAATTATTTACCTCCTTTACCACGGCCAGACATGTTTATTCTTCTGAGTGTATAGTCTGTCCGTCTGTCCACCCGCCCGAGCTTATATCTCCTATACCTTTAATCAGAAATTGATCATACTTCACCAAAATATTATTTAGGTTTAGGGCTTTGGGACAAAGATCATTCAAGGTTATTTCTTAAAGGCCAAGGTCGCTTATTAACTTTGACTTAAAATACCATGAAGTGCGTATATCTCCTACAACTTTCATCAGTATTTTATAATACTTCACCAAAATATTATATAGGTTAAGGGCTTTTAGACGAAGTCCACTCAAGGTCATTTCTGAAAGGCCAATGTCACTTATTAACTATGATTTAAAATACCATGAAGAACGTATATCTCCTACATCTTTCATCAGAATTCGATCATACTTCACCAAAATGTTATTTAGAATAAGTGCTTTTGGACGAAGGTCATTCAAAGTCATTTCTGAAAGGTCATGTTCATGATAAAAAGTTTTATTTCATAACTAATCAAGGTCAACTCATTACTTACTCATTTTAGTTTAAGATAATGTGATCACTCGTTGTTCTACAGTTAACTCAATTAGATATTCATATGATACAATGAGATTTGAAATTGTCATCAATTAATACAATGGGTTTTTTATACTGAGTAATTCATTTCCTTCAATATTGCTGTCCTTCTTGGAGCATCCATCAGTTTTACTGATTTTTGTATATGAATTGAGTCATCAATTTCCTGCATTATAACTGCCGTTCGGGGAGCATAAATCAGTTTTACTGATACTCTTGTTTCTTATCGTGAACAATCTTCCAAATGTATTCTTACTGTCATATAATACAGAAAGAGAATGCTTTCAAATTCTGTTAAAAACTATTAATATATTTTCATGATATCAATACTTTTGATAAATTTATTAATGCTTGCAGGATGGTGCCTTAATCCCTCACTACTTTGGGTGGGTCTCTTGCATAGGTCAAAATGTGTGCACCCTGAATCAGGTAGATGCCGTCACCAAATAATCTTGCTGTGAAGTAAACAAATAAACAATCAATCAATCAACCAGAAGCACTTTTAAATCAGTGGCTTTACACATAAGAGCCTGTGAAGGATCCTCAATTCATCCTCATGAGAGGAAATTGAAATATGTCTTTTTGCCCTGAAAAGCACATTGGTCGTTTTGTCATACCTCTCGGATATATGCCTCATACCGGCAAAGGCTGCAGATAGAATTTGCACTGAAGACTCTGATTTGTTTACGTGTAAAGATTTTAAGTGTTGCTTAATTTCTTTCACCATGTGTTCCATGTGGAGATCTGCTGCATGTTTTGAATCTGTTTTTCCTCTCTGGTTTACAAATAGCCCATAAAAAGTTTCATATGCAGTCTTAAGATCCAATGCGGATATTTGCAGAAAGAGAAATCCTAAAATTTCTAAAGCATATTTAGATTTGTTATAATATCCTTTCAGTATACACATACAGTATTTCATCACTGCGGTCATGACCTCTCTGTTTGGGATCTTAACACTGAAGTTTACACATCTATACATCCAGCCTATTTCCAAGATGGTTTCCCATAGCAAAATACGCTATTCCTGTTCTGTTTTGCAGGCTTGGCAGAAGAAAGTGGTACATGCAGCTATGACCCGTACGTTCGAAGACATGACGTCAAATGACGTCGATAGCGTAAGACACATCCTCGGTTCCCCATGGTATTCAGCGGTAGCGCAAATACCATGGGGAACCGAGGATGCGTAAGACAGAGACTCATATGAACAAAATGTTTGACAAAAATTTATTGACAACAATAGATAGAACGAAGTTTCGAATAATACATAGGCAAACTATTTAAGAGTTCTTGTTTCACGTAGGATCTACGCACAAAAGTCTTATGAAAACGACACACTAACGTGATGATGTCAGAAATAATGTTCCCGTCGTGTAACACATTGTTCATAGTCCTTTCGAAATGATAATCACATGCTTCTCCCCGGAGACGGCCATTACATTTACGCAGTCTCATGGCATCTCGATGTGGATGACGTCTATGGTGGTTGGCCCGTCTTCCAACTTAAAGTCTTCATTACTCTGTTGTACTTTCTGTATTTCCTCCATGACCATTTCGCTAGACAAGTGCTGACTCATGGTGAAAGGTATCCCTACTTCGGATTTCAGGGAAGGGTGATTGATGACTAGTCTAACGTAATCTTTGTCTTTGACATGACACTTCACTTTCAAATCGTCTACCAACGAATTCATGGCCCTAGGTAGAAACCTCGGCAGGTGACCTGGAGATATCTCTCGAGTCAATGCTTTAAACTGTACGTTGTATCGTACGCTGTTGGTCTTGAATTTTCTGGACTCGTGCGATCGAATCAGCTTAATGGAATATGAATCTTGCGGCGACTTGTTCAATTCCCTCAGGCGACGTCTAGCTCCTTCTATTCCCCCATGTCTATGTATCCATCGTTTCACAAGCGTGCGAAACTTTTTCGATCTCAATAATTCTCTCGTGGTAGGCATCGTGACAGATAATTCGTGTCTGATGTCGAATCGTGTTTTCACCAGGTATTTATGCATCTCCGGTGACCTTCAAATGACTGCATCACAAGGTCGAGGTCGTGATCTAGTACAAAGTCATTCAGTGCAATATCAAGGTCGCATTTGAATCATACTCTGTCCTTAAAGTCATTTAGTGCAATGTCAATGTCGTCTTGGAATCGTACTCTTTTCTTTAAGTCATTCAGTATAATGTCAAGGTCGTCTTGGAATCGTACTCTGTCCTTAAAGACATTCAGTGCAATGTCAAGGTCGTATTGGAACCGTACTCTGTCCTAAAGGTTATTCAGTACAATTTCAAGGTCGTCTTTGAATCGTACTCTGTCCTTAAAGTCATTCAGTACAATGTCAAGGTCATCTTTGAATCGCTTTCAAGGGCAGATTTTCGCCTGAAGGTCACCAACACAGTTATCAAAGACGAGGGTAAACGATAGACTCTATTCCCGCATTCATCACGCTAATGGATATATTGTTTCACATTTGATTTAAGATAATATATACATATTTATACAACACTCATTCCTTCAGATATAAACAGGATATATTTGATATATAATGTGATAAGACATCGAACTAACTACATGATATGATAGAGGGAGACCCAGATCGGTATATAAAAGATCTAAATGGCGTTTCCGATTATGTTGTGTGTTGATAGATAATATATGTCTTTTTACATTAAAAAAATTACCATTTGTCTATTTATTGTCTTGTTTATCCATCTACTTAATTGTGAAGTTTCAATAAAATATAAATAGGGGCGAGATATAGTCAACTACGTAATACATGTTTAAAGTTGGGAGTACATTTTAATGTCAAAGTTCCCTCTTCATTATTTGTTTGTGTTTACTCGAGTGTAATTTCCGAGCTGCATATTATTGTAGATCATTCTTGATAAGTCATTAAACTCTACTGACATTCAACTTTTAATTTACAGTAATTAGTGTTAAAAGTTAAATTCATCAATGTATGTGCTCAGTGTCGGGAAGTGGATCAACCAATCGTAGGGCGGCTGTCATATGCGATTTGGGTGCGCCTTTTTAGCCTAGCCGAAGATTCAAGTTAGGGTGTTTACTATCGCGTCGTCAACGGCTCATTAAATGCCGATTTCGGAGTTGTGCGTTTCATTTTTACTGTACACTCAGAAGAATAAACATGTCTGGCCGTGGTAAAGGAGGTAGAGGATTGGGAAAAGGAGGCGCTAAGCGTCACAGGAAGGTGTTGAGAGATAACATCCAGGGTATCACCAAGCATGCCATCCGTCGTCTTGCTCTTCGAGGTTTTTACACATCTCCGGACTCATCTATGAGGAAACAGAGCCCCAACATCAACTGACAGAGTCAATAAAAGGCCCTTTTCAGGGCCAACCATATTTTTAGAAAAGTTACCATAAGGTTAGATTTGTCACTAAACAGAAACACACGAGTCCGAATCTCGTATTATCATATTAAAACAACCATTGAAACTTTATGCTTTTGATTACAATTAATTTTTAACATTTAACTTTTCCGTTATACAAATACATTTTAAAAGTTATATTAGATATGAAAAAAAGGTTTGTTACATTCAGCACATGACTACTTTTCGTATAGCTTTGGGTGGTCCTTAAAAGGACTCCAATCAAAACTTTCTGATTAGTTTCCAAAACTTGCACCCTGTGCTGCATGGCCCTCGTGGTTGTCAGCCGGTTTTGTGATGAATTTATTGAATTTATTTTCGGAAACGCCGGCAGCGAAATGTTATGATTTTGCTGTTGATGTAGTTGTTGATTTACACCAAATGGGGGGGGGGGGGGGGGGGGGGCTAGAAGTTGATTGTGCCCCAGACTTGTTGACATACCCTCCTGTACCGCGTCGTCCTTTAATAACATCTCTAATATTGATTCGAACGTTTGATTCTAAATATTGTTCATCTTTACTCAAAAATGCCGCTTCTCTAGAAAATCTTATTGACACCAAAGAGAGTGTTTCCTTAGACGTCCGTTTAATTTATGCGTGTTTCCTTAGACGTCCGTTTACATAAAGTCAATGTTAGTACACTTAGTTTACGAATGGGGGGGGGGGGGGTTCCTGAGACGTCCGCGTTTTCAAGAGTTTGTTTTTAAAAAGGATGAGTGTTTCCTTAGACGTCCGTGTTTTCAATAGTTTGTTTATTTTTTATAAGGAGGTGTTTACCTCGACGTCCGCGTTCTCGAGGACTTCAGAATACTTTTAGTACTTTACCAAAATTTTCCAACAACATGGATACATCAATCAAGATTGACTGATTGATTTTTGTTTAACGTCACACCACGAATATTTCACGTATATGGTGACGGCGTCTGCCTGATGCAGGGCACACAAATTTTGACCTTTGCAATGGACCCACCCGAAGCAGTGAGGGATCTTTAACGTGCCATGCATACCACGACACGGGGCTTCGGTTTTTATTGTCTCATCCGAAAGACAGGACACATCCGATTTGTTCCATCTTCATGAGTCAAGGGGATGCGCTACGGAAACTTCTCTCTCCCCTTGACTGATTACATTCAAAGGTCGTGGGCCAATTCGTGATTCGTCCCCTTGCTCTTCACATGAACGAATCAAAAGCCTTGAAACAAATCATATGACGGAACGAAAATAATGGATCCAGTGTATGTGGTCGACGGAATGAAAGTGTCTTTCCCTTTCAATAAAGCCTCTATGTCCTTCGATTAAATATCTTTTAAACTGTCTATAGAAACATTTCAGAAATTTTACGATACACAGAGCAGACGAGTGTTGCCGTTATTGTTTTTTTTTTTTTCGTAACTAAGTTCGCAAAGTCAGGGATAATCTCAGTGGTCAATTGGTTAGTAGTATATTGAATACTTTTCCCTAGGAGGCGCCATCAAAACCCGCGACCTTTGAATGTAATCAGTCAAGGGGAGATAGAGAAGTTTACGTAGCGCATCCCCCTGACTCGTGAAGGTGGATTTGTTCATACAAAACCTCAAATCAAATCCACTCACGAAACCTACAAACTATCATTAAAACCGACGAATCGACAAATTTATTACAAGATTCCGACTGGGCAAAACCAAGCTCAAGGGGGATATAAAAAGGTTGATCTTCGGCGACGGACCGGACTGTCCCCTCTGCCAGACAAAAGAGACCATAGAACGCTACCTGTTGCACTGCCCCCCTACATACGGACGCACGGACCGACATGGTTAGGCAACTGACTAACCTAGGTATTGGTACAGTAGACCTAAGGACCATACTCGCACCTGACAAACATTACATCACCACTACATACGCTATCCTTGCTGAGTACGTCGTTGCCACGGGTTATATTGATAAAATATAATGCCTGGCCGTAGAGACCCTCAGACGCGTATAGTTAGGTGTCAGTAGACTAGGAGACAGTCCTAGACATCGCGGTTCGCCGGTCGAACAATCAGAACCTTCATCCAACACACACAGTCACACAAAAAGCTACCCCTCCTTCCGCATCAATCCAACATTTATTTACTTTAGCCCCGAGTGAACATTACTGATGGAGTGCTACATTACTTGGCGTTGTGTGGATGCAGGGTTGATCACAACGAATTAAATCTAATGATAAATAAGGGGAGGGGGTGGCACAAACACACTATACGCCGCGCTCCGGTCACACCAGCACCCACACACCCACAAAATACCAACTATCTACTCTCTCTATTCTCTACTATCCATTTTTATTTTCTGTCTGTTCTTTTCTCTCCAATAATAGGGGCTTCTAACTAGCCCAACTCCAAAAGGGGCCCACCAAAATACTGTAATAAACCCCTACATCCACTTTTGTTTTACACCCAAGCAACCCCCCCCCCTCTTCTCAATCCATCAACCTACTTACCCATATTAATCGAGCCTTCTAACTAGCGCAAGGCGAAAAGGGGCTCATCTCTATCTCTAAATTATTAAATCCCATTGCACATTCCCAGCCTCCCATGCACCTAGTATTGACATAAACACGTCTAAAAGGATTGAAAATGTATCTTAACTATTAGCCAATCAGAACCAACCTTATAAAAATCATTAGGAAATTCTCAAACACCGTTGAATTGACCGCATTTTCGATCCCTTTTGGCTGCTTAAACTAGAAATAGAAATAATGTAACCCAAGTATCACAAAGAATGTAGGTTCTAGTATTAACTTTGGAAATATTAAGGTCCAAAATGGACCCAGAGCAAAATAATCCTAAAGTGAACTGAAGTAATTCACCACAGATGCCCATAATTGAATGTTCCCCTGTCGGTTGAAATGCACCAGGTCGGCACAGTAGTCCTCCGGATATCGGATGGGGGCAGTGAAGACGCGCCCCTCAAAACACCGTACCGACTGACGTAAGGCAGACAGGAATCCATTCCCTATGTCATTTCCACCAAGAAGGAAAATAACATGGTCGGGAGCCCATGCCCTCATAGACAAAAGCAGACCCCCATCGGGCCTACTAGCCGTCATTCCCCCTCTCCCAAAGAATCGAACTTCAAAGGGAGGAGAAGTCCTTGAAGACACAGAACTCCCCAAATTACGGACACACGAACTTCCAGATACAGCTACCTCCATCTCTTAGTTATGAAGAAGCAATGAAAAAAGGTAGTTGGATAGCACGAATTATCGAATTCACCTGTCAAATTACTTGACAACAAATCATAACCTACATGACAACGACGTTGAATTGACCGCATTTTCAATCCGTTTTAGCTGCTTAAACGGCACGAAATAGAAATAATGTAACAAGATAGTGATAATGTCAATTTAAAGCAGCGCTCTTGGAATTTCTTTACATATTCTAATTAATTCATTTATCCTGCTTTTATAATACTAATAATTATAAATAGTTTTATCTTATACCAAGTAAAAACAAAATAAAAACATCTGTGTACATACTACATACTGACAATATCTTTAATCACCATATTTCATTGTTTTAAATTAATATCTACTATGAACAATAGGGGATATACTGCACTCAAGACTTCAACAACATTCCACAAATTACAAATATACAATTCAATCGATATGACAGGGGTTGGGGATTACCACACCCTCCTGACATATCTATAGTAAATAGGCAGAATTCTAAAAAACAAAGCGCGTCAACAACTATAATAGCCCCATTTCCATTATCATTTATTGTTTGTTGTTTAATAATATGATTGCTCTCTTGAAAACAGAATACTCTCTCAGTTTCCATTGCAGGTGATGTCTCAAGCAAGGAGAAGAAGCACCAAAGGTATAGACCAGTAAAATCGGGATATACCCCTCCACACTACCCAACACTAGGAAACAAACCCTACACAAGCCCCTATGCTAAGGCTTAAGATTACCAAGGGCCTACGTCCTTTAGGGGAGATCACTCATTGATATCTAGGCTAATTTCTTCACCTGCTAAAAACCAAATACATACACTAGTAGGATTTTTCAGTAAAGTTAATTTATTCTTGATTCAATCTTATGGTAGAAAGTAAGACCGATAAGGGTAATTCTCTTGATTTTTGACATCCGAACTCCTTAACTGGTAAGGGAGAGAGGCGTGCGAGTTGGGAACTATCACGTTAAACACATTAGCCCTAAGGGTAATACTTTTCTTATAGGGGTAAGTTTTGACTTATAGGGGTAAAGTTAAATATCATTTATTTCATATCTTAATTAAATTCCCATTTCCATTCCTATCACTTTGGCATTTTAAATACACCATTCGGCCATCCATCAAAAATCATATTCAAAAATCTTCAGGCTCCTTCTCCTCCTCCTTTGCGTGACGCCTTTAATGAAACTTGGTGGAGGTGGTAGTAACCAGACATATAATTCCCTATCGGAAGTCTACCCCTGGCACGCATAGCCGAGACTCCTACCACCTTCACAGGTAACCAGTCAGTACTGCCTTCTAGGCACCCGGTGACCTGATAAGCCTAGAAATAATAGGCACTTTTTACATAACCTGGTATAAAGTCCATGGTGGGATGTAAATCCAGGAAACCCAAGTACCACTCTTCCATCCCTCCTTCCCACTTTGGGCGGAGGGACGTGCAGTAAGGTCCTAATTCAGGACAGTCTGCACGTAAAACTCTGACCTATCGTTGTCGTGCGTTTCATTTTCACTGTACACTCAGAAAAATAAACATCTCTGGCCGTGGTAAAGGAGGTAAAGGATTGGGAAAAGGAGGCGCTAAGCGTCACAGGAAGGTGTTGAGAGATAACATCCTGGGTATCACCAAGCATGCCATTCGTCGTCGTGGAATATTGAAAGTTTTCCTTGAAAATGTCATCCGAGATGCCGTCACATACACTGAGCATGCCAAGAGAAAGACCGTCGCAGCCATAGACGTAGTCTACGCTCTCAAGAGACAAAGACGCACCCTCTACGGATTCGGAGCCCCACCAACAATTGACTGGGTCAATAAAAGGCCCTTTTCAGGACCAGCCATATTTTTAGAAAAGTTACCATAAGGTTAGATTTGTCATTAAACAAAAACAGACGAGTCCAAATCTCGTATTATCATTTTAAAACAACGAATGAAACTTTATGCTTTTGATTAAAATTAAATTTTAACATCTAAATTTTACGTTATACAAACACATTTTTAAAATTATATTAGATATAACAAAAAGGTGTGTTACATTCAGCACATGACTACTTTTCGTAAAGCTTTAAAAGGACTTCAATCAAAACTTTTTGATTAGATTCCAAAAATTACACCCTGCGCTGTGGGCCCTCGTGGTTGATAGCCGGTTCTCTGATGGATTTTTTTTTCGGAAACGCCCGCAGCAAAATGTTATGATTTTGCTGTTGATGTAGTTGTTGATTTACACCAAATGGTGGTGGCAGTGGTAGAGGGGGGCGCTATTAGTTGATTGTGCCCCCAGAATTGTGGACTTTCCCTCCTGTACCGCGTCGTCCTTTAATAACATCTCTAATATTGATTCGAACGTTTGATTCTAAATATTGTTCATCTATAATCAAAAATGCCGCTTCTCTAGAAAATCTTATCATTGACACCAAAGAGAGTGTTTCCTTAGACGTCCGTTTAATGTATTGGTGTTTCCTTAGACGTCCGTTTAATGTTTTGGTGTTTCCTTAGACGTCCGTTTACATAAAGTCAATCTTAGTACACTTAGGTTACAAATAGAGGTGTTTCCTTAGACGTCCGCGTTTTCAAGAGTTTGTTTGTAAAAAGGGTGAGTGTTTCCTTAGACGTCCGTGTTTTCAATATTTTGTTTATTTTTTATAAAGTGGTGTTTACCTCGACGTCCGCGTTGTCGAGAGTCTATAAACTTCAGAATACTTAGTACTTTGCCAAAATTTTCTAACAACATGGATACATCAATCAAGATAAATTGATTGATTGATTGATTGATTGATTAATTGATTTTTGTTTAACGTCACATCACGAATATTTCAGGTATATGGTGACGGCATCTCCCTGATGCAGGGACCTTTGCAGCGGACCTACCCGCTGCAGTGAGGGATCTTTAACGTGCCATGCATACCACGACACGGGGCCTCGGTTTTTACTGTCTCATCCGAAAGACAGGACCCTGGCATGACCAGAACGGGGTTCGAACCCCGGCCTCCCGATCAGGAGTCCAGCGCGGTACCACTAGGCCACGCCAGCTTCATCAAACAAGATCATGATAGACTGGGAAAGGAAGATTATCTATACCATCCATGAGCCAGCTATTAGCGGTGTGATTATTTAAGAGAGGGAGCCAGAAGAAGAGAGCGAGAAGTCCGCACCAAGAGAGAGAGACAGAAGAACATCATGCTGCCGGGTCGGTTTCTAAGTAGAAAACCTCCTGTCTGTACTATTCAGTGCATTAAGGACATTCGGTGCATTGACTGCTAAAGTACGTTTAGGTCAACTCAGTACACTCTGGGGTCAAATGACATTATCGGTGATCGTAACATTACTGTTGTGCTTGCTTTCACCATTGTGACCTGAATTTACTCCAACATCAATAAATTAATGAATATTTTCAAATAGCTGAAAATATGAGACGAAAGGATTCTACACAATAAATTTAGATACGGATACTTATATACTGTGTGATAATATATATAACGCCATTAAACTGACTTTGACCTAAGTGCCCTTGAGTACGTCCTTGGTTTGACATTGATCTAAGTCCCTTGAGTACGTCCTTGAGTTGACATTGACCAAAGCTCCTTCTATTCCCCCATGTCTATGTATCCATCGTTTCACAAGCGTGCGAAATTTTTTGATCTCAATAATTCTCTCGTTGTAGGCATCGTGACAGATAATTCGCGTCTGATGTCGAATCGTGTTTTCACCAGGTATTTATGCATCTCCGGTGACTATGAAATAACTGCATCACAAGGTCGAGGTCGTGATCTAGTACAAAGTCATTCAGTGCAATGTCAAAGTCGTCTTGGAATCATACTCTGTCCTTAAAGTCATTTAGTGCAACGTCAAGGTCGTCTTGGAATCGTATTCAGCGCAATGTCAAAGTCGTCTTTGAATCGTATTCTGTCCTTAAAGTCATTCAGTACAATGTAAAGGTCGTCTTGGAATCGTACTCTGTCCTTAAATTCATTCAGTGCAATATCAAGGTCGTCTTGGAATCGTACTCTGTCCTTAAAGTTATTCAGTACAATGTCAAGGTCGTCTGCCAATCATACTCTGTCCTTAAAGTCATTCGGTGCAATGTCAATGTCATCTTTGAATCCCTTTCAAGGTAAGATTTTCGAGTGAAGGTCACCAACACAGGGTAAACGATAGACTTCATTCTCGCATTCATCACGCAAATGGATATTTTGTTTAACATTTGATTTAAAATAATATATACATATTTATACAACATTCATTCCTTCAGATATAAACAGGATATATTTCGTATATAATCTGATAAGGCATACAACTAACTACATGATATGGTAGAGGGAAAACCCATCTTTTTTTAAAGACGCATACCTCGAGCATACCTAAATGTTGAAGACGTGGAACAAAATAACATAATGCTGGTTCAACCGCCTTGGTCTTGGAGCCATTGGTGTTTATATAGATGTAAATGGAAGGAACTCCGACAATATTCTACGTGCTATTAGATCTATCAATAAATATGATCAGAAGTACATTAACGACATGTTTTGTATGAATATTTACAGGATCGGGTGAGAAATCAATGAGAAACTACAGGTGACATCCTACAATTTATACTGGTCACTAGTAGTTCGACCAAAATTTAACAAGAGCAACGCCTAGCGTGGCATAATACTCCCGTCGCTTATTTCGGACAGGATCTATTCGCATTTGGCATGATTTTCATGAAAAACATCTGACGTTTACTGAAGTTAATTGCGTTTCATAGCATTTTATCATAGGAATAAGTCCAAGGGCAATAACTCCTGCAGAAATGGTCCTATCCAACCCATCTTGGAACTTGAATTTATAAGTCCAAGGGCCATTAATCCGTCAAAAGTAGGTCAATCGTAACAAAACTCGAACTGGTACTGGCGCCGCTTGGAATAAAGCTATATACCAAATTTCAACTCAATATCTTGAAAGACGGCAAAAAAGTCCGGAATACATGACCTACGACATATGGTCAACCCCCACCCTAAAATTATAAATTTCTCAAAAATGAAGGAAAAGATATTAAAACCCCTAACATATGTGATAGTTGGTACATTTTACTTGTTTCTTGATAAATTTCATAATGTTTTGACAAGAAATAGATTTTTAATGAATTTTTTAAAAAATCTTGAAATTTATAAGTCCAAGGGCCATAAATCCGTCAAAAGTAAGTCAATCGTAACAAAACTCGAACTGGTACTGACGCTGCTTGATATAAAGCTATATACCAAATTTCAACTCAATATCTTGAAAGACGGCAAAAAAAGTCCGGAAAACATGACCAAGGACATATGGTAACCCCCCCCCCCCCCATAAAATTATAAATTTCTCAAAAATAAAGAAAAAGATATTAAAAACCGTAACATATGTGATAGTTGGTACACTTTACTTGTTTCATGAGAAATTTCATAACGTTTTGACAAAAAAATAGATTTTTAATGAATTTAAAAAAAAAAACATTGAAATTTATAAGTCCAAGGGCCATAAATCCGTCAAAAGTACTAGGTCAATCGTAACTCGATCTGGTACTGACGCAGCTTGAAATAAAGCTATATACCAAATTTCAACTTAATATCTTGAAAAACGGCAAAAAAGTCCGGAAAACATGACCCCGGACGGACGGACGGACGCACGGACGGACAGCGCCATAACATAATACGTCCCGTCTAATGACGGGCGTATAAAAAGCATCGGATTCAGCCGTATGACAGAAGTCACCATGGCAATGCACTGAGCCGTATGATAGAAGTCACCACGGCAATGCACTGAGCCGTATGACAGAAGTCACCACGGCAATGCACTGAGCCGTATGACAGAAGTCACCACGGCAATGCACTGAGCCGTATGACAGAAGTCACCATGGCAATGCACTGAGCCGTATGATAGAAGTCACCACGGCAATGCACTGATCCGTATGACAGAAGTCACCACGGCAATGCACTGAGCCGTATGACAGAAGTCACCACGGCAATGCACTGAGCCGTATGACAGAAGTCACCACGGCAATGCACTGAGCCGTATGACAGAAGTCACCACGGCAATGCACTGATCCGTATGACAGAAGTCACCACGGCAATGCACTGAGCCGTATGATAGAAGTCACCACGGCAATGCACTGAGCCGTATGACAGAAGTCACCACGGCAATGCACTAAGCCGTATGACAGAAGTCACCACGGCAATGCACTGAGCCAATGATAGAAGTCACCACGGCAATGCACTGAGCCGTATGAAAGAAGTCACCACGGCAATGCACTGAGCCGTATGACAGAGGTCACCACGGCAATGCACTGAGCCGTATGATAGAAGTCACCACGGCAATGCACTGAGCCGTATGATAGAAGTCACCACGGCAATGCACTGAGCCGTATGACAGAAGTCACCACGGCAATGCTCTTAGCCGTATGATAGAAGTCACCACGGCAATGCACTGAGCCGTATGATAGAAGTCACCACGGCAATGCACCGAGCCGTATGACAGAAGTCATCATGGCAATGCACTGAGCCGTATGACAGAAGTCACCACGGCAATGCACTGAGCCGTATGATAGAAGTCACCACGGCAATGCTCTTAGCCGTATGATAGAAGTCACCACGGCAATGCACTGAGCCGTATGATAGAAGTCACCACGGCAATGCACCGAGCCGTATGACAGAAGTCACCATGGCAATGCACTGAGCCGTATGACAGAAGTCACCACGGCAATGCACTGAGCCGTATGATAGAAGTCACCACGGCAATGCACTGATCCGTATGACAGAAGTCACTACGGCAATGCACTGAGCCGTATGATAGAAACATCACGAAAACTTTCGATTAAAGTGCAGTTGTGATACCGACCTAGGACTAAGTTTCCTGTGACGCAGCGTGAAAGTAGAGCTGCTACAGTCACAAACCGCTCATTGCCCACATTCGCACACAGCATTTTAGTTTCCATAAAATTTGATGACGTAACAATATGTCAGGTACTGTCCTAAATGGGGTGCTGACTGCTGCATACTGTACTTGCTGCTGCGGTAGAAGTTGGGAAGCGGATGGTGGATGTGCGGCCTTCAAGGCATCGTCGGAAACCCACGCTCGGCACGCTTCCTTGCCTCGAAGATGCCGTCATGGCTGTTTCCATGAATCCGTCGTATTACACAAAATACTTGTATACTGCATTGCAATGCCAGCAACAATTTTAAGATCAATCCAAGTTAGGGTTCAGATCCGCTCACGGTAATCGCTTGATAATGTAAAATATGAAAGTAACTGGTGTCACCTGACTATGGCACTAACAACATTGTACCACATTGGACATTAACGGACCCCTGAAATTCAGATGTAACCCATAAAATTCAGATGTGAGTTGGGTTTTTTTTATGTGATGTCACACTAGTAACATAATTTAAGCGTTGATATTTACATTCAAGCAGTTATGAAATTCCTCTGTTTAACTGTACAATTAGGCAAATTTTACATCAAACATAAATCCATGCTCTCAGTCACAGCATAAACATGAATATCACCCCCCCCCCCCAAATCCTTAATCAAAGTTAAACTATGAGTCGGTGAGAGTATCTGAAAGGAAAACAAATGGTATATGTTTATCATGATATATTATGTTTATTAAACGAAGTGATAAATATATTACATGTTTATTATTTAAAGAGTCTAAGAGACCGGTGAAAATTTAACACATGTAACATATAACATATTGGCTTCCAACTAAAAATATGGTTAGAAATTGTCGCGCTGTTTTAGCGCCCATGTTGGATTAAGGGCGTTGTTATCATACTGATAAACTTCGCGGACGCGTATTGGTTCCTAACAAAATGTTTAGTTACAAGTTGTCGCGCTCCATTAGCGGCCATGTTGGATTACGACTGTCGGACTTTTTTTCCATTTCTACCATGTAAACTTAAATGATTTTAACATTACCAGCGCAGATTTCATAACTTCAGTTTCAAGTAATCAGTAAATATAATCAATCAGTTGAAAATTTGTATTACAAAATTTAGTTCAATCAAGCAGTTATGTATGGGCAGTGATGGATAAAGCCGGGAGATAATTCTAGCCAATTTGAGGAAAATTGTTGTAAGTTAACAATTAAAACACCATTATCTACACATTATGATGTCTGTATAAAACCACACGCCAAAAAAAAACCCTATTGGTTTTTAAGGCAGCGAACATTTGCCCGATAGTCTTCTAGCACCATCATGCAGATTTGACCTCTGCGCCGCCAAAATCTCAATTCACGAAGCAAAGTAGTACCTTCTTGATAGTACATAAAGTAGTATAAGTTCTTGCAAAAACCGGCTTCGTTATCCTTGTATTGACATTTCATTGTACACAGAAATAAATTCAAGCATAGGTTTGCTTAGCTTCAATACATCGCCTTAACACAGTCGTTTATTTAGCCGCAAGTATTATACGGCCAATACCTGCGGCTATAGTTTATTATGTGAGTTAAAACATATTAAAAGAATACGCGCTCGTGTGTATAAGTCAATGAAATGACGTTTACAATACGCTATGTAAATATATAAACCCGGTACATTATATTCGAGGTCAAGTCCATGTTATGAATCGTATCATACGGTAGATTAGAATACGCGCTCGTGCAATGTAGAGAGAAGACGCGCTCGCGCATCGAAGTCAACGCAATTTACCCTTCCACAAAACGCATTTTGATTGTAATGACGTCAATGACGTCCGACAAAACTCCGACAAATAGCGCATTTGTTTATTGTGGGCCGGCACTAGCCGGCCCATCCTGTGATATAAGTTTGGAAAAGTTGCATGCGTTTCTGCAGTACTGCAAGGCCCCGCCCCCCAGGATTTTACACCACCAATTATATTTTACAATTGTTTATTATGGTAAGACGATTTTGAAACCTTAATTATTGTTTATAAATTAAAACTTGAGAATAGTAAGATTACCAGCACGGCCACACCATTACCACAAGTTTAACCAGTAAAGGTTTGTTACCCCAGCAAACAGCCAGTTGCTTATAGATTGGTTCAGTTTTGTTGTTGAAAATAAATAGTAGATTGATTGATTAATTATCGTTTCACGTCACTCCACGATTATTTCACGTAACGGACCCTCCCGAAGAAGTGGGGGATCTTTTACGTGCCATGCCTACCGTGACACGGGACCTCGGTTTCACCGATGTGCACACGACAGGAGTCGAACTCGGGACCTTTCGGTCACCTCATCCACTGAACCCATCGGCTTAAAACAAATGGTAGATGATATGGCTAGTAATTTTAAAAGTACATTTCCATACTAAATGCAGGCTAATCCGTAGGTCTAATAAACTCGCTATTGCCTTATGTACTTAATGAACTCGCTATTGCCTTATGTACTTAATGGGCTAATTGAACCAATTTTATAAACTATTATAATTGAAAAGGAAGTGATACTGGAAATTTTAAACATTATTTTGTTTTGCTTTTTTTTAATTCTTTGCAGTTTTATTATCATCCCATTCCGGCCCACACTTTGGTGCTTGCACCAAATTGTTTCTTGTGACGTCTTAAATAAGTCGATTGAAATCGTCTGAAAATCGCTCATGCGATATAAATAGAATACGCGCTCGCGCGTCAAAGTCAACGCAATGATGCTTAGAATGCGCGCTCGTGCGATGTAGACTACAGTAGACTAAATCGTAGACTAGAGTAAACGCTCGTGCTATATAAATAGAATACGCGCTTGAGCGTCAAAATCAACACAATTCACTATAGATTATAATCAAAGACAATTCAATGTCATGAACCGTAGAATACGCGCTCGTGCCTTATAAATAGAGTACGCGCTCGTGTGTCAAAGTCAATTGTGAATCTTGGATTAGAATACGCGCTCGAGCAATATAAATAGAATACGCGATCGCGTGTCAAATATGACGTAATGTCGTCTGAGGAAAGAGAATACAAGATCGAATTAAGGAGTCAGATGAGTGCAAAACACACTATTGGATGAAACAGTATCAAGAATACGCTCTCCCGATTGTCAAAGATAAAGAAGATCAACATTTACATCTCCAAAACAGTCAAAGACAAGTCAATGTCATACTCAAAGACATCCAAGATCAACATCTGAACTAAAATCAAGAAGAAGTAAAAGTCTTACTCACAAGACATACAAGGACAAATTCAGGGTAAAATACGTGCAAAATAGGCGCTGTACACAACGTGTTTTCTACGACGTCCGCGAGATCAGTGTAATAGAACTTGACATCGGTGAATAACTCAGTATTAAAACATGACTACAATAAAGGTAGGAAGCGCTATTGTAGAAAATAAACACACACCGGGAAAGGATTCTAAAAAGACTGTCAAGATGGAGGAAGAAGCTAAAAAAACAACAGTTAAGCATACCTCCATGTCGGTAAAAAGCTGTAAAACGGAAGCCGAAATTGAAGAAGACAGTGAATTGTATCAACCATACTGGGCACATCCATCTTTTTTAGAGAGGCTCAGAAGCTCGGGCAAGCCAGTATATAATATGAAGGGTGTGGAAGAAAATCACCATCTTTATGAACCAAGTTGGTGCTTCTAAAGATGTCCCTGAAGAGGAATATTAAAGGACATCAAAGAATGTTTTATTTAGTAAGTTGATGTTTCTGTTGATGCATCCGAGGATAAAAACTGAAAGAAATCAAAGAACGTTTTAAAAACGACCGTCTGTAAGTTCGGTCTAATATTTTTATACTTTCGACTACTTCAGAACTCCTGGAGGGGTTTTGATCGGACTTGGTATGGATGACGCACTAAAGGTCCTCTACGAGTGTTGTAACTTTTTTGGCCAAATATGTCAAGGGATGAGTTGGAGTGGGGCAACATATGCCCCAGAGGTCGCCCTTCTTTGGCAAACTACTTTTTCGGACTGGTTGCATACATAGATTATCAAGCCAAATGTATAATAAGCTTTTGAAGCAAAGAGCTACATTTAATCCATAATAAACAATTGAGACAAGAATCAAATCACACATAACCACCTTTTTCACTTTCAAATATTACGTATACGTAAAGCCATCATTAATCTCAGCATCGGAAACGGTAAACATAAATATGTATTTCCGGAAATTGCTGTCAGATTCCAAGAAAGTACGTTTTGAAATTAAATTCACATATTTTTTTTTTACATTTTTGGGACACGGTAGGGGTTATAATTGAAATGCATATCTATACGTTTGGATTTTTTTCTTTCTTTCCTTTCTTTTTTATTTTAATTAATTCTTATTTAAGTTGAAATTTTTATGAAGGGAAAAAATTGAACCACTGACTTTTTGACAAAATTTCCAAATAATGACTCTTGACAAGGTCAAGTGATAAGAGTTCAGCAACAGTAATTGAAACCTTTCAAAGCTGATAACATCAATATTAATAGGTTAGCACAGTGGATCTAGCAAAAGTAGATACAAATTATTATAAGAAATCAGTTATATAATTACCAAAGGCGCACTTCTCAAATACCATGAAATAGTAAAATAATAAGTCACTTGTATATAGATTGTTTCACCTTTACGTTTTACGACATGACCGTGTCGACTTGTACATATCTATCCAATGGCCAGAACTGTAATTTTAATTACTAGTTTTAATCACCAGTATTTGTTTGCGTTGTTGTTCATATTGCTGCTAACCATATTAGACTATGTGTAATTAAAATATTTAAACTTTAATTTGAACATTGCGTTTTGATGCGACTAAGAACTGGAGCACCACTCGACCCCTTAATATAGATATATATATATATATATATATAATTTGCAGTTGAAAAAACTGAATCGTTGACTCGCTTCACTCACGATCAATTTCATGATAATTCTCCCCTGATCCCCGTTTATGATCCATAATATCTTCCAGAGAGAAGTGAAATATATGTGCAATACATCCAGCGCACAAATGTTCGGCCACTTGGCCTCAGGCGAGTAAAATGCAAAAAAGAGCACCAGATTGGACCATTTTGCCTTATTTTTGAACAGTTTTCTCGGGGGAGGCCCCCCGAACCCCCCACCTATGGGAGGGGCGGACCGCTCCTATACCCTCCCCATTCGGCCTTTAGGGCCTCAATTGTGAGGTGCCCCCTAGGCACATGAAGTTCTGGATCCGCGCCTGATATATATATATAGATATGACAAATATGCCTAGGGGCACCTCACAATTAAGGCCCTATATATATATTGAGGCCCTATATATATATATATATATATATATATATATATATATATATATATATATATATATATATATATATATATATATATATATATATATATATATATATATATATATATATATATCACAAGGACACTACAGCTAACAAGGCACCCTATATTTCACTTAAATTCGACCTAGCTGTCATGCATCCGACCCTCTAACCGACTGAGCTACCCAAGATCCACAAAAATTGAGATTTTTATAGACAATCATTAGCTAATCCTATGCATGACAACACGGCCGCGGAAAGTGAGGGGTTTTACCCGACGTAAACACAGGTGGATCCTCTGAAAAAAATACAATCACTGAAAGAGAAATAACAGAAATAAACATATAAAGCAAAACAAATAGAATCAGTGAAACACCTGGGAGTACTATGGACCTTGGATTTCCGAAGATACTATAGATAGTTTTCATATGCATAAAATACAATCTTATTAAAATGCGACTTGTATTTCGCTCCTCTACGATACTCTTGTACATGGAGAGTATCGTAGAGGAGCGAAATACAAGTCGCGTTTTAATAAGATTGTGCATCTACTTTATATCGCCTTTTAAAACCAAAATTTAGAAATAAATCACACAACTCTTCGCTTCATATTTTAAGGCTTTGCCTTAGTTCATATTATATATACTTTCTAAGTGCTATAATGTGAACAATACATGCCAATTTAATGGAAACTATGATTTCCACTACTGTTTGGTTATTTTCTGTTCTATCTTGAAGCATACATGGCATTGCCAGTTTTTCTTGTTTATTTATTTGATTTTATCTTATTTTATTTTATTTTGTTTTATTTTATTTTTTATTTTTTGCACCACACCAACATTTACATCCGGTCAAATCAGATTTCTTTTATTAGACAAAATTTAGTCCGTAAGATGTCAGCGACGTAATATTCACGATGTATTCGTTAACCAGTATTGTCCTCCATACAAAAAGAAATGTGTGTAGATGTATTGGTAAAATTGTTCAAAAGGAACCACAAAAATTTATTTTTAGTAAAATATACTTCCAATCATCGCTGTATGTTAATACAGAATCGAGAACTATATTTTCTAGAGTGTACTAAACAAGAACCGGAAAATGAGTAGTTTGGCTTTATTTGGTTTCTGATGTAAACAAAGGAATGATGTTGGTGGGTGATGCAGTACTAGTACGAGGTATGGTGATTATAATTTAGTGTCTGCTATTTTATATGAAATAATAACCGAATGACAGAAAACAGGCAATGTCATGTCATGATTTTACACACAGTCTTTATAAGTTTTATACATCAACTTTGTGCGTTAAATGCGTCTTTCGCTAAATTAAAATTGCACCAATACAGGTGTCAGGTATAAGAAAACGCGTTCAGAAAATTAGTTTTGCATGTTTCTATTGTTTTACTAATCATTGCTTGTTTGTTGTTGGGATTTTCTTTTACGTATTAAACGGCTAATGCAAATAATCACCAAAATTTATTGACGTCATTCTGATTCATATAGAAATATTAATGTCAATAGTGAAGTGTGTGTCTAAGGTGTTGTTCTATGGGAACAAATCATTTTTTTGTAAACTTTGTTCAGTATGTTAGGAAAATTAGAGCTTTTGAATTCAAGTTACAAATCAGCATTCCAATATTTGTAATTTTATGTATTTGCCAAATACATGTAATGATGTACATGAAGTAGATTACTGAAATTGAGATTGTTACACATTCAAGTGTTTTACCTTGATATGAGAGATTGTTCCCATCCATTTAATATCTTTGTATGAGTGCCGAGCCACTGAAACCAGACATATTAGCATCTAGTTAATGTAAGACTTGAACAGAATAATGGAATAAATGTAATATTTTACTATGTTATGAGATGATGCTCATATCTTTATTCCGCTTCTCTATTTGTCCCATTATGGATAAAGATTTGGCGAAAATCCTTAAGGGGTCATGTTCTGGTGAACTCTGATTTCCAGCCAATCAGTGGATCAGCGACAAATTCCTAGGTATGAAGTTAACATCCCCAGCGTACGTGACCCACAAGATAGTTTTTGAATAGTGTTTGTTACATATTGCATCACTACAGTACAGTCCGGGTGGAACTTTGAATGCCCACTGTCCACAGTGGGCAGTCCACCAGAAATTTCAGTGGGTATTAGGAGTGGACATTTACCTGAGCTATCAAGCTGTCCACTTACCTGTATGTTAATTCTTACTGGCTCTTACAAGAATGTCCACTGTGTCCAGTGGACATTTTTAATGCCCACTGTAAAAATGCCCACTGTGACCAGTGGGCAAATTAAGTTCCAACCGGACTGTACTGTATTACGTGCCTAGCCGAGTCATTGATTGGCTATGAGAAATAACGGTTTCGGTGACTGAAACGTCATCAGAGTTCACCAGAATATGGCGATCGGTCCAGAAATGTAAGATTATTTACGGGACCAGCGTCAATATAACCAGACATATCTGTTGGTCAGATGATTTTTCATTTTCACTGGAGGCTACACCTTTTGCTCCCTTGTACCACACACCAGAACTACAGTGTACAAGATCTCCTTCTTCCCCCAGGATAGTATTAGACTTTGGAACCAACTTCCAGGAAGAGTAGTGGAGGCCCCAACCTTGGACAGCTTCAAGACCCAGCAGCCCAATGCCTCAGTGTATTAGAAGACTCTGCAGTTTTCATCCAGTTTTTAACTTTCATTGTTTTTAATGAGCACTGTATATAGACGTTCACCCCTTCAGACAGAGTGTGATAATACTTAAATGGTTTGCACTGTACTGGTAGAAGAAGAAGAAAAGATGCAGGACATAGAAGTTCATAGCACATGTATATACCTGGGATATCTATACTTATTCTTTGATATCAGATCTGCTGGAAAGACCAACGGTACAACTTGTGAAGTATTCACCTGTCTTCAGCTATCATCACTGGCCAGGTTGGCGATGTCCATCTGTCTGTCTGTCAGTCAACATTCTGGCTGTGTTTTTAATTGTTCAAAGCAAAATGGTTAAGTTTCTGGTTGAAGCAAAATCTCAGCAACAAAAATGAGTATAAACATAATACTTAACACGAATGTTCCAGAGTTTCAGATAATGCATGACTTTTGACATAGTGACCTTGGATGTTAACATATCTTTAAAAAAAACTTTAATCTTGGCTATGTCTTTTGAATCAATACGGGTAGGGCTTACCGGTAGATACTTCACACACAGGTTCTTTATGACCAAAGCTTTTAATTGATACCGTGACTTTTGACCTTGTGACCATTATATTGTTTTGAATTTGCCTTACTGTCTTGCCATATCATCTTAAGGTCTTTTTTTGTATTTGGTAAAGTTTCTTTGTAATACTATACTTTTCTTCTGTTGTCAGCATTAGACAAGCTCAATTTCATAAGGACTCTAAGACAATAGTACATAATGATATATAGAATAAAAACTATAGGCTGCATAGGATGCCCTGAGAGAATTCAAAGAATAACAGTTTGTGTAAAGCAGGTCAAGCTGGTCAGTTATATGTATACTTAATGGTTTGTTAATATTTGATAGACTTCAATCAATTCACATCACATCTCTCTAAAAACATGTAATTATTTACAAAAGAAAATTCCTATTGTGATAAAGAACTAATTTAACATGGTAAATAGCTAACTTAAATCATTTAAGAAATTATAGCTGCAAACTTTGTTTTAAATTGATCATATTTCACTTATGCATAAAAATAAGTTAATTTGATGGGAGGGGATAAACAATGACAAAATACGAAAGTAACTGGTGTCACATGACTATGGCACTAACAACAATGTACCACAGTGGACATTCACGGACCCCTGACATTCAGAGGTGAGACCAGGTGCCCGGGAGGAGTGAGCGTCTCCTGTTTGGTTAGCCACACCCGCCGCGAATGTCCTTAAACACAGACAAAACAATAATTCAACACTGTATATATAAATGAATGTGAACAAACACTGTATAGAAAGTGTCAAAGCCACATAACATCAGGAAAAAGGTATAATAACACTTAAGTCAAACCCTCCGCGGGGAACTTTTTACGAGCTCCACACTGCAAAGGGAATAAGTGTAACATTCATGCAAAATACGAAAGTAACTGGTGTCACATGACTATGGCACTAACAACAATGTACCACAGTGGACATTCACGGACCCCTGACATTCAGAGGTGAGACCAGGTGCCCGGGAGGAGTGAGCGTCCCCTGTTTGGCTAGCCACACCCACCGCAAATGTCCTTAAACACAGACAAAACAATAATTCAACACTGTATATATAAATGAATGTGAACAAACACTGTATAGAAAGTGTCAAAGCCACATAACATCAGGAAAAAGGTATAATAACACTTAAGTCAAACAAGAACCAATTCCCATTATTACCAAACAAAATACCTAACTCATTTTGTTGTAAAGGCAGTAAGGGACCTTGGCGTTGCAGAGAGCTGGAATTCATAGCCTCAAATTTAGAAATTATTGCTTGTATGTGCCACTATTACTGTCAATGTACATGCTGAAGATCTGTGGTTTTCTGAATTTATCAGTGTACTCCTGATTTACCCTGCCCCTTCGATGACCATTAAAAGACAAGTATTAGCCTTTTTTTTTTTGGTTTGATAATAATTATCCTGTTTTCACACTAAACAATAAGAAAACTAACCATTCCAAAATCAATTTTGACACTTTTTGTGATTTTTTTGGACTTGTTTTTGAACATTTTCAGGTGTTTTTTTTTAGTTTCCATTTTGATGTGAATGTTTCAGAATGATGTGATATTGTTTGGGTTTAGTTTTGAAATAGAATTTCTGAAAAGGGTACTTTTTTAAGATAAATTGTGATACTTCCTAGGTTTCTCATGAGATCAAGGTGCTCTGTAGAACGATACAGGCTAGTGTGGGCCTGTTATTTATGTAATACTAGGATTGTTGCATCTGATGGTGACAGATAATGTTTAGTTGCAAGGATAATGGATTACATACCGAAAATTTCAGTCTATACACTTGTCCTGACCAAGGTCAGGCGCCGTAAACTAAGAATATACTTAAGTCAATTATTTCAGTGTAATTTATTCCCTTATCAAAGGGTCAAATAAATTGTCATGCAGAATGCTTTAATTCTATTGAGTCATAGAATAAATCTCAATAAAATCCCAATCCCAGTTACTAATTCATTGTTGAACAGAGGAATTTGAAATTTTGACTTGAGTATTTTCTCAGTTTATGGCGCCGGACCCAGAAACCGAACCTATGAAAGGCTACAGTGGAACAAGTCGCCCAGTAAGTCCCCCAAATATCACATGAATCCAGTGAAATTTTGTTTGAAAATAAGTATTTTTGACTTGTCAAATATTCTAAATAAAACAAACAGTCAGACTTCAGGAATTTCATTTAGACATATTTCTCATCCTGTGTCACGTTTGGTATTCCATTTGACGACTCCTAAAAGTCTGAAATGTACTAAGTAATCCCTATTTCCTTGTCAACAACACAGAACCACAAAACAAAGTGGACCCATAAATCGTGAATGTTTAAATATAAAGATGTTTAAAACATGCCCATGTTTAAGTGTTTATGTAAAAGTAACTTCAGAATAAAAGAAATGTTGGAGTTAATGTTTTTATTTATGATCCTGTAAAGACGACTGTAAATGGTTACGTAAGTTGTTCTTTCAAAACTGTTTGAAGTATGTTAGTGATTTTTACTGTGGTTAGGTTGCAAACATAATTTTCAGTGTCGCACTAGTTATGCAGGGGCGTATCCAGGGGTTTTTTTTTTTGGGGGGGGGGGGGGTAGAGGGGCGAAGTCAAACGAGGAGTCTGGGGACAGTGTAGAGGGGGGGGGGGCAAGGGAAGGGAAGCGAAGCTCCCGCGATATTGGTAATTTTGGGGCGTAAAAATTGCACATTTTAATTCAGTTGACTGTTCTCAGTTGGTACCGCAGCTGCTGTGTAAACGAAGCAGTTTATGATGTTATTCATGTTCTTGTCCATACCTTGTTATTCTTCTTGTACGTGCGACGGATTTTGACATACAGCTGAGTCAGATCTGATCTTCTAATAAATCTGATTTAGCTGTACTGCAAAATCCACTATTATTTACATCACTCTTAGTAGACAGAATAGCAATCTGATTAAAACCATATCTTTATTCCATTTCTCCATTTGTCCTAGTGCGGATAAATGGAGAAGCGGGATAAAGATAAGGTTTTAATCAGTTTGATAGAATAGAAGCATCTATACTTATCGAATATAGAAATGTTTGAAAAAGGAGTTGTGACTTGCCACGAATGCTTTTCAGTCGGAAAAGGGTAGGGTTGAGATTGAAGCCCTGAACCTAGCCAAAATGACCTTTGTTGGGCAATATTTTTCGACCAAAGGGGTTGTAACCCCGCATCTCCCGTCTACTAGCGGTGTTATTTAGTAGTTTTTCTCCCTAGCCATCCCCTCCCGGAAATGGCTATATGGCAGTTTCCCCCCGGAAAAATGGCTATATAACAGTTTTTCCCCCGGAGGAAACTTGGCTATATAGCCGTTTTCCCCGGGGAAAACTACTACCGGGTATATCTTGAATTTTCCCCCCAATTTGAAATTCCGGATTTTTGTTCACGCATAAGTAAATTCAGTCCGTTACTTTGTTAACAATAAAAAGAGAGATTTCTATTTAAAATAGAGATATCTCAACTTTTGAAAGGGAGATATTTCCATTGAATTAAGAGATATCTCTTATTAAATAGAAATGTTTTCAGTTTTAATATCTTTTCCATATACAGATATATATATATTTAGAATAGAGATATATCTACTAGAATTTCGAGATATCTTTATTTAATTCGAGAAATATGTATATATACTTACATGAATGTACCCCACCAGTTCGTTTTATGTCCCCGGAGTAAAATTTGGGGGCATCTAGTTTTTCACCCGTCTGTGACTCTGACTCTGTGGGAAAACATTGACTATATATATCGTTTGCTCCAAAAGGTGTAAGGCTTTGAAACTTCACATATAGATACCTTGTGATGAGACCTTTCATTTGGGACCATGACTTTTGACCAAGTGACCTTGACTTTCGAGCTTGACAACTCTTCAAAAACTACTGTATTTGCTATATCTTTCGGATTCAAACGAGAAGTCGAAAATGCATCAACCAAGTCCTTGGCGGTCATATTCGCTGAGAGATCGGATC
Organism: Pteria penguin; assembly: GCA_035048485.1. Classification (NCBI taxonomy): domain Eukaryota; kingdom Metazoa; phylum Mollusca; class Bivalvia; order Pterioida; family Pteriidae; genus Pteria; species Pteria penguin. The sequence continues at coordinate 18,193,221 of CM068583.1, read as the reverse complement.
GAAAATTACAAATCTGGTAGAATGAATGACATGTCATGAATGACATGTATACACAAATAAACGACAATTTTTAAAATGCAATAATAGGAAAAATACCACAGTATGGTAAATATATAAAAAGAAAGACTTGTACACGTTTACAACAAAACACTAACACCATCGGTTTGATCCACAGACTATTACGGTGCTACATTTGTATTTCAAATGTTATATCTAATTTATGCAATAAGAACAAACGCGTATAATTTCCAAACCGTTACCAGAGACATATATACACATGTTACATAAAGGGGGGGGGGGGGGGGGCTACTATGGGGAAAAGACTACTATATAGCAGTTTTTCCGCCATGGGGAAAAACTGCTATATAGCCTTTTTCCGGGGGAAAACTACTATGGGGGAAAACTATTATATAACACCGGTTTATCAATTTTTGACCGGATTGCAAAGCAATTCCGGTCTATGAATTGGCGAAATCCGTCTGTCCGTCCGTCCGTCCGCACGGCGTCAACATTTTGGGTTTAGCATTTGCGTTTAGTTTGGTTTCTTTCATACCCTAAAGGGTACTTATGTCAAAGTTGGTAGGTTTGTAGATACTTGAATGTTCTATCCAACCAATACAAAATTTTAGTGACCTTGACCTTGACTTTACGCTGTAGTGAACACACACTGTTTTTTACCTTTAGGGTGACCACTTGCATACGCGTATTGTTAATGTTATTGCAAAGCAATTTGGCGAAATCCGTCAGTCCGTCCGTCTGTCCATCCGTCCGTCCGCACGGCGTCAACATTTTGCGTTTAGCATTTGCGTTTAGCTTGGTTTCTTTCATACCCTAAAGGGTACTTATGTCAAAGTTAGTAGGTTTGTAGATACTTGAATGTTCTATCCAACCAATACAAAAATATAGTGACCTTTACCTTGACATTACGCTTCAGTGAACACACACCGTTTTTTGCCTTTAGGGTGACCACTTGCATACATGTATTGTTAATGTTAATGCAAAGCAATTCTGATCTATAAATTGGCAAAATATGTCCGTCCGTCTTTCTGTCCGTCCGTCCGGCGTCAACATTTTGCGTTTAGCATTTGCAATCCGGTCATACCGTCCGTAACGGTTTCTTGTCATGAAACGGTTTTATCGGCGGAACTTATTAAACGATGGTTTGTACTTGATTTTTTTTTAACTCGGATGAATTCTATTGACTAAATAGGGAAAGAAGTCAAGTCATATTACTGATTTAGAGTACAATACATCAACGTTAAAGGAGAAGCTATTACAAGATTTCAAGACCACGCCTATTTCCGACTCCCGAGGGCTGGACTTAGGTTCAAAATTACACATGCATTAGATAATATAGAAAATACTTTTAAGCCCATAATCAAATCTCAGAGTAGCGATAACAAAGAAATTGTTTACGGATAGATGGATTCTACACCAACATTAATGGGGCAGACACGCCACAAAGGGTGGTGGTGGCGGTAGGGCTTGCCTTTTCTCCCCCCTTACGTCCCTTCCCCAACCCTTTGTCACCACCCTCCCCGAATGGCGCGCGCTTCACACCCTCAATTAAGAATCACTTCTTTCTTCCAAGACAATTTTAAAAAAGGTTCTCAGAGCTCTTTGAAAAATTTAGAATTCCGTTACGTTTACGAAAAATGTATTTAAAAGTTAAACCTTGAAAATTAGTCAAAAGCAATTGGTATCACCGGATTGTATTTCAAGGAATGAGACTACAGTAACATGCTTCCCGCAAACTAAATGTACATATATTTTAGTAACTGAGTGTACATTCCTGGCAGTATGTTAATCGTGACATTCGACATTGAAACTTTACATTTCAAGGTTAAATTGCTTTATTTCACATTCGTCCGCCCTCATCAGCCAACCCTGACGCACAGACGTAAATTCAGTTTAATGTAACTGATTATTTAGCATAAAATTACCGAAATAATTCATTAATCGACATATCTATTTTACTTGAAAATATTGAAGGTGATGAAATTCTGTACACAAAAGTTTGCAGGGGATTGTAATAGCTACGTGCAAATGGATATTTCAAGTCCGTCTGGCTCTGAAGGTCGTCTCCACAATGATAAATGATCTTGAAATTAAGCCAGGTAAACGGAAATGTCTTGTGACGATAATTTTCAATACCATTTCTGACAGGTGCGCGAATAAACGATTTCAGATACACTGTTGTGCATTTGTCTTGCATACTAGTATTCGTTAAATTTAGAAGTTTAATTGAACAGGTATTGTATGTACCATAGAGAACTATTTATATTTGTCGTTAATTACGGTAAATACACATGTAATAAGATATGCATAAGTGGTTGTTGTCAGAGGGATTAGAAACTGACCCGCTCCCCCCCCCTTTTTTTGGGGGGGGGGGATCAACGATATGTATTAATGCGAAAGGAAGGGGGTGTTCTGTGTAATTTAAAGAAAACATGATAACCAGAATCAAGGACTTATAAACAAGACCAGTTTATAAGTCATTGCCAGAATATAATCCAACATTTGGTTAAACCTCGTCTTGGTGAAAAAAAAATCCAGAATACTTCGTAAATAAACACGGTGTTGTTTGGTCTTTCACGAATATGTAATGCTGCGCAATACATGGTTAGCGTTACGCGATAATTGGCAGACTATGTCGCCGTTTTATTTACAACATAAGTAGAATGTACATTGAATTTGACTAACGCCCCACCAACAGCTCTTTCTCTTCTATGTTTATACTGCTTACAAAAGTAGCATCGCAGATATACATCTCACTGAGTGTAATTTTACATCTCTTAGGGTAGAAGGAGCACCGAGAAAGGAAACAATGGTGTATATTTAAATGACCATAGTATATTTATAAACGGAAATCATTTGAGCGTACCATTTTTTCTGGAGTATATATAAAACGTCCATGGCACGGAGTACAAAGTTACGTCGCGATTGGTGGCTGTCTCATTCATTGTAAAACTGCTCGATAATTCGGGCTTTATTGACGAAAGAATTTTCATGAAATAGGATTTAAAAACAGAGCTCTTTCACTATTGATCATTGTTTGGAGATGATTTTGCAGTTCTTCTGAACTTGTGTCAGACATGAATTCGATAGCGACATACCATCTGGATAAAAAGTAAAGCGATATTGTTTTTCCTGTGGAGACTTGTATGACAGTTCGATGTCGACGGTTGGGGTGATTGCATTTACCCAGAGGTTTGTTAATCTGTACTTTTATATGTTTATTATCATTGTCCGTGTTTGTTTTAGTATTTTGTATTTGATGTGAGATAACATCTGACCGAGTCTTTGTCTTCCTTTCTCCTATGGCGACTTTGAATTTGTTATCTGTTTAAGATGGAGGGGGAGGGGGGACTGGAACGTGGCAGTAATAAAGGAGACGAACGTGATCTCAATTCTATGAAGGCATTGTTTTGTTTTACTTTTGATTTGAGATATGAAAAAGCTCGTATTCATGTCTTGATAATGGAAACAATTTTTTGAAAAGATTATTTCCTAAGTAAAGACAGAAATTCTAGACGCTTTTTATTATTTGACATGTTAACTAATTCATTACTTAATATTTATATCAATTTTTATAATATTTATATCTTTTAAAAGATAAAAAGATAAAGTTAATTCTGTCGCGTGATTGAGTGATAATTATTGCCATGGTGATCTAACATCTACTGAGGCACAAATTGAAATATTTCATTTAGAGAGGGTCCATACCGAATACAATTTTCGAAATGGGTCCAACCCTGTGGTTGGTTGTAGATATATCTATTTTGATTGTGATGAATAGTGAGAAAAGTAGTTTTTGCTGAATCTCGGGATGGGCCCGGAACCCAGTTTCCACCTTTGGATCTGCGCACGTTAGTTAGATACGGATTACAGGGTTTGTGCGTGATAACTTAGCATATTATAATTCCTCATTTTAACACTTATATGCTGAGGGACGTCGGAAGGAAATCAGAAGTGTATGTGCATTGATGGTGGTGGTGGTGGTGTGTGTGTGTGGCGGTGACGTTTTATATAAAACAAAAAAATCGTCCAAATCAGCCTCAAAATAGAAGAACTGCTCTGTCCCCGTCTTTATTTTCTTTCTACGTCTCCGGTGTTGTGTGAGCTGCAAGTAATATTGAGATAACTCTGAAAGATATGGGCCTTTTATGATATTATTTGTATGTGATGACCAATCATTATTTGGCTAAGGCGTTCAGACTCGGATGGTCTGGGGTTCGAACATACTGAGTCCAGCGGGTGTCCAGTCTTTCGGATGAGACGGTGAAGAGTGTTTCTGTGTCTAGGAAGTTGCCTGTAAAGAACCCACACTGATTTGGATGGGTCCGGTACATAGGTTAAAATTTATTCTCTGATGCACTATACAGGTGCCACTGCCTTATATTCGTGTGATGGAAATTAACAATAATTGTTTATTCAATCACGAGATCCGATAGACGGCATAAAAACAAGCTGTGTTTATGAAACACTAATGCCCCCGGCGGCAACAAAGTCCTCAAATTATTTTTAGCATGAAGGGCATTGTCAAGGTCAAAAGATCATCGAATTTGGTGTCAATTGAACGGGCTTTATTAGTTGAGTACGCATGTGAAATATGAAATTTCTATCCCTCACGGTTGAAAAGTAATGGTCAAGGTTACAAGTTGACAACAGACAATCAGAGAATCAAACAGACAGACAGGACAGTCAGCTGTGTTTGTGAAATACTAATGCCCACGGCGGCAACAAAGTCTAAAAAGCTATTTTTAGCGTGAGGATCAAGGTCAAAAGGTCGTCGACCTTGGTGTCATTTGAGAGGGCTTCATTAGTTGAGTACGCATGTCAAATATTAAGTCTCTGTCCCTCACGATAAAATTGACAACAGACAAACAAAGAGGACAAAAAACAGTATGCCCCCGATCTATCGATCTGGTGGCATCAAACAGTATGCTCCCGTTCTATCTGTCATGTTTTAATTTTTGAATTTACTTGGAGGTGGTAAAAACTAAAATTAAAACATGACAACTTTTGTATTTACCACCCCTAAGTAAATTCAACAAATTAAACATGACATATCGATCCGGGGGCATAAAAAACCAGTTCATCAGTTCGGATCGTTTTCGCCTCCTTGTTACTGTTGAAGCGATTTTTGTCGTTTTCATTCTCGGCAGCAGTGACCCAATACAAAGTAAATCTAAGAAGTGAGTGTTAGACATAAAATTAGATATGGACGTCGTACAACTTGTAAACTAACGAAATGTGTCAACACGCCACTGTTAATAGATAAAAAGTCTCTTGATACACGAGTATACTCTACTAGTACATGTATAAAATGACATAATGACGGGAGATTCCTTTTAATGACACTGCTATTTATAGTTATTTTTCCGGAGTTGTTGATCCATTTGAGGAGATGCTCAGATAGCAGAAAATCATTCATGTTAGAATAACTTACGGCTATATCACCCAACCCCAACGAAAAGGGGGGAGGGGGTGTGGAAAGCCGTTTTACTTAGAACCTTCCATCTGAACTTAATTTTGATAGGTTGTTGGTTAAGGTCATGCCAGGAATATTTCATATTTTAGCTATATGTTGGCGGCACCAAGCTTGACGCATTGCTAAATAATTTTTTATCTATGCAATGGACCCATCCGAAATAATGAGTGTTCAGAGAGATTTTGTCATACCCCAGGCGTCGGCGTTGTCCATGAACAAAAACTTGGTCATAACGTCTCAACTGTAGGAGATGACTTTTTCATATTTTCCATGTTTAATCTTTTTGACAAGACCCTTCCGTTAATACCATAATTTTTTACCTTGTGAACTTGACATTCAACCTTGACCTATTTTTTTGTCCTATTTGTTAGGTGGCTGTTAATCTATTTGCATATTTGAACCCACTATGATGTCTTCTGACAACTCTTGCTAGCACTTGCCAACGTTTACAGTTACATGAAATCTCGGTTTTACATTGTATTTTTTCATCCGAGGGACATGCCACGAACGAGACACTGACTGGATTTGAACCTTGGATCTTCTTAACTCTAAACAGTGAGTCTCGCCGACTCCACGCACTTTCAAGATCTGTAAATATGTGGGGATTTTTTAACACCGATGTTCTTTTAAAGTATTGGAGTGTAAAGGTCGTGCATTCCAATCGTGTATGAGAGAGGGTCGCTCTTAACTGATATCAAACATTTTATATACTTTGTCTTTATTTCGGGCATTGTTTGATCTCAGACGAATTTTTATGCGAATCGATTCCTTCTCCCATGAATAACATTTATTGAACGCATTGCATGCAGATGAATGTCACCATATAATTTGATCTTCAATGAACTTTTATGCAAATAGACATTTCTGTCGTAAATATCCTGCATTAAACTCGATGCAAGTAGATAAGTGTCACTCATTCCAGTTTTATTTGAAATAGCTGGATACAAATATGATTTGACACGGCTTTCCGCGAGGGTCTTCAGTTCATGTGTGTTTACCTTAAGATTGAGGGTTACGGATTATTGCATGTAAATCTTTTTTGATAAATTATTGTAAATATTGACACAGCGTAACCGTTCTTAGACACAAATTTTGGATATTGACACTGTTGGTATTCGCGATGGTCTTGACCCGTGATTTATCTTCCTTTGGCGACGTAACCAGGATGTTACACATAACAAAGGAAAAGTATAACATAAATGTTATCGAAAGCAAAGTGAGAGATACGGTTTTATGGTATCAGTAGTCTTATTTCACAGTTTTTATTTCTGGTTTGTATTGTAGAATACATTGTAATGACAAAAGTAAACTTTGTCGTTCTCCACTTTCGGGGTCACTGGGGTTCTTTTTTTCATTTATGAAAAAAATTTATGAAAATACATAATCAAAACCAAGTACGTAGCAGAAATTTTTGATTAATGAAGGTGCAGATACGAGGAAACTTAAATTGGTACAATGACCTTAATGTCACGACAAAAAATTTCGAAGAAATTATTTTCCTCTTACCTCCACTCCCGAAGAAAAAAACCCAGCTGAGAATAGCCACTCATATTGGTTTCATAGTCATGGAATGGAAAGTATGCTGATGTTTTGGGAGGTTTTACATGTATAAACACGAATATTCTGTAGTTATGGATGAAATTGTCATAATTTATTGTACAAAAGGGGCAAAACTGCTCGAGCTGTTGTACTTTAACCGTTGTCCCATGTACAGGAGGACCGGATCGTGTATAGAGTTCCTCGAGCAGTGAAACTAACTGGCCTTCTTTACACATGGTTCCTTTCCATCAGTCTCACAGGTTTGTTCCCCTTGAGATCTGCATATCGAATTCCGGATGCTGAAAGATGATTACATCATGGCTTCTACACGACGAGTTGATTGTGTCGCAGCCAATGAGCAGCTCTGTCATACATCTATTATTGGCATTGACTGTGGTATGGTTGAATCAATATCACAAACAAACACACTGCCAACCCAAATTACTCTGTAATAGAGGCCTGTCTAAGTGCGTAGTGAAATTAGGGGCAAATGTGATGTAATAGTAGAAATGTGGCACCGGGAGACAAATAGGAAGGCAACTTGTTCGTTTAGTCGATTATTTTTCCATTTTCCATGAAACGTCAAGGTAGGAAGTTTCTTTTGCATCATTGATTTCACACTTAACGTAACGGAACATCAATAGAAATTTGATATTGAGAGTAAGGGGTTTTTTTGTAAAGAATATCAGTTTTCTCCGATGCTGAATTTCAAAAGAATATATCCTAATATGACACTGTAACACGAGTCTGATAAATCAATGGTCGCAGCGTTATTACGTGTTCTGACATAATATTGTATACATTTATAATCCAGTATAGCCATTGCCGATTAAGTTGATTTATTCATAAGTAGGAGCGAGGTTTTTGTTTTCCATATACTATCACTAAATAAATGCACAAAACTCAAATATAAGTGCACTTTGTAGGATTTTTTTTGTAAAAAAAACTTTCTGGATTTTTCATCCCTGTTTATGAAAGCTGTTAATTTTCATAATTAATTTAGTATTATTCAATTTGTATGAATTATCCATTTTCACTGTACGAATTTCAATAGAATTATCACTCACTCCACCCCTTCTTACCGTATAAATTCCACTTAATATGAACTAAGTAAACCCCATATGATATCCTTAATGTTTATTTCACTTAATGACAAAGGACAAAGGCAGGGTTAAAAGCACGATTGATATCTAATGTATTAAAGCTGAGGTCGACGTAACACGTTATATTGATTAGATAATTTTTGGACAGAGGATATTAATATAATTGTGTGTTCTTGCATGCACATGCGTTAACAAGTCGACGTGTGGAATCTCAATTAGCTCCTGTCATACGCAACACCACGGTTTTGACGCTCGATTCTGTAATTGAAAGCAATGAATCGTGGATAATTGGGTATTCTGTTCTTCAATTCGTCGTCGTCGTCGTTGTTGTTGTTGTTGTTGGAGTAATTGGAGCTTGAGGGAGGGTATTTTAAAGGATGTATAATCAGTTTTTTGCAAAATTTCGAAACCGCGTATCGTTTATCACGAGAAATACTAAGTATACAGTCGTATATCGAAAATACAATATAGTTATATTTGATCAAGGATTACAGTATTCATTCATTTAATCTTTATTTCCTCTTCACACAGTAATAAACTTCTGTTATAATAGCTCCTTATCTGTACAATCAGCGATCTGGTGATTCATTGACCACTGAAGACGTAAAAGGTTGACCACTGAAGAAGTAAAAGGTTGGAGCACATTTTGTGATATTACCTACCCCCAAACCACCTTACCCGAGATGTAGCCAATGATTCCAACTTACTTATACCTAAAGGTTCTTGAGAATTCCTCCTCGTGACATTTTCAGTGTTATAATGTCATGCCAGAGTATAGAACTTGAGTGACTTTTTTCGGATTGCTACACTCTGTGCAGCTTTATGTTTACGTAATCTCATTGGCACAACCTCAACTGAAGGAGCGCCGTATTTCATGGCTGCTTATGATGTTGGTTCGAACACGGTTTTTTTTATTATTTTAAAGTGGATAAAAGTGACATATGCTCAGAGAGTATGCTCTTGTAAGAATTCACATTACATCATGTTCAAATTACGATTGCACCAGGCAGGCATTATAATCTTCGAAATGGGACCATTTGCTACGAAATAAGTGCTTTGGAAGTTATTTGTCCCATCAATTTAAAATGTATGAATACATTTAAGGCAAGGGGTGTTTTCCTTTATCATATTGGCGGTAGCATCGAGGTTTTTCATAATTTATAATTTCTACATCTTTAGTGTATGTAGAAACTCTGTTTTGTTAAATCGGTGTCTGTTTGTAGGTACAGTCAAATAATTTGAGAGAAACATATAGTTAACGGTAAATTAATGGCCGCTCGACCTCCAGGATTTTTAAGGTTACGTGATTTACTCGATTACCATAATCCAGTTAGTAAATCTATACAAGTTTCATGCATTCTCTACATAAGAGAGAGTCATATGATAACATTAACCTGACAACAATGCTATCACTTGCCATATATATTGAAACAACCATCGATTATAACTTTAATCAGGGATTTTTGAGAAGAACGAGGGAGGCAATGAACGAATGGGCGGTTTAATCGCTTGGTGTTATTGATCACCTACTTTAATAAAGCACGACTTCATACCACATATGCAGCTATTTCCCCGCCCTATTACATAACATCCTCTGCATGTCAACTTCTGCTGCATTTCCAGCTCCTCTAAATTGCGTTAAGAAATTTTCAGGGTTTTTAGTAAAAGATGTATAGACTTAGGGAAAAAGCGACTCCATCTGGTCCATCTTATTGAAACATGATGGTCAAGCAATTTCTTCATTCCTCTTCACGATTTCTTGTCCAAAATGTTGGTCAAATGCTCATATAATGTAAAATACGAAAGTAATTGGTGTCACATGACTATGTCACTAACAACAATGTACCACAGTGGACATTCACGGACCCCTGAAATTCTGAGGAGAGACCAGGTGCCCGGGAGGAGGGAGCGTCTTCTGTTTGGCCAACCACACCCACCGTGAATGCCCTTAAATACGGACGAAATAAATATAATTAGCAATGTATATTATACATGAATGTGAACAAACACTGTAGATAGTGCCATTGTCACATAACGTCAGGAAAAAGGGAATAAGAGCACTTAAGTCAAACACCCGAAAACTTTTTTTTACGGCTCCACACTACAGAGGGAATAAGTGTGAAGTTAATGTAAAATACGATATTAACTGGTGTCACATGACTATGGCGCTAACAGTAATGTACCACAGTGGATATTCACGGACCCCTGAAATTCAGAGGTAATAAGCATATATAAGATATGTCAACATTGATTCAGTGCACCAACGGCCAACAAATAATGTCTCCTCACTGATGCACATGGCCGAAACTATTCAAGTCTGCTATATTTGTAAAGCAAAACTACATATAGTAACCAAATTCTGACACTACAACCAACAAATCGTGACGGTGTAACCCCTGGATCCGCTGTTGAATTCTAGATAATCTAAGATGAAAAACTTACACCCCATTTGAAACAAAGTTTATCTGATAATGAATTCAGTGGCAGGGAAACACTTTTGCTATATCTTTCTTAGGAGGGTTGAAGTAAATCTTCGGTTGTATTCCATGAACATTCAATAGCGCCAAGCTGCACGTGTAGTTTGAGGAAATAATTGCAGATCAATACATTTGCGCCAGATCCTGTGCTATTTAATGTGACTAGCTGCTGCCTTAACAGATGGCCTCCATGTTAGTAGATCACACATTTTTGATGTTTATCTACTTATTCCACTGTTAAAAGAGAAACTAAAGTTGCATGTATCGATCTTGTAACATTTAAGGACATCTGTTGTCGGTCTTAGGACACGAATGGAGGAGATGAATTTCAAAGCGTCAGGGAAAATAGCCTTTTTCTTCATAGCATTGTTTGGTCTGTCAGCTAATATTTTGATTGCGTGTGTAGGGATTACAGAATACTTGCAGTTGCCGGCAGGCATAACCTCAACTGCCGAGTAAATCTAATTGTTTGAAGATAGGGAAAACGGAATATCTAAATGGATCTTAATGCGTTTCATAAAATTGTTTCACTTGATTAAATGAAATGCCCTTAAGGAGGTTTGACCTGTTTAGGATATGGTTGAATTGTGTTTTTCGATCTGGCTGAAGATTCCCTTTATTCGCCACTGAGGATTAATTTTGAAAACTAACTATTTATGGTAAGTGTTTACAGTTTTGCACCTGTATGTCCAAAGTGTTGGTATTGGTATTGGCGGTATATTTTCCTTTAGATTTCAACTGTGTATAATCGGGCAAAAGGAAAGGGGTGACGATAGAATAGGCGTTGTTTTAATGATATTGATAATCTGATATTCAGTATTACTGAATAGCTGAATTAAAAGGGAAATAGAAAAAAAAAGGAGAAAAGGGGGAGGGGAGGAAAAAAGGAGAAAAGGGGGAGGGGGGCTAAACGCTTCGTTTGAACTCTTTGTAGTTTACGACATCTTCAGCCTAAGTTCGATTCCAGGTCATGGCAAGTAGTAAGATTTGTCATTGTGCTTGTCGAAGATACTTGGTCTAGTCTTGTCCTATTTATGTCTTTGTCGCGTTTAACTATTTTATTCCCTTCGAAAGGTTTGGATGTGTTAGTAAATACAGAGTTAGACTTGCAGTCTGTCCAAATCAAGATTTGATTCCGTTTAGTTTAAATATCAGCAATCAGAAAGTCGTAAATTTGATTCCCTTTGGGTTCATGTTCGTAGTCTTGTTCAGAATACGTCAGTACAAACTATAAAGGGGGCTTTAACCTTGCGTTCGTGTTAATAACTTGATGTACTCGTAACTATAAACATGGAATTACTTCAATAAATATTGTTGAAACCAACTGTAAGCGAATTATTAGTGTTGTACCCATACGCGGTCGTAGTTATCACTGATATGCAAATAACATTAATATAGTTGTATGATCATTAGAAGAGAACTGGGCTAGGCAGTGATTGCGGTTATTTGGGAACTAGATAGTATGCATACGTAATTGGTCATTAACTTAATGATGTAGATCATGAATATGTTAATATACTAGCAGAGGAAGTTAAAGACAAGGGTCATGAAACGGATAAAGAAACATTTGGTACTTGGTGCTTTTGGAGAAGTTTGGGGATAATTTATTCAGATTTTAGTGGTCACCACTATCGTAGACTTATTTTCGTATAGGCATCTTTTTTATATTCCGGAAACTGCTTCTGGATACCGCTATAAGCACTCTTTGATTTTGATATCGCTTGACCATCTATCAAATAAAATCATTATAAAAAGTACTGCTAATGACCGTTGCATCCTGAAAAAGCAAAAAGGGTGTGCAATGCATATTGAAATACACACGTTCAAGTCTCTTATGAGTAATACCATTAGGTTGATGTTTACGATGTAACATCAAAATAACACAGATTATGAATGGTGAAAATTACATACTAAATTCTTTGTTCTGAATGAGCAAGAGGGTGTATGCGGATCATGTATACAAATGTACATTTTATACTAGTGTCTTTTTCTAACTTTAAATTTTTAGTGCTCACTTTAAATCATAAAAATTTAAAGTTAGAAAAAGACACTAGTATCGTATCATAAGGCTTTCGCCTCCCCCTTTCTCTTCTATAACAACAATTGCCATATTGTTGTTACAGCAAGAGGGGGAGGGCAAGGTAAAATCCATATAATCTGATGATATATCGTAGATTTATTATTATTGTTACAGCCAGCATGCCAACATGTCGAGTGGAGATCTCACCTTTTCTTGGGTGATTGTTTTGGCATATGAAATGTTGACTTATTTCTCATCTTCATCTTTGCACAGCGTCAAAGTTAAAATAACACGACGAGGGTATCACGCATGTTAAGTGCTTTCTCTTGCTTGTCTACTCTTGGTATTATCGTCTGCTGCATTCAGCAGGCACTGCTTTTTCTGCGTAATTGATTCATTAAAACAAATTAAATGACTAACTTAATAGGAAATTACAGTCTTGTAGAACAACTTCCTTGATCCCTGCTATTGTTAGTGTAGAAAGGTCTGTTGCACTTAAATCAGAATAAACTAGATCTATATAAATAAACTGACAGAAAATCCTAATGTATCCCCTTCTGTCCTTAAAAATCTCACGTTTATACTTATTAAATCCCCATAAATGTTTTCAAATGTACTGGGAAAAATATACAGTATGTACCAATGAATATACGTCACTGCTATGCTAAAACGTATATGGCGTTTGAAAACGGTATGATTCTTCTTTTTTTTTTATTTTTATTTTTACTTTTTCAAGTGCGAAATTGAGTAAAACAGACCATGGCTGCAATAAAGTGGTCCTTCTTGATTTTCCCCTCCCACGCTGTAATTTTAAGTTCCAGGAGGTTGTCAGACAGGGGTAGAGCAGACGATAGACAATTTGACCTAATGCTAAGGTCATGTCTTGTTTTTGTTCCGATTATTGGCCAAAGCATATGTATACAACTTGTACATGAACACTTATAAACAACAGAAAACGAGAAGATGATAAATAGAATATTGTATCAATAAAAAGCAGAAGACGGTTGAGGAGATGAAAATCATTTTCTTGGATTGTTTACGGTGTTTATTTCTTCGTAACACACACAATGATATCAGTGAATCACGGCGAGTCATTGTTACTCACTGAGTACGCGTTTGATTTCCCCCTTGTCAGCTGTGTTACACATTTCATGGTAGTTGTAGAAGGTTTTTACTTGGAGTCGGGCTTGTAAACCGTTCCAGATGTTCCTTGCCTTTTGTCAGTGTTTAGGGAAGTGGTGAGTTATTGATTCAGTCGGAGAAACCGTCTGAGATGGAACTTGGCGATTTGTAGCACTTCATCAAATATGCATCAAAGTATTACGTTATTGAATGATCAAAACCTGTTTCTGTTGCCTGATGGAACACCGTAAGTTCTGTGTGATTGATTTGAATATTTTAATTTTCATTTTGTAAACATTTTGTTGGAATTCTAAATACACACAATATGGGCGTTTCGATCTCTGAAGCTCCGAGATAACATTCCATTTCAGCATTTCGCCATCGTGTTGCTCAAACCAAGACCTTGGAGGCTCAGACAGTGGAATTTCTTGGACGTACATTCTCCACTTTCATCTTTTACATCGTTATCTTAATGAAGATCTATAAAATCCAGCAACCCATCAACGGCTTATCTTGGAAGTGCTTATTCAAATTTCCATGTCAGTAATCCAAGGCGTGTCTGTTTACATTTAGAATGCACACTGCATTTGTGTCTTCGCGAGGCAATAACGAGAAATACTGAAGTTTACTGCCGTACTCGAGACAGTTGCTAGAGATTCATGGAGCAAGCATCTTAACGATTTACTCAATACAATCTGTATATTCAGTTATTTCTAAGAAGTTGGTCGCGTTCTTGTGATATAGATCAGAAATTCTGAGTCGCGCTGTTGATAGGAAAATCGCGTGTTCGATTGTCTCTACATCATTGCCCAAGCGGTGTATAGTAAGGGGGACCCGGGGGGTGCAGAGGATAGACATATCTGTTATACTTATAGGTACCAATCTTCAAATGTGAACTTGCTGTTGCTTGTGTTGGCTACCCTTGTCACGAACAACTGGGAACGTTCCCGTTTCCGTATACCACATGATATACCGTATGACGATAACAGAACACGATTCTAATTTTTCCGTCATTCTCACATTATATTGATAATTTTTCAGAAAATGTCCAGACATCGTACAGATGTCACATGTAAGTTATAATAGATGAATGGAATGCTGAATGTATTACTTTTCGTGGCTATATGGTATTTGTGGGCCAGACATGTCCGTCATGGACTCGATATTCTAGACTAGAGAAGTAATGCACATAGTAATCAATGTAAAGAGAAATGATAACTACCTAATAATTGAATCAACTTATTGTTTGATGTGATTTATTATTCTGAAACATAATGGGCACAATCCAAGAATTGTTCGATGATAGTCTACGCCACAAAGTGCAATCAGATTTCCAAAGGGAAGCGCACTGGTTATTAAGGGGAAAAAGGTCTCTTGGTCTTTATCGTAAAATCACTTGATACAAACCAAGAATCGGAAAATTCGTAATGTTGAGTGTTTCTGTTTTCATTCGCTTAAGTATTAAACAGACTTTGACCCTTCGTCATTCAATGACTATTATATATGTATACAATGCTATACATGATGTATATGCATGATTGCAAAATTTGGAAATTGCTGTACTCCGCTAATTCAACTTCCAATTCTGTTCACTGAATAACGTAATTTCAGTAACGAAATTAGAAACTTGGCACATGTCGTTTAATTTACGCCCACAGATCGTTGGACATCTTACAAAACAAACACACGCGCTACAATGGAATATAAACATATCACAAAAAGATAAAACCGAACTTGGATCTTCCTTTTAGCTGAGAGATGTCGGTATTTTTCTTCTCTCGGGGACCTTGGTCTTTGAGCTTTGTCCACAGCCGAGAATATCTGTATATATCGTAATCAATACTCTGTCGTGTAACTCTAGTTTGATAGCTGGATGACCTCAGAAAAAAACTTGTTTAATTTTGTGGAAACATCCGCTAAACGCGGAGAAATGGTATCGTTGATTGATTAGTGAACGTGGTCAGGGTCAACATTTGAGCAAGTATTTCTATTTGATTGCATGGATATATTGGTAAATGCTTGAGGGCTGATCCTGTCAGCTATACTCGAGGAAGCGGAAGTTCTCGCTTTGTCCTTTTAAAGTGTGTGAAAATACGATGTCTTAAAGAAAAATGAGTGTTCGTTTCTTAGGCTTTTTGAATATTACCGGATTAGGGTAGTGGGATTTTAAGTTAATCTTGTACATGTGTATATGAATTTAAACATTCATTTCCTTATGATATAATACAGAACAAGCAATAATATAATTGTGGTAGGAGAAGCACCACCATTCCCTCCCTCATAGTGTGTGTGCGCGACAATGTTAGACGGCATAATGTTGTCCCGCTCCCCCCATGCAGAGAGGAATTTATGCATATATGTGTCATGAGTTTCTGGAAAATTTTGGCCAATATTGTTCCAAGTGGTTTCAGTGAATGTACAGACATGGGTCTATCAAATTATTGTTAAGAAGGAAAACTATGCATACCATACATAGTGTTTATATCTCTACTTTAAATATGACTGTATCAAGTAATGTGAGCACATAATGAGTTCTGTAATTAAGAGGGATTTTCTTGGTTATCGACAGATGTCTTGCATAAGACTTGCTATTTACTTCATAGTGAAGTAGGGAAAAGAATTTTACTGGATAATTACTTTGATAATTATACTTGATGCTGCACTAGTGTTATGAATCAGATGTTTTATATAGACCTGTGCAGGATTAGTGATTTAAAATGAGGCGGTTTTTTTTTCATTTGATTAGGCAGCATAGCCAGTAAGAGAAATGTGCAATCTTAAAGGTGAAAAGTACATGTTTTTTTTTTCAAAGAGGATAGAAAACTAGCATTTATAACAATTATTGTAAAAATTAACACTGCTAGGACTTAATGGAATTGAAGAGTTTAGAAAAATATCATTTCTACAGTATTTACCAGTACTTAAAATGTAAGCTTTCTGGAAGTATACCATTACATGTAGGTGTAAATACTATTTTAGTACATTTCACTTCCCTGATGTCTTTAACAAAGTGGTTTTACCATATGATTTATATTATAATATAATTAGCTGATGTTGAAAATTTGTATGACCTCTCTGTTCTTAGTATATTTCAGTGTTATATACTGATGTCAGTCTCTTCACTCATTTGTACTTTGAATTTTATGCTGTTAAACTTTATTTCACTGATTTATGTATTTCAGGACTTGGGCTTCCTCAATGGTTAGTGAAAACGTGATGTCAGGGGCATGTGCCGATTTTACCCAGAACGCTTGGCGAAAAGATCTTTGTTCTAACTGCCAACGCTCCAAAGCTGAACATTTACTAAACCAGAATGGATCAGAGGTAGCAGAAAAAACTAATTCCCCAGTCCCAGTTAAGCGCAAGTCTTTACTCATCAATACAGGCAATACTGATCATAAAGATGTAGTGAATGTGGCGAAGAGAAATGCAGCTTTACTTCTCAATGCTTCAGAGAAAACTGGTTTGTTAAATAATGAAGATGAGAGGACGAATCAGTTCATTGAAATATCAGAGAATGGAAAAGATGGAAAAAATGTGGAAAGTGAGGAAAAAACTTTAAAACCTTTAAAAAGTGTGTTAGTTAAAAAAAGGAGAAAAAGAAGTTCATCAAAAAAGTCCAGTGTGAGTATCGTGGAAAAAGAACCTGATATTATTGGTGAGGACGGAGGCTATGATAATTTATTTTTAGATGATGTGGAGGATGATGATGTCACTGATTCTGCGAGTGAGGAACTCTCTTTTACTGAAGAAGAGAGAGAATTTGTGTTGTTAGCGCTGGAAAATACTTTATGGAATTCAGATATAAGGAATTTAAATGGTGAAACAAATGCATCTAAAAATACTATAAGAAGTAAAGAATTTGAGGATGTGAAAATGATCTCTCTTTGGAAAATAGATCGTTTTGCAACTTTACGTGACGTTGATAAAATTATTCCAAAACGATATGGAACGTTTCCTCTTAGAAAACCGATGGGTGGAAAGTCTAAACTTGAAAAAATGTTCAGTGAAAAAGCAGATAATCTACAAAGATCAAATTCAGATGCTGAAATGAAAGCCAAAGAAAATGTGGAAAATGAAAATAACCAATATGAAACAAATTTCTTCACATTTGAAAAACGCAGAAGTCGGTCTGCATCTGAAATGGAATATAAACCACACACATCAACCTCAAATGCTACGCCATACAAGATCATAAACGTAACAGACATTATAGATTCAACAAGTAGTGAAGGCCCAGAGCTACCTGCAAAAGAAAATTCTGAGGCCCTTGCTGACAGCTCTAATCATATGGATATATTTAACAGTCTAGATGAATCAGTATTTGATTTAGATTTCGACTCAGATATATTAGAAAATTTCAATACCAATATTGATTTAGACTCTTCTGGTGCTGGAATGGAACTTGTAGATCTGTTGAATGATGTTCTGGCTCGATACAGTGATGGAATCTCAATTAAGGGTTTTGAAGACCAGGATTTGATGCCAGATGGAGGAGATGGGGAGGAAGGAGCTAGAGGTGTATCAGCTGAGCAGCTGGTAGAAAGCTTAAGAATACCTAAAGGTAGCCTGAAGTCTAAAGAATTTGAAGCTAAGTTAGTATCTTTGGCAGCGAATTTGGATCTGTCGAGGAAAAAAGGAAAAAGACCTGCTCCCAGACCCCCTGTATCTCCTCCACCAGAACCTGGTTCTAAAAAGGGATCTGTTTCCACGGTAACTACAGAATTAGATTCTACAAAATCATCTTCAAATTCATCACCTGCTGACACTCTACAAAACCCACCAAACTTTAAAATGGTTCCCATAGGAAAATCTATAGTCGGGAATCATGAAAAGCCTTTGTCACCTAAACGCACAGGTGACTTTCATGAAGACCCTGTAGAGGTCTCTAAACCCAAATCTGAAAACAAAAGCAATAAAAAGGGATTTACTTCATTCTTTAAAAACATTCTACGCAGAGGAAAAGAATCCCCTGAAAATTCTTCAGAACAAATATCAGAAAGTAGTCTTCCAAAACAGAGTTCTTCAGATAATTTACAATCTGAAAATGCAGCAAAAGATAGCAAAAAAGATAATGGACGCAGCTCTCCTCAATTCAAAGCCAAAGTATTGCCTACCACAGGTAAAACCTCACGTACCAGTATTATAATGACTGCTTCTGATAATGGGCAGCCCGAGATAAAAGCAGAATCTCCAAAGTCAAAGAGAAAGGTGCTGCCTTCTGTTGAAGAAAGAGCAGATAACTCATGTTCTACTGCTGATAAAGACAAAGCTTCAGTAGAGGTCACTTCAGCTGCTGTTAAACCAAGTGTACCATTGAGACCTAAGCCCCCACCAAATCCTAACAAACCATGTATTAGTCCTCAACTGTCACAGAAAGACTTGTCTAGATCATCTCCTGGACGAGAACCTGCAAGGTCATCACCAGGTAAAGATATCTCAAGGTCTTCACCTGGGAAGGATGTTTCAAGGTCATCTCCAGCAAAAGACACATCATTATCATCATCTTCACTGAATGAGGTAACAACGTCAACACCAGTACAAGAGAGAAAGAATAGTTTAAATGAAAATGAGAAGAAATCGAGTCTCGAGAGGGAAAAACCAGAGAGGGCCTCTAGAACGCGGAAGACCAGTGTTGAAAAGGAAGCAAAGAGCAACAAGGAAAATTCAACAGATGAGAAAGAGGTACCTGTAGTTAGAAGACGAGCTAAAAGTCCAAAACGTTTTACGGCCCCACCAAAACCGGTGAAAGGTGTGGAAAATAGAAGTTCATTGTTTGCAAAGGAATTAGAGATGAGACTCAGTAAGAATCTTGACCAGAGTAAAGTTGTCATGACAACAGCTCCCCCGTCTCCGCCAGTCAAAAAGGACCAGGTTAAGAATAAAGAAGAAGATGCGGAAATAACCAAATCTCCTGGTTCACAACCAAAAGTGAAAGCTGAAACAAAGAAACCCATAGAAGTAGACAAAGTGGAAGTTGCTAGTCAAGGAAAAGGAAAACAAGAATCTAAAAAGCTTTCAGGCTCAGACCAAACACCTCCTGTATCTAAAAAGACTGAGCAAAATGATGTAGAAACAAAAGAGGCCAAAACAGATAACTCCAATGCAGAAACCGTCTCTAGCTCTGCACCTGTTGAGAAGATTGAACTTCCTGCCAAAGCTTCAAGTAGACGAAGTTTTCTGGGCAAACTTAGCAATAAGAAGTCCAGGGCCCCTCCAAGACCTCCTTCTAGTGTGAAAAGAGCAAAGTCTATATCAGAAAATTCACAATCTGGCAGTGAACTACAACCAAAGAAGATTGATGTGTCTGACATATCAGGACCAGTGGTAGGTAAAACGTAATGTCAGTAGAAAACCCAATGTATTCAATAGAATAATTATTGATTTGATGAGGTTTTGTATCACTTTCAACAATTTTTCAGTTATATCATGACGTGTAAAGAGAATTTAACCAACGTCTATCCGAAATTGAATCCGGATTGCCTGCATCACAGGTGAATTGACAGGTTTGCCTGTGGCCTGCATCACAAGTCGAGCTCTTTAGCACTACTGTAGGTGTGCCCCCATTTTGCTTTTAATCGTTCTGAATTAAGAACTGCATAAAATCATAGTAAGAACATAAATTAGTACAATATACGTAAGTTTCAGTAATGTTAGAATTTTATGTTAAAAAATGTATTAGTACAGTGAAAAAAGAAATTGAATTGACTAGTGACATACGTAAAAGTGTGCATGATTTATTCTGTATTTTCTGTAATTTGATTATTACTGTATCTTCTGATTATAATGTTGATAAAGCCAATTGCTTCGAGAATGCAAATAAAAAGAATGAATGAAATGACAATTTTAACTATGCAAGAACATCATTATACATATAGAAAAAACTTGCATAATTCAGTTAATATTTTGGTTGCCTCGTTTCTGTCCACATTCGAGTCCACTTTGCTCCTCATTGGTGTTCTGTTATTTGGGTAAGACAGTCAAGTTTTGGGTCCAGTGTTGTGTTGGACACATTAAAGATTCCTCACTGCTTTCTGAGGGTACTGTTGCATAAGTCAAATTTATATTTGAAGCATTCGGTATGAAACGATGATGTAAAGAAGAAGCAAAGAAAAGTATATTTTTGTATATATTTGTTATATGTTTGTTTTTTATATTTCAGTTAATAACTCCAATGACAGGAGGTCCAGTCCAAGTCCCTAGTCAGGTGACCCGTAGAAATACTATATCCATTGTAGAGGACCATTCAATGGTGTCAGGTAAATGAATATATGTATATGTAGCAAAGAAATATCAAATTGCTTTCCTTGATAAAGAATTAGGAAAAAGACATTGTTAATGAATTTCAAGTATGCAACAAAAGCTTTTTTGTCTTTAACAGGTAGTTCAACTTCATCTGGATCCACTGCCGATAAATATGATGAATGGCCCGACTTCTCACCCATTGGCTCCCTGGAGAATCTGTATGAACCTATTGTACCGAAGGAACAGGCTCCACCCCCACCTCAGACAAGCCCTGCTGAAATACCACCATTTACAAAGAGTCATATGTATGATCCTCCCAAAGCTACACTCATGTCCCAATCACTGATACTCCCTAAAACTCCTATAGATGGATATCTAGAACCTGTAAGGGCTTCCAACACCAAAGTCGACAAAGTTCCGGTGGCTGTCACTCAAACTGTCGTCAAAATGGATGATAATGTCATCATACCTGATGAAGAACCAGAAATAGATGAAGAAAAAAGAAAAATTGTTGCATCGCAGCCTATATATGAAGAGATCAACGGTAATGGGGTCAAGGTTGAAAGTTTTATAGAAAGAGATAATCTAGCAGTGAATGTGTCTGATGCTTTGACCACTAGCGAATTAAATTTACCCCCTGTATCTCCGTCTCCATCTCATGGTGCCATGTCATCAGAATCGGAACCATCTTCAGCTTGTAGTACATTGAGTAGACCAAAACCGTTACCAAGGAAACGCTCAAATCGCTCTGTTAGTACACACTCTGAGCATGCTTACATTGCTATGAATCGCCTCAGTATCACTTCAGCTCTGAATGAATCACAGCTTCGAGATATGCTTAACCAATTGACCTCTATGAACTTACAGACATTGAGGGACATTTATACACAGTATGAAACCAAATTCAACAAGGATATTGTGAATTTGAACGTTTCTGGCTCGGGTCCGCTGAAGTGGGCAGACTTTGACATATATGGAAAACCTGTACATTCCTCCGAGAGATGCATTGTGTACAATGTAAAACTGAAAATGACCACCATTAATTGTCAACTTATGGTAAGTTTATATCATTTGCGTAAAATCCATTTTTTCAAACGTAAAACTTCTGGATGACCTAGTGTGGAAGGACACTGCACTATGTCTTGTTTTTCTAAGCATTTGTGACAAAGTGTAATTTGATCCCAAGTACAGCAAATGTGGGAAAACTGGTAAGTGTGCTCTCCAAAAGTTTGTTTGAAGAAAATTATGTTTTAAGTTTCCTATATCCAACTTGAACATCATTTGCAACAAGTGAGAAGGTCATCCATTGTACTTACCCAATATCATGGTTTTCTCTTGGTGTTGTGATATCTTCTACCTTTAAACACTGGGCTTAGCTATAAAGGTGACAAAATCCAGATGTGATAAAAAAAACATACTTAACATTGACCATTATTATTTAATAGATAGATTAGGCTTAAGTATGATATAAAGAATATTTAATCAGAAAAAAGTGAAATTTTCTGAATTTGTTTACTTATTTCTCATTAAAACCATTAATATGTAATACATTATATTTAAACCATTAATAATACCAGCAGCAGATAAATCATTGTGTGATACCCACGCATTTTCACTCCTCTCATTCATGATGAACGAGAGGAGTGAGAGGCAGACATGGTGTTTTGGTTAAGCGCTTGGCTTGCGACGCCGACGATCGGGGTTCAATTCCCGGGTTGCGCCACTATGTTTAGGAGGTTGGTAACCTCCTGCTTCCATGTCGCGATATAACTGAAATATTGTTGAAAGCGACGTAAAACACCAATCAACCAACCAACCAATGAGAGGAGTAAAAAGCCATGGGTATCACACGATGATGATAAATTCAAAAAGAGTATTTCATTGTTTTAAAATAAAAAAAGATATTAAAACATTTGATAGAAAATACTGTTATCTCTTTCTGCTCAACAGCTTCTCCATACTCGACCAGAATTGATGTCAACCGGCACTCAACATCCAAGTCTCCTGAAACCCACCGTGATATTTTCTGATGCAATTCCATTTACTTACCTCACTGAGGACTTTATTAAAACTAGTCAGTTGCTACATAACCTTCAGAACTCAACCAACCAATCCAATTTTGCCAAGTGTTTTGTAGCCATTGGACAGTTTGATATTACGGATAATTTGACCAATCACATGTCTTCATTGAGACATGGTAATTCAGCTGTGCTCACTTTAGAAGATCAGATGGAAACAGTGCTGTTTTGTGTGCTGCAGATGCTTAGTGCTATTTCGTACTGTTTGGATCAAGGATTTTGTCTTGGAGACGCTGAATTCAGAGATGTTTTTCTGCTGTCATGTGGTGCTAATTGTCAAGGCAATATTATTGCGTTTCTTCCTCATCAGCGATCACATGACCAAGCGGAGTCTGTGTTTTATTTCCTGGAAAAATATCTAGCAGAAAGTGTAGCATGTTGTGGATCGGAATTTGGAAAATATTGTGCTGGAGTACAAAAAATTCAGAAAATGATTCAGTGTCACAGACTGGATATTTTATCCCTGGTCAGAAGTTACATAGAATTTTTACTTTGGGGACCAAGTGAGGAGAGTTGGCAAGGAGGGGTAGAGAGACAAAGCAGTCTGGAGCCTAAACTCTCTATGTGGCTGGAGAAGGAGAGGGCAGCACTTGTTCATTTATTTGCTAAAAATGCCCCAAGAACCGCTCACAAATATTTGGTGAAGGATTTTTATAGAATGAAATTCTTATTGAAATCTAGTGCTGTGAGTTTGTCAGAGTGTGTGAGGACGCATATATCTTACTAATCTACTAGTTATGAGTGACGTTATCGAAATCCTAGTTTAATGTAGAACAGCCTCTTGTATAAGAAACATTTTGAAATATTGCTATTAACACTTTCATGATTTCTTTTTAAGATTTGATTAATAATGAGATTTCTCATGAGAATGCGATTTCTCTTAATTTTCTTCTGAGAAAGTTTTTCAAACTGCTTACGATTTTCATAATAGCTCATAGACACACTTTTCAAGTCCCAAAAAATCATAATTTTCGTCCTGTCTGTCTTTCTTTCCACAAACCTGAAATTTAAGTATTAACATAGACTATAAATTTTAAATTGACCTTGATATTTTACATGTGTATTCCTTGTAACGAGATCTTTCTAGTATTACCTTAGGTACTACTGACGTGGCATTAGACTCTTTAAATAGATCTGGATATTTTTGCTGATTTGGGGGGCACTACATTCATTTTTTTACAATCTTATCCTGTCTGGATAATGAATAATTTCATATCACTGCTGGAAAGCGTACATGCATATGTATATCGTTTTATAGAGTGATATTCGACTTTAAACATAATATACCCCATAAATTATGTTATTGTATTCAAACAACTTTGTTGAATTGATGTGAGGAATAATCTATTTTAGCAACAAATATTTTTGGTCATCATTATCATACACATTTGGTTTTGAACTTTTTGGTTAATAAACTGTTCTTGAACAATTGTTTACGTGATTTTCAGTTATACTGACACCGGTTATTTATTCAAAAGTTATTTTCCATGTCTTTTGGTTATTTTATTTTCTTTTAAGTATGTGATTGTATTTATGTTTTAAAAATCTCTTGTATATGTATATGTAAAGTTTTGGAGATGTTGTTGTGTTACGGAAGTGTAACTGTTTCTGTTGTCATGGTTACAGTATATAACCATGGGTGATATTTATATATGTGCAATATGTTTTAAAGTGCCACAGGATGGGCTTTTAGATGATAAATTTCAAGGTTTGTAGTTTTAAACATAGGATTTTGTTTTTTATTTTAATGATGAAAACAGCAGCTATTGATAATGCACAATAAATTGTCAATCTTAAATATTATAATTATCCATATCTTATTAGGTCAGTTACATTTTTGTCAGCTTGAAATACTTGTATAGTAGAAATTACCCTTTTTACGATGGAAACACTGCAATATATCAGCCGTTTCCTGAGCACCAAAATAATTATGGAGAACTACACAAAGAAATGGTGTAAAGATTTTAATTTTAGATATTATATATTTGTGATACATGTATGTCTTACCTGGGTTATTTCAACAATGTGATGGCAGCCATTGTTTAGTAAAAGTTTAAAAAATTGATTTAGATATTAATAATATCTTTGCACATGTAATCACATATATATTAACAACTTTGTCCCTACTGTATGGGCCGAAAATTTTCTGTTGTAAAGCTCCAGCAATGAATAATCTTCACCTTAAATGTACCTCAACATTCATATGAAACTCGGTGTAAATATTTCGTGAGCATCTTAAACCCATTTAGGCCTCTTGTTTTATACATAAGAAATATACAATCATAAACAGCAGAGTATTGTTAAGCTAATTTTAAACAATATGCAGAAGGGGAAAACCATAAATTTGGTAAGCTGTTACTTTTATACATTAAATGATTAATGAAACAAGTTAACCTACGTCAATTTTCAATTTTGTGAATTTTATATCGCTTTTTATGAAAATTTATTTTTTATGACTGGTGTCAAAAGGATTAAATTTTGACATAAGTTGCATGTAATGGTGTTGAGGTTTTTTTAATATGAAAGTTTTTTTGTACTTGCTATAATTTTAATAAACATAAAGTCAAACTTTTGAGTCTTTACTTGCCTTTAGGGGGACTTCATATTAGACAGCTGTTATTAAGTTTGTTGATAATATGGATCTCAGGGTCAGAAAGTTTCATATACAGTGCATTATGGTTTATACTTACAGCATGGTATTTATGTTTTGTTTATTGTTTATTTGTTATCTTGCATTGTCATGGCATCATTTTGTTATTTTGGCACTAGTTTTAGAGAAAGGAAAGAGAGGCGAATATATTTTGATAATCTTGATAATGAATCTTAGCCTTTGTCTGCTTAAATTTAAGTTCTGCTGCATGTAGATGTATTTTTAGTTTCTTTAAACAGATTTCAGCTTTGTTAATTGAAGAGAAATAGAGCCATATTGACTGGGTCAAATTGTCCATGATATGTAGAAAACACTCTGCATCATAGAATTAAGGTAGCGCACCCTACTGATATGGGAGATTGCATTTATTAACTAACTTTTTATCTAAAACTTTAACTGGAAATATTTTGATATGGCTATCATTGAATATAACTTGTTTTCTTTCGAAATATTTCACTTTGAGAGTGTGTTCCATAATAGAACTAAAATCTTGCTCATCTTGAAAAAAATTGAATACATTGTACTGTAGAATTTAGAAAGAAGCTTATAAATTCATAAAAACCCACTTTCTAAGCATAAAACCTATGAAGTAAAAAGACTGATACAAATCAGCATTGTCAACTGCATGAAAATCAAATTCCATTTGACTTTCACATTAGCATCTCAATGTTTTGCCAGTATTTGTTCAGCATTTTAGTTTTCTTTTTTTTTTAAGTGTATGACTTTTTTGTATGCATATATATTATTTGATATAGATTCTGTATAATTTAGTGATGTTTGTGCATATTATTCAGTGCATGTTATTTATTTATTTAGTAGAATGTTGTAGAGATATATTTGTCCTTTATATGTAATCTTTATTTCTGTGGCATGATTCAATACCTCAAAGGGAAAATATCAAAATAAAGACGAGCAATCAGGTATCTGTTCTTGTTTCATAGATATCAACATACATGTATATGAATATTTGATTGCTTTAATTATTTGCACTAGTTATAAATATTCAGATCAAGATCTTATATACCTAGTTCGTTGAATGGGAACATTTTGGTTTTGATTCATCGTCAACTTCTTAACTTGCCTAGGACTTATGAACTATAAGTATTAGGGACTGTGTATTTTGCCTGCTCCACTAGCAAGGAGGTCAGCTGTCATTTTGCTTCAAATACCATGAATAGTTGCAGTAGAGAGTGTATTAACTGATACATGTATATCTTTGTCTTCATAGACCAAGATTTGAAATTTAATACATGTATTAAGGAGTAAACCAGATAAGTCAAGTGAGACAAATGCCTGTGCTAGGACCAAATTGAATCTGAACAAAACATGCTAAAAGCTTCAAAGAGCCATGATTTTGCTAAGTAAGTCAGTCTTAACGAAATGTGAACCTCTCATCTTCTTTAAAAACACATGTTCATCACCGACTCCAAGATTGAACAGAAAATGAGAATTTCTAGAAATCCAGGAAACATATCCGTTGATGAAACCAAATTTTGCCCATGGCTTTACATTTCTTGATCACAGCACATAGCAAGGCATGCAATCCCAAAAATCAGGTGTTTAATTTGCTTTGAGGCGTTTTGTTATGTGTTTGTAATCCTCTCTTTGCATACAAATGAATGGGCATCTCAAATACACAGTGATGTACGAAATTGCTGATGTGCGTCCGAGGTTCGTGATCTTGGCTCTTTAGTGGAAGAGTGGTACTGTTTCTAACAATTTATGGGAGTACATATTGTAGAGGAGAGGAGATTATGTACCTAGTATGATTTGTTTTGTATTCTAGACCAGATATTGCTTTCTTATAAAGATCGATTGATTTTTTTTATTTACGTCATTCCATGATTGTTTCACATGTGAAAAAGTATTAACCAATGCATGTATATCTTGGTCTTTACATCACTCCATGATTGTTTCACATATATCTATATGGTGACAGAATCTGCCTGATGCACCACATAGAAATTTATACTTTTGCAACGGACCCACCCAAAGCAGTGAGGAATTTTTAAGTGCTTCACCTACTGAGACACTGGATCTTGGTTTTTACCGATTCATCCAAAAAACAGTGTACTCATGGCGGGAGTTGAACCCGGGCCTCCCAGTCACGAGCTGAGCACCTCATCCACTGGGCTACACCAGCTCACATTCCTATCTGAATGCCTCTGCTATTTGGTGTAGGGTTCTGTACAGAACCCATTTAAGGAGCATCTTGCATGTACCTGCATGTATTTTAGAGACGATATAGTGGAGTTAATAATGTACATGATGGGCTAAATCATGACTACACTACCAAAAATATAAAAAATAAAACCATTTAAAGGTAGTACAAGGTGCAAATACAAGTTGTGCCAATAGACCATATTCCGGTTTTGATAAATGACAACTTTTTGTCCGAGCTAATACCTTTTGGCGTTGTTTTTCATAGTGACGTTATAATGAATCTATGTTATGCGTTATGACGTCACTATGAAAAACAACGCCAAAATGCATTATCTAGGACAAAAAGACAACAATTATGAAAACCGGAATATGGTCTATTCATAACTTATTAACTATGCTCACACAGAATCCCTCATTTATAGCCTACTGCACTAAAATTTGATTTGATTAAAATGAGTACAGATAAAGTCAACCTATGAATTATAGGCATAATTTGCCATTATGCTAATTCAAATGTACTGTGTGGTAATTGTTTTGAAGATATGTTGTAAATATTTTTATGACCATCCATGGGATAAAGTAAATGTCAGATAAATGGTTGGAGAGCTCCTGTTGTCCAACTATGATTTGCTAATACATGTATATGAACAAAGGGTCAGTGTGACAGGAAGGGGGAGAGGGCTTCCTGCAATCTGCCCCATCGTGCATAAGTAACGTACAGTAGTTTAGTTCCATTGAATGTCCAGGTTTTGTAAATATAAAAACACATATATGACATATTTAGAACCTGTTTATTCATGTACAAGTTCTTGGTAAAAAAAGTTTCCATGGTTGGAAGACTATGAAATTATGAAATCTTTTTAAAAGTAGTAAATATAGATGTTTTCTCTATATGTATGAAAAATATAATGGGTATGATTGTGACTGAAGATGGCAATATGAACAAAGTATAAATATCTGGCTGTACATAACATGGCAGTAACATAAACATTTAACAAAGCAGCAATGTATCTAACTAACAACAAAAACGCAAATCTAAAGTCACATGATTCGTAAGTGCACTTTGTTTCCTGACGGCGTGATATTGTAAAGGCTTCTTATATATCCCGACTTCACAACGGCAAAATGTTCAGCAGTGGACGGAAAACTTCCAATAGTTACTTCTATATTACATAGATCTAAATGATTAGAGATGGTGATGTAAACACTGATTTAAAACCAAAAATCTGAAATTCACAACCTAAATATGTAAGGTAAATATGAATTGTACATATTTCAGCTTGATTTCTTTATAAAATTTCAATGTCCAAACAACACAACCAATATTCACAACCTATGTATAGTTACTGCAAATATGAAGATGGTCAAAATATTGGCAAATAATAGTTTTTCTTCTGATAAACTCTTCAGGGAAATATTTGTACAAATAAAGGGTTTTAGAACTCAAAATACAGTTAGAAATCCCTTTTCTTCATGTGACAAATTTTATGGAAAAAGCACAAAATAACATGTATTCATACAGGAATTTTTTTCAGTTTTGAGTATAAGTATGTAGCTATTTATAAGAATAAAATTTTCTAGGCAGAAACAAATTCTTGAAATCTTTTCGTTTTAAATAAATAAAAGACTTTTTTTCAAAAATGTTCAGCCACTTGGCCTTTATCAAGTGAAATAACTGATGTTGATTTCTCAGCAAAGTAAAATCCATGATAACATTACAAAACATACCACTCTTTTTTTTTATTTTCTTTTGAAAAGAACTTGCTGCCATTGAAAATTTCAAAAAATGAAAATTTGCAAACAAATGACATTTCAATTTATTGCTATTGCACAAAAACTAAGCAAAGAATTCTGTTCTGAAATTCATGAAAAAGATAAGTAATATCAAACGGTTGCATCCCAAAACTGGCAAACGTTCACAACCACTGGCCAAAATATATTTGGAATGTATCAATATCTGAGAAGTATTGGCAAAACATCTGCACTCAGCAGTTGAATTTTGATTATTTGGCTATGCATATAAGAAATGTACACTGTTTTATGGTATCCACATAAATTGTTTACATGTGCGTGTATCAATCTCTTCGCCATAAATGCACTAATTTCTGTTCTGCTTAACACGGAGCACAACATCGGCTCCACCTGGGCGCACCGCCCTGTGTCCATTTCACTTGAATGGTTTTTAGTCCAAAGGGTGGGCTTATTTGTTCAGAAGTGGTCCACAAGAACTGAAACACTGTTTTTGCCAACACGACCTTGAGCTGGTCCATCCATACCTGCTAAGGTCATATTCTGCCACTGTGTTGGATGACCTGCAAAAACAAAGATCTTATTTGAAAACTGTTTCCATGGAAATAAGTTTTCTAAATTCAAAAATACTCCTTAAAATTTTTATGAAACATAGAATACTTTCTTTCAATTGCCCTCACATAAGATGATTAAACTTAGTTTATAAGGGGAAATGCCTACATAAAAGATATACATAGAAGGACCAAATTTCAGCGAATAGCATAAGTCTGGACTTCAGAACTGTGGCCTCAAGAATCTGACTACCATTTATATTCTGGTGAATTTTTATTTAAATGATGTATCAAAGATCAATAAAATTGCAAGTTCAGGATAGAAATTACACACACTGGTGACATGATACTGTGTCATGTAAGAAGTGTATCAGAAATGTACACTTTGGATTAACTTAAGATGCACTTTTATGAAACACGATCTAGGACTTGCAATTTTTTAAGACATTATTGATCTTTCACTTTGGAATGATGACATCAGTTTTTCGTAATATGCATAATAATTATCAATATGTGCAAGAAAATCTCACCAGAAGGGGAATCACTAGACTTCAATGCAAAAGACCAACTGTCCGGATTAACGGAGGCACTGTGTGGTAGTCTTAGCTCAACTGGGTGAAGAAACTTCAGCCCATGTGGTCCACACATGACGAGAGGACTCAGCAAGGTTTCTCCTGAAATCAAAAACATTACTTAGTTACATAGATATAATAAATAAAAATTTCACTAAAGAGTAGTGGTTTTGATTTTGGTACACATATACATATTCCACTACAAAGGTAGTGATTTCAAAGGTGGGGCAGACAAGTGGTTTATCATTATGTTCGCAGGTGACAAAATTTACAATTTACTACGAGTTGACATATCTAAATAAGGAAGTTCATTTAGTTATAATACATTCTGTACACCATACTTTTATCTTATTAGGAGATGAATATTCACTATATTCCAATTAAGATAAACGGTCTTTCAGTATTAACTGCCACTTAATAATACTTCTCCTGAAGTTAGAATGGGGCATTCAAGAATGGAAAAAGGACTTATCCCCTGCATCCATGAACTCTATCAACATTAAAAGTTTCTAGGTAAATAATTCATGAATACTGCTGAAACTCATTATGTTGAAAATCAAACTGACCAAGTAATTTTGACTTAACCAGAATTCCTGATAAACATTAGACCTGTTTATGTGTCCATTAACAGTTTTTCTATGTACATAGATATATCTAGTGTATTACTCTTGATAATTCATGCATTTGTTGATAAACTTTTATCCATTTGTACACTTCAACTAAGCAGTATTTCAGCTTAATTGGTTTTGACTTAACTAAAGTAATATTGTAAAGATAATGAAGGTAAAAATTTGGAATACATATTTGACTTTGAGATATAAAGAATTTCGACTTAATTGACACTGATATAACAAGTTTCATCTGTAAAAGTAGCAAGCAATAAACTTTGGTTCAAATTTCAAAGACTTACCCTTGTCCCTATCTAAGGGTGGCAAGATATTATTATCTCTACAAACTTTGAAATAGATTTCTTGGGAAACTCCTTCAGGTATTGCACCTTGAGGAATGAATATACTCACACCTGAAATGAAACATCAAATTAAATTTTCTGGTGCTTTTAACAGATATATTTGTACTTCTAAACTCTAAATGAAACATCAACAAAACTTAGTTTCTAAACCTCAGTACAGCTGTAAAGTATTTCATGGAATTTATAACAGAAACCACATGTACTGAATGCAGTGAATGTACTGCTGACACAAAGTTCTATCATATGATATTTTGCATTTATTGTTTACCTGCTATTGTACTCTTTCAAATTACTTTTTCTCATGCAAATAAGCTATGGGGCTATACACAGCTCACTGCATTGATAAGCTTTTGATGTTTTTTTGAACAATGTACACTGTATGTGCAGTTATTTTAGCAGGATTCATATTTAGGCAGAGTTAGCATTTCCTTTGGGTGCTAATGCAATATAGCGCTTATACATCACAAACTTCAACTCTTGACAAAAAAATCTGCTAAAATCTGGTTGCACAAAAACAAGCACAAATACATTATATATTGAGAATACAAGCACAAGGTTGAAACATTTTTATCTAAGTTTTTTGATTTTCAGAAAATTTCTTCATACCTGTTTCCTTGGATTCTAGAATGCCTCCTTTATGATCAAAGATTCCACGAGCTGTAGCTACAACAGTATGACCTTCCTCTGTCATAGCGTTATCTGACCTTTTAAAACACACAATACAATGAATATTATAACCTTTTTCGCAGTACAATGAACTATCTGATCCAATGTTTAATATTGCACAATGAATATAAATTCCAGACCTTAAATTCAAATAAACACTTTATGGAAAGAAATTTCAGCTTGCTCCTTTGTTTGAAATATAATAATATTATAATAATAATAATATATATAATATAATAAATATATAACTTTGTTTGTGCTAAACTAGAGTATTCCAAGGAGTACATAACATGTACTATCCAATATTCGAAAGTGTGACTTCCACCAGCCAGACAGACATCCATCTGGCAAATTGATGCTTACATAATGTGTTGCTTCATTGGCCACACAGTTAGATACATATTACATCCACATCTCCATAATAAAATCTACATTCTACCCATAACCACACCAAGCATTTACTACACACTACACCATATATAAATCAAACACGATCTCGATACACCTAACAATAGTACTCTAAGAAAGCGTTTATGTCAAAACCTATCAACATTACTTTAAAAGTGCATTATGTAAAGAATTTACATTTTTATCAAAGAACCAAGAAAGGAAAAAAATGAAAATTTTTTAAATTACTCAGTACCAACCAAAACTATTAATGATCATTATATAAAAGAAAAATGTTCAATCACAAAATTTATCTTTAAACAAAAAAACACTGTTAAGTGGAAAAACTGAATTTGTTAGAGGTTTTGTGTGCACGCCTTACCGATTCATTATGACAGTTTCCGATGAGGAGAGACTAGCAGAAGTTGACCCGCCACCTTGACCTTCAGTGTTATTTTCAAGGTCATGACCTTTGGCCTCCTCGAGTTTAGACTCGGGTTGTTCAGAGTTATCATTAGATTTGTCTCCCTCAGAAGTAACACTTTCACCATTTGTGCTACGTAAAGAAGTGTGTTGAAAACATAGAGTCAAAAGTGTGATAGATTAGAGATAAACATACTAGAGGACTTCATACTGCCATCTCCTACATACTCCTTACATATTTTTAGTTTAGTTTTCCTGAAGACGACAGGTAGATTTTGGTGCACTTACTTTGACACTGATTTACATGTGTTAAGTTTTTTTAAAGATTTTATGCTGTTTTATATATTTTTCATTCATTTTATGAATGGAAGCAGGAAATAATGAGCAGATCCTCTATTATAGTGAAATATTACTGGAATTAAACTAGATTTCTTCTACACAGCAACCTCAACATTTAATCGATAAGATAACTTTGCCCCTTTTCACAATATGTTATAGTTTTACTTCAAATTACTCCAGAAAAGGTATATCTTGACATCATGAGGCTTTTTGGTAAAATTTGATAAAACCTAACACACAATGATTCCTAGTTGTTAATTAATACTACTCTTATTAGACAAATTCCATAAGAAAAGATCTCCAGAAATCGAGAGAGGTTTATACCTCAATATCCTGATAAGATATCAATACCCTCTCCAACGTAAAGTCGATTTAGATGAAACTTACAAAAGTAAAACATTGATTTGTCCAAGCACCTGGAAAATGGCTGTATGAAGTAATACAATAGCATGCATAAACTAGCTAAAACTAATCAAAGAAAGCAGAGAAATTATTCAGAACTAAAACATGCAATCATATCATCCCCAGAGATTGAAAAGAAGAAAGAAATTAATATTAATGACAACATTTGATATAAATATAACATAATGCAAACAAATGTATGACAATTAGTGACGTGCAAAGACTATGAGTTTGGAAAAAAAACAATAGGCACGCCACCATGGAGTGATACATGTGTAACCGTCAATCAGCATCCCTTTTCCCTCCCACCTTTTAATTTTGATGTTCACGTAATCAGTAAAATGCCACTGTGAACAGTAAAAGTGAGGAGAAAATGTGCCTGAGAATACATTTATAAATCAATAGTTTTTATGTATGTTGATGAAATAAAATGCAATATTATTACATCCTTAAAGGCCAAAATACAAAATTTCCTTCCAACATATTCCTTTATATTTTAAGATTAAACAAAATTTAATAACAAATTTCTTTTTTTCAATGTGTAAGTTACTTAGTCATTACAAAACTTAAATTTCTATCATTTTTGAAAATTATATGATACTGAAAATTCCATAAAATTTTGGGGATTTGTGATTGACAGTAGTGAACTTTTAAGGAGAAAGTGACTAATTTGTAAATATCCTTTCCTGGCAACACCTACTTAAAATAACGCCTCTCCGAGTTATGCTGCTGAGGTGCATCTCTCTCTACCTTCCCGAACGTCGACATTGTTGGTTTTTTATATGCTTCGAATGCACTCCCCCTGTCATCACTATCGTTAGGGTCGTGATTACTTGCCCTTTCTTTCTCTCTATACATAGAAAAAGAAAAACAGATCAAACTACATAATAGATCCTACATTTCTTCCATGAAATGAAATTTAATATTTGGCCAAAAATTCCATCGACATGTCACAAGCTCTTTCCACTACATATAACATCATATCAATATCTAAATGATAATTTATTTCGTTGTCCTTTAGGTCACTTGAGCCCTCACACTTAGGAAGTTGTCTTACCTAATCTTTCAAAGGATTTTCATATATATTGTTGAACCAGCCTACATGGTGAAATACAGATTCAAACTGCAGTTGTATGGATTGTTAGCAATACAAGGGGTCACATGATAAATTTGTATAATAAATATTAAAAGTAATAAATCTAAAGAGAAGATGTAACGTAACACCAGTCACCTTCAAGCCTGATACACTGTAAAGATGGATAATGCAATGTCAAATGAAGAACAAGGGCATACCTTAACAGGATTGTCAGACAACATTGGAAAAAAAGCTCAATCATTAAAAAGCATCAACACTGAAAGCAATTAGAAATATGTAGCTTATATGCAAGTGGATAGCTAAAAAGTAAAAGGGTTATGGAAATGAAAAATGTTTTTTGAATGACCAAATACTGGTTTGTGAAACACAAATGTACTTTGTGATATGATTAAGGTGGAAATATATTGAGTATATATATATATATATATATATAATACTGTTTTTAACTCTTACAGTTTTAAAAAACACTTATAGCAGAAGTGATCGTTGTCTAGTGGCACACTGGGTCACACTGAAGAACCAATGACCTTTGGCAAGAACACTTTCGCTAAATGTTATAATTTCTCAATTTTCTTGACTGATGAGTTCAACACTCGTTTGAGAAAGAGCCAAGATGTGTAAAGATGAGAGGCCAGAATAAACTAAAGTGTGGCATTTATTTAAATGCACTCTTTATCCACTACCAAAAATTTTATGGCAACACACAATTGTTTTTTCACATGACAGTCATGAGCAAAAGTACAAGACGTTTTCTTACTTTGTTACATACATCCACTGAAAGTATTCAGCAGTAGGGGTACATAGTACACAACAAATATAAAATTCTTTTCTATTATAGTAAATTAAAGATAATGAACAGAAGGGCAGATGGACAAATCAATCTCTCAATTTAAAAGCAAATACATAATATATTACAAAATATTTTGAATTCATATAAATTGAAAAAAAACAAAGTTATATTTGAGTATTGCAACACTGAGTTAGTTAATGCTTGTGGGAGTACTGTTGAGGATAAATGTCCAAGCTAATAATAAATACACCATATCTATACACCATAGTGTTCATGCATACAAAATGTGACGATAAACATGTCCAGAAACCCTTGTAGTCAATGCTGAGCTATGTGCAAGCATGCTAGTGTTTCAATTACCCTGTATCCTCCGGAGAGAAAAATGGAGGTCTCCTCACACCATAGAATCCAGGAGTGATGAGATTTTTATAAGCGGAAAAGTTTGCTTTAGTGCCATGCTTGACTGAGGGGTCTAAAGGCACTGAATCAGAGGAAGGGAATAACTCAAGTTCATCCACCGACCTGAAATGGTTTTGTTTTAAATTTCATGCCAGTAGGAACAGTTTTCTGTCTTTTCATTATACCTATCTTGTTCACCTTAACCCTTAATTATGTATTTGTATGCTTCGTACAACACCTGGTCCTTGTCATAAAAAATCCCCCACTTTTTTGAATTAAATATAATCTTTCCAAAAGGGCACCTTACAATATATAACGATCACCAATAGGTTTCCAGTATCTTTAAGCAAGCAATGTGGAAATAAAAGAAATAAATGTATCTACTGTCAAGGTATTATATTCCTATATCAAATTATTCACTGCTTTAATTCTTCTGTGTGAAAGGCTCTGTTTTAAAGCTATATCACCTAGACATGGGGAGATTTCTTAGATAGAGGAAGTTGAGGTTCTAGCACAAATTTTGTTTACGAGTATTGTGATAGTTTCTCTGTATGAATGGCTCGAGATATCCGATATACCAAGCCAGCAATAAGCACAAGTGTCACATACCAAGCCGGCAATAAGCACAAGCATCACCTAGACATCCAACATGAACTAGCATTCAGTGATAACGGTACACATCAAGGTCACATGCGAAGCTAGGTTCTCCATTTTCCTGTCCCGCACAACAGCAGGCTTTCTGTCTTTTTTTTTTAACCAATCATGAAAACATGCCATGCTCTGCTTTCTTTTTCATGACTAAATGACAGGACTTTCTAAGAAACCAAATATGCATGACCATGTAAAGTCAATCAGACAGATCTAAACATGTGCACGGTTTGGACTTTTCAGTTTCATTTTCATCTTTTAATTACACTACTTTCATTATATTTGTAAAAGGAGATTCCTAAAAATAAAATTGCTTTTTTCCCCATTACAGAGTATAAAAATATAAGATCAATTACTGGGATCGTTTACACCACCATTGAAATATAATATCTATGTTATATTGTAAAACTTCAAATTTTTTCGGAGGGGTGGGGGGACTTTGGATCTATCATTGGTCTAATAACGAGTGGAACTGTGTTTATACTATATAGAAATTTCTAGGAATCATCAAGGTATCTTTTCCAATAAAGAATCCATAAGGTCAAGGTCATCTGAATGAAGACTAGACAAATCAAACAATGCATTCTGATAAATAAAAGAAACAACACTATTTAATTGTCATTAAGATTTATTATGCTCTTGATATGTTAATCTATAAATTTGTAAGTACAGTAAAATTTCTTCATTATAAACCAATGCTGTAGCACTACATACATTTATGTAAATTTTCTACAAAAAATATTCAAATTATCATAAAAACAATGAATTTCCATGGATAAAAACATGGATTTAAAAGTTTTGAAAGTTGTGATTTTAGAACAAAATCAGAATGCACTGTGAATTGCTGCCTTTATTCTAAAAGTTTGCAGAAACTTTTACCATATGACAAAAATTTATGACCATATAATTATATCTAATGATTATCGAGGGGAAGATAGAAATGGGAAAAGAAAGTACAAGTATTATGTGCAGACAGAAATGGAAATTTAAAGTAGGACAGAAGGCAGAAATAGCTATCTATGTTCTGACCTATATCATAAATAAAGTCTCTTTTGCAAATAAGATATTTCCAGATATAACTGACATGCATGGAATAGACATAAAATATCATGCAAGCTCTGAGATTTCTTTGAATAAAACTTTTTTCTGATTATTACACAAAATATTAACTCTGCATTTAAAAATTTGAAGACTTGACAAATATGGCACATAATAATTATAGCAAGATCAATTCTAGACAGCAATATATGGTACACATGGTTACATTACAAAGATGAAAGTAAAATGTTAAAATTTCCATCAACAGAGAAAAAATTCAACAATCATATTGCCAGAAATCTAGACAAGCTTTTCGCACATCAAATCTACATAATGTACCACTGTCATTCTCATGATAATCTAAGGAAGTCTGTGAAAAAGGTTTAGTAAGGAACAAGATGCACAAAATCCACCCTGCGCCATTAATACCACGCAGTGCTTATAAACAACGCTCACCTTGGTCGACTGTCCGGACTGGGATATCCAGAGTCCCTCAGCTGGTTAGCACTGTCTTGATGGCGCAACTTTTCAAGTTCCTGATGGTCCATATAAATTTGATTCATAAATGTCCTCCCTCGATCATATGAATTCTCGCGCGAATGCCGTTCCTGGACGTATGGTCTGGCATATTGACTATTTTGATTGGAATGAGTATTAACAGGTTGTGATCTCTGCTGATAGCTTGTTCTAGGAGCAACATAGTCATAAGGGTTTTCGTTCTGGTCTGGGTACATGTTTCTGGAATCTTCAGAATGTCTGTTCACCATGGCGTAGTTACTACCATCTGCATAGCTATAAGCCCTGAAAATGAAAGGTCAAAAACATGATTTTATTTTCAATGCATGATTGACTTCAATCACAAATATCAGAGGAACTTTCTCCTTAAATAAAACTGACAGTTCCTTTATGCTTTCGGAGCCAAAGAACTCTGGTCAATCTTTTGACTGAACTGGACATAGTTCTTAGTGCATGTATGACTCTCTGCCAGAAATGGTGGACATCCCATTACTAGAAATGAAACAAAAGGAAAATGATGGAAAATGTCCCACAGATGAATCAAACATTCATCAGCTCACAATTCTTTTACTAGATATTTTAGTTCTTGAGTTTGAAAATATTTACTATTACTAAAGTATTGTATTGATAGCATTATTATATTGGTATAAATATACAGTGTCATTCTAAGTGGTAACAAGAGAGTAAATAAATTGTCCTTTAAGCACAAAACTGAAAGTAAAATCACTATCATCAAAAGTGAATGACTGCCCTGTAACAAACCTAGTCATGTATGTATATATATATATATATATATATATATATATAAATGGTATGATATTTCTACACAATGATAGGAAGCATACCTGTTTGAATTTTCATAATTGCGTATCTTTTGATCATCTGGCATGATACCCCTGTCCTTAAGATTATAGGTTTTGACAGGTACAGGTGGAGGTTCCTTTTTAACCCTTCCAGTAGGACCTGGTTGAGAAGCCGGGGGAGCACCCTGACTGACTGATTGTGATTTTCTACCAGGTTGTTCATCTTTCCTACAAAAGACATTCAAATTTTTATTCGATTTATATTTGTAAGATTATTGTTTTCTTAATACCCTAGGCCTTTCACTTTCATTAAGAACGGATTCCATCCCCATTGAATACAAGTCTGCTAGTGTTACAGAAACATCACTGTCAACAAATTTAAATCTATATACTTGTACATAACAATATAATCTGCCATTTTTATACAACATAAAGAAAAACAAAACAAACCTGAAATGTTTTCTCAAAGTATTATAATGATTCAACCAGAAAACTGACATAGTCATGCAAGGGCCTAGAGCATGATTTTGACCTCTGACCTTGAAATCTATGAATATGTTCTTCCCATCACTTTGCATCTGTATATGAAATTTAAAACTGATAGGTTGAAAACCTGTTATCACAACCAAAAAGTTGATGGATTGACAGACGGACACGATTCCTGCTGGGTCCTAATGAAGGGAGAGGGTTCCTCTCTCTTATTTCAGACATTACCATGAGCAAGATATGGTGCAGAATACGAAAAACAAGAAAACAGTAAACACCAAAATAAAGCACATGGTCCAATGACATACCTGTAGCGAGCCGAGAGATCCGACAATTTTGATTTGTCAATATTGGCAGTGTTTACAGGATTAGCGGTACTTCGTGTAAATCTGTAAGGGTCATGTGACACATTACGATCTCTACCTGCCACAGCTAGATTTCCAAACTTTTCCCGTAGTTTAGAATCGTCATGACGATTAGCAGGATTAGATGTGTATTTACTGTACGAATCACTACTGAATGATGAAGAATCGTTGTATGGCTGAAAAAGGCAGACAGCAAAATGAGAATAATGAAAATATGAATTTACAGACAACATAGCTAAAGCTGAGACAAAAAGGTTACTTTTAAATTTCTTACATACATTAATCAAGCTATCCTGTCCATCAAAGACTAACTGGCAATAAGAAATTGGTTGCATTTAGATGTTTCTGATTATTTTGGTTTTTCTCCTATTTTTACCGATTTTTCACCGATATCCTCAAAGAAACTCGTAACTTGGTTATTGCTTCGAAAGGAAACTCGATATATCTACAGAAAGACTGAACACTCTCTTCAAGAAATTTTAGGCTCTTAGGCCCTGTTTAATTGAAAAAGACCATGTGACCAAAAACTGGTGAGAGAGTCAGTCTTTTTATTCACCATTTGGTGATAGTGAGATCCCAAATTTTTTCTATGCATCATCAATGTAACTTACGCGATGTTCTTGATACTGGCGATTAGAAGGTTGATCTTGGTAATGATTAGGTAACGATGCAGTGGAGGGGCGATTGTGTTTTTGAAGGTCAGGCTCTGATCGTCTATAATCTGGATTAAATCTCTCCGGATTCTCGCGACTGTCCTGGAACGCTGGATTGAACCATTGCTCTGTTGAAAGTCATGTAAATAAGGTTTTACATCAAACTTATGACATGTATGGGGTCTCGGTCAATGAGTTGGCAATGACTTTCACTGGTTTATAAACACTATTTTTTTCTCTTTCTTCCCTATTTCAGGAAAATTTTTCACATATATTATGTTTAAATATTCAACACTGTTGAAATATAGTTAAATTATTCTTTCATTACCATCTTCTGGAATTCGTCCGCGTAACCTTTCATGGGGGGTGATGGTGGCATATGGGTCGATGTTAGAACGGGCGTGTGGAAACTGTCCGTGCGGTAAACTTTCTGATGCATAGTATGATGGGTAGTAACGATCTTCTGATCTCCTGTCTACTAAAAGACAACAAATAATTAGGGGTCAAAATTGGTCATGTCATGAAAACATTTAAAATACATTACCCTCAGAAAGGAGACCTCAACTGCATTATCAGAAAATATCACATCATAACTGGTATGTATTTCAAAATTTTAATTTGATGTAAAAACATTAGTTATAATTACATGTATACACAAAGTCATTTGCAGAGATAAATTTTACATAACTTACTATCTACATATCGTCTGTCATCGAAAAATCTTGGACTGTGTGGTGACGAAGGGGATGAAGGCTATAAAAGAGAAAT
Organism: Pteria penguin; assembly: GCA_035048485.1. NCBI lineage: Eukaryota > Metazoa > Mollusca > Bivalvia > Pterioida > Pteriidae > Pteria > Pteria penguin. The sequence goes on along the minus strand of CM068583.1, from coordinate 18,151,709 downwards.
CAATACAAACATAAATAAATAATACCTTATTCAACAATACAATACTTTACACCATTTAATACCACTTAAAATTAATGAAACCACATTAATGCCAAAATTTCATTTATCTACTTCTTGTTGAAAAAAAATCCCCGTAAGTTTTATTCCTTATGATTACTTTTTAATCCTTGCTTAAAATAATCCTTGGAATGATTATTTTCTGCATATCAGCTTGTCTGGGAGGCAAAATTATATAAATACAATAATATGATTTCACAATGCTGGTCAGGTACAATATACTGACTACACCAGATACCATTATGAACTTACAGATCTATGATAGCTTGGTGGAGCTGGGTAAGGGGGGATTCCGGGAATTTTGTCTGTTGTGTTGACACTGGGATCTGAAGATGATCGAACTAGTCTCTTTTTATGCTTTGGCGACAGTTCATACTCATCTTTAGGACTATGCAGATCATCTGTGTCCCTATTTGCTGCGTAGCTTAGACGACTTGCCATCGGAAATAGATAGTCATCATTCACATCCTCCTCAGGCTGTAAATAAAGACAGTACCAAAATTAAGAACTTTACCAAATAACAAGCTGTGTTTGTGAAACATTAAAGCCCCCCGGTGGCAACAAAGTCTAAAAAGTTATTTTTAGTGTGAAGGACATTGTCAAGGTCAAAAGGTCATTGACCCTAGTGTCATTTGAAAAAGCTTCGTTAATTGAATATGCATGTGAAATATGAAGTCTCTATCCCTCATGGTTCACAAGTTATGGCTAAGGTTTAAGTTGACAGACAGACAGACAAACAAACAGACAGGACAAAAACAATATGCCCCAATCTATCAATCCGGGGGAATAAAAATAAATCAAAATTTTTAATTTTATTCAACAACTATCTTCTATCACAATGCTAATGGAGTCTTTTCTGATATTTTTTTATTCAAGATTTTGTTTACAGCAAATTCTTTCAGATTTGTGAATTATCAACTAACCTATCAATGCCAAAGTCCATCTTCTGTTAAGAAATTTATATGCATTTATCAATTTCTGTAACATTCTACAGAATACAAAATATTAGCCACTCAAAAACTGATCATCAGAGGAATATTGAGATCTTACTTTCATTTCAGACACCCAGATCTGTTGTTTCTGTTGAAGTTCTATCATCTCCACAACTCTTCTGTACCAGATTTCTGTGCTATTATGACTTATTGTAGCTAAAAATAGAAATACAATAGTGATTATTCGACTTCAGTTGATTACATAATTTCTTTTTTGCAGGTATCATGATTTATTAAGAATCTGCATATTAAGCGAGAAATCTAAAATTCGGGTTTTAGACAATCGTTTTCACTTTATTATGCATAAGACAATTACCAATTACACAAGTGTATCAAACAAAATAGATTTTGAACTTGAAACTATGAAATGGTAGGAGAAATTTGACAAAATCTGAGTCATAAACTCTAGTAATTCACTGTACAAGCAGTACAGAATCTGTGTTGTGATCAGAGCTCTCAAAATCTTTAAGTCTAACTATCGCTTTTCATTTTACTGGTAACATTACATGCATAAAAGACAAAACTGAAATTCACATGTATTTCTCAGCACATACTATTTATTGAAATAACTTTAAAAACACTATTCAATATATAATAGTAACCACATTTGTATATTAATGTGGTAGAAAGGGCAGAGTTTTAAATACCATTTGTCACATAAGCATTTAAGCAATATACATGGGTAAACAATATGAATTTTTGTACTGCAACTGCAAATTCTATGTATATATAAGGATACATAATGGATAACACTATGAACAGCATAATGCTGTAAAGTATAAAAACTTATTCGACAATCTGATAAAGAATTTCCATAGTTGAGTTTAGTTTGCACAACTATAGAAATCCAGATGATAGAAATACATATAAAACATACATATATATATATATATAACTATTCATAAATAATTAAGTACACTTCTTTACCTGTGAACAAATGTGGGTACATTTTCTCCAGTTTTTGACTCTGTTCGAATAGCTTTTTCGGATTCTTGCTGGAGGATTTTGCCAATTTTGCTCGGCTTTCTTTGACTACAGATTTATTCTCCGCTTTAAGGAACACAACTATGGGGTAATATTGTGCATAGTTCAGCTTGTCTACATTATGTGGAGTCACATCTAACAGACAATGCTTTTTCTGAAAGAAAATTATTTGCTGTGAATATCAATGAATGATTTCAATTACACAAGAATACAGAAAAATATATTTATGAGCGAGATGATAGAGAGTTGTTTTCTAAGGAATACATGTATCATCTGAAATGATAGTTAAAACAGACTGACAGTCAAACTGCTCTGTAAGTGTCATTATGCTTCACAGAGGACCCAGAAAACATGTTTCTAAACATACAAAGCTGCATTCAAAGACTTATTTACCTCATGCATTGCAATACATTTCTGTCAAATTAAAGAACTATCAATACCATTCCCAAATTTAACTTTTTAGGAACCTGGTAAAATGCTCAGAGAAATTCATTAAATGCATTTCTTATAGGACATATAAAGATACTAGTTGCCTTACTTTGTTAATAATCTCTTTTATTGCACCAAGACGAATGATCCCAGACTTCGTTTTCTTATCATCCTCTATATCCTGACCATCTGATTCTATGACGTTAAAAAAAAATTGATAAAACCATACATAAATCACACTTGACAAAGAGGTTAAATATTACTTTAAGTGTTTGTAGAAAGATGCTCTACCACCTCTGAAGCACATTAAGTTTAATAATACTGAACAAAATTCAATGTTGCCTTCACACAGTTTTTTAGAAATACAAATTGTACATTCTTTGGTCTTTTTTGTACACAGAGTTACTTCCCATCTGGGACGGTAATACAGTAATTGTTACATCATCAAATTCTATGGAAACCAATCTGAAACTGTGGGCACGATTGTCAAAAAAATGACATTTTCATAGGAGACTGACGATGTCATAATTGTTTTACGTCAGATTCCTAAATGGGAAATAACTCTGTTAAACAAACAGACTCAACAACAGACAAAATATTTTGGCATAATACAGAAAAAATAGGTATGCAGACACTAAGCTCAAATGAATCTGTTGACAGAATGAACTGCAGAGAATACATCTTACGTGGTGATTCAAATCTATCTGGATAATCTCTCAAAAGCTTTTCTCGAGCGATGTCTGCTAATGCACCAAATATCACCACTGGTCTTACAAATCCAGCTGAAAATGGAAGAAGTGAAATCTACTGAATCTCGTTTTATTTAATTTCTTGGTTCTTCATCATTATATTCAATATATTTCTTAAAAGAATTAAAATCAAAGGATAAGTTCTTCTTTAAAAATCATTTCAAATTTTCAGGAATTTTATCTTTTTTCGAACAAAATTAGTTTTACTTACGATCTTTAAGAATACATTGTTCATAGGCTGGGAACTTTGTCGTTAAATTTGCTGAAAATGAAGAAAGAAAGGATTAACAAAACATTGAAGTCAGAACTTCAATTCATCAAATTCTTATGAGAAAATTCAAGAGAAGATATAAATTTGATAACATCAGTAAATGGAATTAAATCAGGAAAATAATATATCAAACACATGCTAAATGACATTTAGTCAGTTTATTGTTCAAAATACATCCATTAACAACCCACATTGTATAAATGTAAGGCATAACAATTACACAGTTCTCATACCATATTGTATATAAATGAATACAGGTTTACAAGACATTCGTATCATTTAAAAGTGATTTTCATAAATACATCAGAGGTTAGTTTTAATCAATATTGTGGAAGATACGAAATTTACTTCACTGTATCTTAAAGAGGACAGAAAACGAAACAAGAAACTGTTGAAAAAGATGATGCTAGTGTAAAAATACTATCATTATTGAACTTCTCTGGAAAAATATCCTAGAAAATAAAATTTTCATTTTTCCTACATTGAGAAAACCTACATGATGTCTAAAAGCAACTTGGCAAAAGCAAGGATTCAAATGGTGTCATGAACTTCAAATGGGACTAGCATTAATAATGAAAATGAACAAATGAAGATGATATTTTGTTATTTGAAATGCATGATTTAAGCATTACAAATTTTAAGGAATTCAGCAGAGGGGAATAACTTTGGTAACTTTTCAAATACATGTATATTGGTAGAGCAAACATGGTTTGCAATGCAAAAATCCTAACATGATGAAAAAATGCAATGAAGTACATATTGAACAATATGATAATGAGGCTGATGGTCAAAGTGGCTGATGCTTGCTAAGTGCTCAAGATGCATATATACAAAATATAATATAGCTTAGAATAAAGACCACAGTGAACTTACCACCGGATTCCGCTAAAAATACCAAAATGATTGTCTTTAACTCGGAACTCCAATGATAAAGGTCTACCATTATAAAGTAGGTTCAGCAACGATTAATGTCTATCAAAGCTATTTTTTGTTAAATAACAAATATGTACTGCAAATATTGAAAAAAAAAAAAAGAGCTATTTGTTAGACTGATTATCACTGAAAATTTATGTGCTTTGTAAGGATTTTTGATGTAAATAATTGAAGAACTTACAAAAGATGACATCCTCCCAGTGATCTTTACCCAGCGATTTGGATCGACGTGCAGCCTTCCTCTTAAACAGAAGGCTGCGACTCTTTGTGGGAGTGTTTTCTTTCTCTGCTGTTTCCGTATGATTCGACGATAAAAAGATTTGTTCAGCTCTGTAAACATACAAATTTGCAATGTAAAACAATAGCTTTCCCCATACTGATATATATCTGTAACAATAAAAAGTGCATTAAGTTAAAGCATTTGCATGACACAAGTCTAAAAAAAAAAACCCAATAATACTAAATCGACAATAATTTACCTAAGGCAAAATTCCAGAAGCAAAATGAACATGACACAAGTCTAAAAAAAAAAACCCAATAATACTAAATCGACAATAATTTACCTAAGGCAAAATTCCAGAAGCAAAATGAACAAACAGTTAAGAAAAATATACAAACAAAAAGCTATAAGCATCTGAATCATGCTGTACATTATAATATATATCATTCATTTCAAGGAGATATTGAATACTGGAAATAATACACATAAATACCTGTTTTTATTTGGTATAATTCCCTTCTGTGTTTCCTGATTATTTCTTCCTACTCTAACTGCTAGCCATGAACCAACTACTCCTCGAAATAAAGTGTCCTTGACATGGAAAATATCTCCCAAAGTGAAGGACAACTCACCCTGTTCCTTCTGTTGATACTCGAAATGTGTCCTTTAAAAAATTTCATCAAAGAAAACAAAAATATTAAACATGAGTAAACAGTACAGAATAGATTAGAAAAATACACAATACAAAAGCTTCTCCTTGCATGGACATTATCAAATCAAGATTAGATCAAGTGTGGATGTCAGCTTAAGGATTCTTACTTTGAATCGAAAGTAAAAAAAAAAACCATTTTAAACACGAACACATCTCTAATAGGTGTATAGTTACACATACATTTGGAGACGCATAAATTGGTAGACACAAGGAACAGACTGACCTTATGTAGACACAAGGAGAAGACTGACCTTATGCAGACAGAAGGAGGAGACTGACCTTATGTAGACACAAGGAGGAGACTGACTTTATGTAGACACAAGGAGGAGACTGACTATATGTAGACACAAGGAGGAGACTGACCTTATGTAGACACAAGGAGGAGACTGACTATATGTAGACACAAGGAGGAGACTGACCTTATGTAGACACAAGGAGGAGACTGACTTTATGTAGACACAAGGAGGAGACTGACTTTATGTAGACACAAGGAGGAGACTGACCTTATGTAGACACAAGGAGGAGACTTACCTTATGTAGACACAAGGAGGAGACTGACTATGTAGACACAAGGAGACTGACTTTATGTAGACACAAGGAGGAGACTGACTTTATGTAGACACAAGGAGTAGACTGACTTTATGAAGAAACAATGAGGAGAATGACTTTATGTAGAAACAAGGAGGAAACTGACTTTATGTAGACACAAGGAGGAGACTGACCTTATGTAGACACAAGGAGGAGACTTACCTTATGTAGACACAAGGAGGAGACTGACTATGTAGACACAAGGAGACTGACTTATGTAGACACAACGAGGAGACTGACCTTATGTAGACACAAGGAGGAGACTAACTTTATGTAGAAACAAGGAGGAGACTGACTTTATGTAGACACAAGGATGAGACTGACCTTATGTAGACACAAGGAGGAGACTGACCTTATGTAAACACAAGGAGGAGACTGACTTTATGTAGACGCAAGGGGGAGACTGACCTTATGTAGAAGGAATCTCCTGCTTCATGACTAGTCATAATACGATCATAATCCTCTTTCTTGTATTGTACAACCATGCTGACACGCCCCTCCAAGCTCGTTAAATAGGTCACTGCATCTTCCCTTGACATTCCAGGAATTTCTGCTTCATTTGCCTAAAATGAAAGATCAGATATGTATATATCAAATAATATTTGCTATGTTTATAGTCACTCCTCTATTTTTTTATCATTCCTCTCTTTAGATAATATTCCGTACTGAAAAGAGTTTTATGATTAAAACAAGTATACAGTAAGAAGCAGTTAATCAGATATAACAAGACAGGTACATATCAAGTTCCTTTTGTACAAATCACATAGAAATGGAAATAAATGACAAACTAACTTAAAAAAAATAACATGCTATGTTTGTAAAACACAAATGCCCAATTATGAAATGCTTTGCCCAGATATAGGAAGATTTTTTAAAATGGGATGAACTAATAAACCGGCCAAATGCTACATTCTTCTTTATTATTTCAAACAATGGGCATAAAATATATTGACAAATTTTCGGAGTTTTTTCACCCTGACTTTAAGTTGTAATTACATGTAGTGAAATTGTATGAAATCACCAATTTGCTGCGAGACTGACCTTCAATATCTTGTCTCCTTCAGTGAGACCTACAGCTTCGGCTCCACTTCCAGGTTGTACTGATGCTATAAATATCCCTGTTGAGTTACCACCTGCTAGCCTTAAACCAAGGCCAAGCTCAGGGTCCTTCTCAAAGTATACAAAACGTGGCTCTAGACTGTAAATGAAATATGGTATATCATTCCATGGGGAAGAACTTATTCATAGATCAAAGTAATCTTACTGCATCAGCTTTACCATTACCTAGTCAATAATTGTACATGATATCTATCATTTTCGTGAAAATTTATGTTAATCATTTGTGTCACCATCATAACTGAATTCAATTCTCTATACATACATAATTCAAATATAACTTTGCCATGTTAAAATAACTCCACAAAAAACATCACACATCAAGCAGATATTAAATGAAAGCCATCACACAAAACTTCATCAAACAGTACTACCTTTCTTTAATAATGGGCTTTTTTTTTTGGTACATTACTGAAGATATTTCACCTATATGTTGAAGGCCAGTCCTAAACCACATGGTCTCTAAGGCCCCTAGTCAAATTTCGAGAGGATGCTGTGCATTCCAGCACATTGTCAAATCCTCTCAGTCAATGAAGCCTCCTTCTCATTTACTGGTGTAGTAACGTAAAAATAATCTTTGTTAATTGACAAATCACTTACACTATGTCTTTCCTTTTTCCAACATACCTCCTGAAAAGGAGTGAAAAGAAAGTCAATATATACACTAACATAACATTAAATTCTTCTCCATAAGTAAAAGAAGATTACAAATAAATTGAATATAAAGACATATGTAATGAAGAAAAATATCGATAAAATAATTCAGATTTATTATCAAGAAATTTTCTTTTTCCATTGTATGTCAAACTATTCTATCTGGAATGAGTCCATTTCAAAATTCAGTATGCTGTGTTGCATTTCCTCTTTTTACAGTTTTGATAATGACAATAACTTACTCTTCATGATGTCTCCGTGACATTCCACGGTCCATTTGTGATTCAGATCTTCTCATGTCTCGATCACTCATGTAGCCATCAGACATACCATGGGAACTGACGGGCCCATGTGGACTGTGAGGTCCTAAAGGGGAATGAGGACTATGAGGACTTCCAGGGACATGTGGAGGACTGTAGAAGTCGTCAGGACGTAAGAGGTCCTTACCAGGACTCGGTGGACGAGGAGGAGCGTCTGGAGAAATAATATCAATTAATAACATATATCAGACATTTTTAATATATTAATGATAAATGAGACCAAGTTTAAATCACTCAAAATCAGATAATACAGAAAGATTGGCATTTGACGAAAACTTTATTCTCTGCTTGCATATTGTATCATCTCATAACCTTTGCACAAACAATTTAATAATTTTCGAAAAGGAAAAACGTTAATCATTAATGACAATCAAGGAAACAATACTGTAATGATGAATATCAAAATATCCATAGAGCTCAATATTAAGAATAAAAGATGTGCAAGTTTCCATGTTACAGGTGTACTAAAACAATTTGATCCTTGACACATCACATTGTTGTTTACCTGCATCTAGTGGTAATGGTGGTCTTGGTGGTGCATCATGATCATAGATGTATCGACCATCAAACTTGGAGTGTTCATTCCCCGGGTAGGCCCCCGATGGCATTTCTTGGTAGTTACCACTCCTGTAAACATCATTTTCTGATGACACAGATGGGCGGTAAATGTTTACATCATCCACTTCTGGTCTCTTTGTTTGAAGAGTTCCTTGTAAAGTTCCATAACCCAGGGAGTATTCTACAAAAATTTAATATTCCAATTTATGTCATTTTATAAATTTTTAAATCTAACTTTCATCATACATGAAGCATTAATGTATCATATCTTGAAGTAAACATTCATAACCTTACAAAAGCAAACAATTACTTTTGTATTCAATGAATTATAGATTACCGGTACATATAACTTTGGTGTTTAATATACTATTAGAGTATGCAAAAAGTACATGTACATAGTTTATTCTTCTATTTCACCAAGAAGGTACATACCATCATCTTGTGCTTTTCCATTAACTCTTCTATATTTATCTTCATACTTTTTCTGTGCGACAAACATTTGTAATCTGTCCTTGGTTTTATTGATAAGTTTCATGGCTTCTATCAGAGATAGACTGTCCATGGGAGTGCTGTTGATCTGCAAAGGAAAAAAATCAACTTACCATTGCATTACAGTATCAACATTATTGTAAATAAGGGGACTTAACATGGAACAAATCTCTGAAAATAAGATAACTCTAGCAATAATTGCATATTACTTTACTGTGTTCCATACACATATAAGATATGCTACAAGAAACAATTTGGTGCAAGCACCAAAGTGTGGGCCGGAATGGGATGATGATAAAACTGCAAAGAATTAAAAAAAAACCCAACAAAATAACGTTTTAAAATTTCCAGTATCACTTCCTTTTCAGCTAAAATAGTTTATAAAATTGGTTCATGCAGCCAATTAAGTACATAAAGCAATAGCAAGTTTATTAGACGTATGGATTAGCCATTTAGTATGGAAATGTACTTTTAAAATTATTAGCCATATCATCTACCATTTGTTTTAAGCCGATGGGCTCAGTAGATGAGGTGACCGAAAGATCCCGGGTTCGACTCCCGCCGTGTGCACATCAGTGAAACCGAGGTCCCGTGTCTCGGTAGGCGTGGCACGTAAAAGATCCCCCACTTCTTCGGGAGGGTCTGTTACGTGAAATAATCGTGGAGTGACGTGAAACAATAATTAATCAATCAATCTACAATTTTTTGTTAACAACAAAACTTAACCAATCTGTAAGCACCTGGCTGTTTGCTGGGGTAACAAATCTTTACTGGTTAAACTTGTGGTAATGGTGGTGTAGCCGTACTGGTAATCTAACTATTCTCAAGTTTTAATTTACAAACAATAATTAAGGTTTAAAAATCGTCTTGCCATAATAAACAATTGTAAAATATAATTGGTTATGTTAGTCCTTCTTAGCGTAGCATTCTGTATTCAGAAACTTCAGTAGGACTTACACCACACTGTCATTCAATCGTAACAACTCGTCCATATCCGTACACAAATAAGATCTTTTTTTTTTTCTTTTTTTTTGTAAAAAATGGCGATGATGTTCCGGTTGGCTATGATTAACCAAAAGTCACTTAGGCAACCGAATATTGATTTTGCTTATGAAGACAGCGCGTCAAATATTCAAGAATCTGCGAAAGTCTCGAAGATACTACGCTTACATAAATCTATCAAACTGCATGGGTCAGCGAGGTGACACATGCTCTCTCCGCAGTGAATATAATCCTAATTTTATCATTGGTGTAAAATCCTGAGGGCGGGGCCTTGCTGTACCGCAGAAACGCATGCAACTTTCCCAAACTTATATCAAAGGATGGGCCGGCTAGTGCCGGGCCACAATAATTAATGTTTTTGTTTACAAAATAAATACAATACATTCTAGACAAATCCAACTTCAGGGAACCTAAAGAAACAGTTTCAGCTATCAAGATTTTGACTTAATTTTTTTTTTTTTAAATATTCCTCAGTATGTCTGAATCAGGACTCCAAAACAAAAATTAATTGAACATCACCATAAGTTCTATTCATTTCTCCATATTCAAGTAAAGGAGAATCAATTGTACTTATGCTGAAAATCACATTTTAATGTACCAAAAAATATTTCTTCTTTTCACATGGTCATTTGTTTCTATACATTTTATATGTCTTAAATAATTTTACACAATTTTCTAAGACTGGATATGGTTTCAATATAATACTGTTTACAAACTATTTTTCATCCATTACTGTGAATGTACAAAACATTGATTTTGTCAAATTTTCCTGTGTGCATACCTTCAACACAGTATCTCCCTCCTTAAGATTTCCATCTTGAGCGGCTAAACTGTTCCCAAGAATTTCTTTGATAAAATATCGACATCCCAGCACAACTCCAAATTCTAGGTTTAAAAAAGAACAGACAAATATTAACAGAAATAATATTATATACTGAAAGTAAAAGTGAAAAAAAATTTTCATCAATAATAGATACGAAAATGACGGTTTTTTTACTGTATACAGTTATCAAAACCTATTGAAAAAATGTATGTTTCTTCTACATCTAAATTTACTACAATATACAGTCAAACTTCGATATCTCGAACACTGATATCTCGAATACCCAGGATATCTCGAAGTCGAACGTCGGTCCCGAAAAAAATCCTTCATATTATGATTAAATTCACCCCGGATGTGTCGAACACTGATATGTCGAATACCATGCCTATCTCGAATACATTTTCCAGTCCCGAAGTTCTTATTTACCCGGTTTATCTCGAAGTTGGCTTCTTATTGACAATATTCCCCGCGGCGTTTACCCTAAATAACAGGTCGCTCGCGTGGTGTGATCAATTGACCATGTCGGTGTACAAAGCCGCAGTAATTACATAATCGATCGCGTCCATTTGTACCCTGTTATTTATACCAAATATTAATGAATGATGATAGTTTATTAAACTCGACACAAAATGAGATAATTAACTTAACTGTAATTAGTGCTTTTTCATACCTGCGTTTAAAGAAATTTCTTTACACTGTTCATTATTACGATTTGCAATCCGTGTATATGTCTATGTATTTTTATGCAAAGTAATAGTAATTAAATCAAATTATGACGTGTGTCTTTATCTTGTCTTACGTGTTAGCCCGTCCTCGGTTTTAGGTATAGTATAAGACGGTTATATCCAGTATCGGATTTAAATTGGTCAAAGCATAGTAATTCCATTTCCCATAGGGTCCCATGTTAAATTACCGAACTTCCAGCAAGATTTACACAACATCCTACATTTTAGCTATATATAATCCACATATCAAAATGTTTGTCAGACCCTCCTCTATCAGAATTTTAACAGTTTACCATAGGTTATCCACCTTAATTTCGAGAAAATCATGCTGGAAGGGGGATACCCCCCAAAATTGGCCAAAATTCAAATGTAAACAACCACCCCTTTTTAGGTCATTAAATCTTTACATTAGCGAAATGAGATAAAAATTCATGATTTTACAGCAGAATCAATCTTTATTTATACATAAATCAAATAATTTCATCCAATCACAGCTCCTGATACATTGAAATAGTAGTCCCTCTCTCCCTACACCACATCAGCCAATCACGGCTCTCGTTAATTACCTTTCTTTGACCTATAGAGGCATTTAACTACTTTATCAAACTAGGAAAGCCGCTATCAAACAAAAGTGTGTTGATTTCTGAATAAAATGACACAAATTTCATGAAAATCCATGCAGTAATTCATAAGAAATGTCACTTTAAAGATGCCTACCCCCATCTGGAGTGTATTGAAAATGGGCACAAATTTGGATTAGGGGTCATGTCTAAGGGGCCTGTAAATTGATAACATTTTATGACTTTTACCTGGTTTAGCCTTTCAGTTTTGTTCATTATACATTGAATAAACATGTTCTAATAAAATTTTAATCAATTTGTGAGTCATATTGATTTTTGAATAATACTCTTGAAAGCTAAATATGCCATTTTCTGTACAAAAATACAGACATTCCATGATGTTATTATTTTATGTAGAACTTTGGAGGTAAATGATGTTATACACATTTCGGCTTAATTCGGTGTGTTTTTGACTTGTACGGGGAAGATCATATGATAATTTTTATCGAAAATCCCCAAAAATTTACATCGAATTGCGTACTTTTACAAATTCAAGTTTCACAGTCCACGATGTAAAAAGTGCACAAAATCCGAAAAAATTGGGGTAAAATTCTGTAAATACTGTTTCAAATGTCTCAAATATCCAACACAATGGAATCAAATCAGTCATCCATGCAAAATACACAAAATTAATTTGTTAAAATTTGGCAATTTAAACCACCCCCCTTTTTTTCCAGAAATTTCAATATTGAAAATTCTAGGCACTTTGAATCAAAATTTGGGGCCAATTTGATATGATTTTAGGTTAAATGGACTGCATGAACAAGAAAATGAGGTCAAACTGCATTTTTGAGAAATTTAGTATTTGGCCTATAGGTCAAAGCATAGTAATTCCATTTCCCATAGGGTCCCATGTTAAATTACCGAACTTCCAGCAAGATTTACACAACATCCTACATTTTAGCTATATATAATCCACATATCAAAATGTTTGTCAGACCCTCCTCTATCAGAATTTTAACAGTTTACCATAGGTTATCCACCTTAATTTCGAGAAAATCATGCTGGAAGGGGGATACCCCCCAAAATTGGCCAAAATTCAAATGTAAACAACCACCCCTTTTTAGGTCATTAAATCTTTACATTAGCGAAATGAGATAAAAATTCATGATTTTACAGCAGAATCAATCTTTATTTATACATAAATCAAATAATTTCATCCAATCACAGCTCCTGATACATTGAAATAGTAGTCCCTCTCTCCCTACACCACATCAGCCAATCACGGCTCTCGTTAATTACCTTTCTTTGACCAATTACGATGTTACTAAAAAGGAAACATGACGTTTCCAGTTTTGGAATATATTCTCTATATATTCATTAAATATGAAAGGTATAATGAGATTTACATTAATTATTTAGGAACAATACAATATGCACATCTTCATGCGTATTTATTGATAAATACATGTATATCTCATACATCTACTATAATAATCACAGATGTCAAATGAATCGGCGTACATTAACAACTGCAAGATTTGTGATCCTAAACTCGAAATTTGGATATCTCGAACTACGGATATCTCGAAGTATTTTCCACGGTCCCTCCGACTTCGAGATAACGAGGTTTGACTGTATATACAATGTAGTTCCCTTAATCACCATAATTAACCATCATAAATAACCCATTAGATGACAAATCATACTTGAATAATTGATTGATAACTATCTATATTACCGTTGGTAACTTCGTCAATATCATAATACAGATAAAAGTAGTGATATGTTCTAAGGAGTGAAACTTACCATCTCTTCGGCTCTTTTTGGAGAGGGTGATTTTAAGGGGCGTATTATCTGGTTCTGTCATGGCTGACACCAAAATTCTACGTCTGATCACCTAAAAGTAAAAATACGTTACTTAGTACATTTTTCCTAAATTTGCTTATTTGATATTAATACTACACGGGGAGCATCGAAAGGAAACTGCCAACCTTTGGCAAGTATACTAGCATACCTTAACCAAATACCCTGCCTACAGAAAATCTAAAACCAAACCTTCATTCAGTTACATCTTTTTTAAGTAAGCAACAATGTGAAGGTCAAAAAGTGGCAACTTATGGATAGTGACTTCTTAATAAAAGTTGATTTTGTATACACAATTAGAAGCAAAGAATAGAGAAAGGTGGTTGTTAAAGAGGGGTTATTGCTGAACACATGGTCTTTAAAGCAGGTTTGATTGTAGAAGAGAAGGCTGCTGTGAGTTCAAAAGCACAGCTTTAGCCTATCCTGTCACTAAATTCTTTTATCTTGAGTATAATATACATTTATTTCAGGTTTATATGATATATTTGGTGATATAAGGCAATGATTTAATACACTTTACAGATATAAATGCATATTAACATTTTTGACATTCATTACAAAGCACATTGATCAGATTGAAATGATATGAACTATATTTACTAACATTTACAAATAAAAATATATAAATTATTAAAAAACTTACTAAATTAACAGTATTTCCACTGTCTTTCAAAACTGCAATAGCTGTTTTATGGTCGACGTTTTCCAATGGTACACCATTAACACTAACGACTCTATCGTTGATTCTGAATCACAGAAAAATTGATAAATTCTCATCAACCAAATTCAAAATAACCAATTAAAACATACAAATTTCAAAAATAAGACTTGCAACCAAAATCAAAATACTGTTAAAAAAGCTTGTGACGCACTACCTCCCACTAGATAGACCAATAATTCTCTAACCCCAAACTTAATTTCTTCAATGCTTATGCCGTACATCAACAAAGATTATACCGTCTATACCAGATTATCAAGCCCACTACAACACACTCATCCCAGGGCTTTGTCCGTAAAAACAAAACCTTCATTGTCACAATTCTCTTGAATCTGTTCCATTTTATTGATCTAGGAATACACAAATCACTAAAGCACATTGATTTCTTATCTTTTCTCATCAAAGGACGGTAAACTTCTTCGATTAGCAGAATTTGATGGACATAACCTCTGCTCGACATATCTGAGATTCAAGCAATTAGTAGGACTTAGGTTAGATACAAAATTCCAAATGCATGAAATATTGATGTAATTACCAGGAACTACGTTCAAATTTCTTACATGGTTGACTGCTGATCATTTCCCCAGGATTTTCTAATGCAAACAGTATAATTGTAAACAACTGGAAGGAGGTTAAAATCTCAAACATGGTTCACTCCATATCATTTTCCTAAATTGTTTTCTTTTTATTTTAAACTACGATTCAAAATTCATGTACTAATCAAATTTATCTTCTTTTTGGTATCATGGCAAGGTAAAGTGTAGTCCTCTGTAGAGTGAAATATATTATCATGAAAAATACAATTATTCAATTATATTCGTCATGTAAAAATTTCCTTTTAATTAATTAAAAGCAGTACTTCCCTCAACACTCTGAAGTATTGTAAGTTTCAATGTACTACTGAGTACTTTAATCAAATCTTCTAAAATCAAACCGAAAAAAATTCACCACTGAAAATCTAACAAAGTACTGTATGTACCTGTGATTAAATAATATTATTACGACTCTACCTTAAAGGAATGCCCCCCCCGGTTATATATTTTTTTTATATTTTTTGCACTCATCTCGATCAAAATGTCCCACTTATTTATGATCTTGAATAAGCACTACTTACTGTAACCTGCCCTCTGCTGGTCCAGCTGTTAATACGTCCGAGATAGCTATAGATGGATCTCCGTTGGCGAAATGTGGATTATCTTTACCACCACTTACTGCGATACCAAAGCCAAAACCAGGTACCTGAAACACAAAATCACTTGTCACACAACACTCTCTCCTGTACATATATTATGTGCATATTAAGAATTAGCAAATAGAGTACTGGCACCATGTACCCGCCAAGTAAGTTTAGATTAGGTATTTTAATATATTGGTCATTTGAAAGGCATGAATGTCATTTGGCATATATTTTCTTTAAACCATTCCGTGGGATTTTAAATATCAAGATAATGAATATAGAAATTGATATTAATCAATACTGGTGTGTTCCTTTTAATTTCACAACACTGCTATAGAAAATAAACTCCTTCATAGAGCTGTACAAAGAAGGAGGGTGGGGACTTATATTGTACTATCTTAAACAAAAACATTTCTGCTGAATTGAACAAATCACCAAAACAAAGATATTTTAAATCATTGAAAATGAAAAGGGCTTAATATATCCAGTTATGATTTTATATAATGTTTTGTTTTGTTTTTGGATTGGGGGGGGGGGGTTGTTTTTTCCCAAAATAGAATCGTATCTCTATCATGAATAGGTGACTCATTGTCAAATAACACGGATGATTATCTTATAAATGCTAGATCAAATTATAAACACTCTCTAAATTTTTCGAACCGTGACAGAGATGGCGGGAATCTATTAGCTTTATCTAATCTCAGTACAATAAAGATACTCCATGGTAAAATTTAGAGGTCATTAAAAATACCTATAATTCGTTCTCTCTACAGCATTTTCATTAATAGTTACTGAATCGTTACTGACAAGGGATGAAATGTTAATTTCCTGATTATCGTACAAGAATCAGCAGCGTTTGGTTCAGGAGAAAGGTGTTCTATGAAATAACATCAGATATAGCTAAGGCATTCATGTTGTAGGTCTTTGGATATAGATATACTAGTAAATGCAAAATTCTGCACAATAAAACCCAATATAGATCAACAATAAAAAAAAAAAACCTGGGAAACCCTCTTAATGTGGACAAATGGTACTGTTATTCCTGGTGCAAGGGTTTTGGGTAACTTTACGAAAACTTCGCACTAAATAAAGACTAATTACATGTAGAGTATTTTAAGAAGTAGTATTTCTTACACACACTCCTGAATTTGTCACCGCTTGCGCTCATTTTCGACTTTGAATATCAAGAATGTCTAATTCGCTTCGTTTCATATCAAACAAAGGTAATAGCCTTTACCAACCTTATAACAGCACATCAATATACATATGATGATATAAAAGTTTAAAAGTGAGTAAGCGCAAGTCTATAAAATGTTAAAAGAAACCGACTTACTCTCGTTAAGGCCACTTTATGTGTTTCCCACACAACATTGTCTCCTGTCTGAAAATAAAAATAAAAACATTAAACGAACATCACACGCTTCCCATAGCATCAGCAAATCATACTTTATAAACTGCAAATCATCATAAAAATGGCAAAAGTAGTTCCAAGTCCTCGTTACCTGCTGGCCGATCTTAATTTGCATATTTGTAATATAAATGCCACTAAAATAAATGCTTTCACGTGTAGCTGTCAGAATGTCTTAAGCCATCACAGGTTTTTCGTTTAGTCCAGAGGAAATAAATTTTACAACAGCAGAATGCCAACAGACTTCTTCCAAAACCGGAACATTTTCTGTCAGACAAGCTCAATCCACTCGTCTGAATAGTTTACGATCAATTACGCAGCAATTATCACACCCATTTAGTTAAGTAATTACTGTTTTATCCGTCTTAATAAGTAAACAGATGTGTATAAGCCTTTGTTTATACTTGGCTATAAGGGGGGTACCCCTGAGTATTAATGTCAGTTAATGATTTGGCTGTGTTGGCAATACGAACAAGCCAGCATGGGGTGGACACTTTCCCAGCCCGGATTAGCTTCTCTGAGGTTAACAATGTTGTTTTATTTTATTTACTCGTATTGTTGGCTTATTTACTGATTTGTTTAATGTGATTGATCGTTCCGACTTTTCAGTATATCAGACAATGGGATTTAAAGATTTCCCTCGGTCATGTCTGTCCTAGCACTGTCGACTGTCACTGAACTTTGAGTTATATTATGATTTTCAAATACATTCTCAAGTTTATAATCCCTTTAGGACAACGAAAAACAAATTTCGATATTTTGGTAAATATGACCCATTAATATATATATATATATATAACACCCTTTCCCCCTCAAAAAAACAAAACAAAACAAAACAAAACACCCCCCCCCCCCCAAAGAAACAAAACATCAAAAACAAAAACACCTTAATACTATTTCTGGTAAATCATGGAAAAACAACAAAAGTAGATTTAAAGTATAGATTAGAACAACCGACATGTTCTCAATGTGGAGCTTGGTTCAACAAGTTATATTTTGGGGTTTCACAACTTTCTGGACATTGATCAACGCTGCTGGGGTATTACAATAACTTTCTGGATAATGCACAGCGGCACTGGTATATCACAATAACTTTTTTGGACAAATCGTGCTTTGACACGCCAAAAAGGCTTTTAGTTCCGAGGATATGGCAGAGTCGTTGCACTAGCGACAACAATGTGTTTCCTGCATCTATTTTGTAAAGCAAACAGCGACAGTTATATCCCTGTGCATTCACCTTACATGCCCCATGCATAACATCCTAGGTGGCACATGCATTTTGTTTCGGTGCCAGCTGCGCAAACCCATCAAAATCTGATCATCCAACTACGAAAAGAGGCTGTATCTAGGACTGGGTCCTTCGGTTAAAATGTTAAAGAACGGTTAACATTATCTTCAAAATATGAGTTTTATATAAGAAATGTTTTACTTAAGTATTCGGTAGAGAATGTCCACTCATATGAAAAAGAGTATTCAAAAATAATATGAAAATTTTATCACACTTATCACAAAATCCATTATTCTTAAGGTAACCTTTTGCAATTGAAACCAATCAACACGAATGTATATATATTTAAATAAACATGTGAACATCGCTTTCCCCGTCTGAAAAGACTCGCTCCAAAAAAAAAAAAAAAAAAAAGAAGGGGTGGTGAAGGGGGAGGGGTGGTTAACATTTACGTAAGTAACTGCAATCTAAAACACAATAAAACGATATATGTATTCTCCTCCGTATGATGTAATGTTCACTATAGTTGATTGTCTATATTAAGTATTACAACAGAGAAAAAAAAACGTGGATTATCTGATAAATATGTATAAAGCTGTGAACAAATTTACAGTCACACATGCTGTTCACTGCAAATAAAGTTATCATTTAGCGTAAAATTTATTGATGCTAAAAACAAATTTACCTTAATAATCGCAGCAGTATCTCTTAACAGATTTGACGGAAATTTCATATTGGTATTTTAACACCGATAAATCCAACGAAAATGGAGAATGTTTATTTCATCAGTTCCAAAAATAGATACTCAAGAAACGAATTATACAAATAAATTGATAAATCCAATGGATTCCCATCGAATCATACGAAAAGTTTTCCCTCCTAGAGCCACCCTCCACCTGCAACAAGTGTTAGCATCCAACGAAAAGAGGAGCTGACACGCAACTATGTAAACCCCTCAAGTCTGAATCAGGTTCTAAAAATAGATCTCCTTCGCTTTTGCAGAGACATGCCTGCGGGGACGACAATAGAGAAACCTGATTTCATTGTACAGTCATTATATGCAGATGGTCAAAGGAATTTTAAATATTTCAGTGACCAGCAGCTAAATGTTTCACTGCACTGTCCAGTTTCACAGAAATATCTCTAATTTTCATATATTCAAAAGTAAAGCCTTTCAAAAATACTATGCTAAATATACATATCACGTGAAAAAGACACATGGACATGCAACAAAAACACATAGACAGATGGACATACGCGCATACACAATAATTGCCGCGAGAAAATAAGAAAAAGACTTCGTAATACCAAAAGAATTCTGTAAATGAACACTGACAGGAAAGTGTATGATTTAGAAGTTTTTCAACCATACCCATAGTGTGTCAGAACAATTTAGACACACCATACAGTAAGACAATTTAGACACACCATAAAGTAAGACAATTTAGACACACCATAAAGTAAGACAATTTAGACACACCATAAAGTAAGACAATTTAGACACACCATAAAGTAAGACAAATCAAAGGATCCAACAAACGCCTTGTCTTAAACCTCGGATTGAAAAACAACGTTGTCTCATATACCAGAGAGGAGTTCCAGGTAAGTCGCTCTTAATTACTCGGTAACCGAAACCCAGAACACTTCTCTGGAGAAGGAAAAAGGTTTGGAATCAAATCAAACCCCATAACATTTCTCCGAAAAAGAACAAGAAAAAAAAAGTTGCGAATAATCTCACAGTTTCCTCGACATCGATGTAAACTTGAAAACCTTACCCTCAGATTGGAATTCTCCTCTTTTTTGAGTGTCGGCATATACTGCCTGCAACAATTACACCATTTCAACAACATCTTTAAAACGATGTATGAATCAAACAACAAATTTCGATGACGTTTTGATGCCGAAATTAAATAAGCCACTGATGCTCATTGCTCAATTTGAAATCCAGAAGTACAAGGAGACAGCTCATTGGTCAGATTCAAACCAGGAATTTGGGTAATTTCATTCATTCTTGAAGACACATAAAATGCAGGGTGAAATATGAGCCAATTAAGGAAGACTGTAACTGGGAGGTGACCGGAGAACAACTGGAGTGGAAATGTTGTTATTTTTAGGTCATGAATTCCTTCACATCTTCGTGTATTATAAGATATGATGAGGAAATGTAATATATTCTAAGACGAACCTTGTCTTCACTACAGAATGTTCTAAATTAGAATGGAAAGGAATTTCATTACGTAAGAAAGGAGACACCTGGTTTGGATAATGTTGAGAGATAATTGCCTGGAATTTCATTATTTTAGCATGTTTAGCTGACTCGCAGTGATCTTACGTGTATAGTTTACTGATTTATGATTTCGGGGCTAAATCTATTATATAATCTTAAATATTTCATGAATTTTTAAAATTCAAATACATGTGACCCATCAAATTTGAAATTTTGAAAGCACCAACATTGATATATAAAGTGTCACTTTTCAAAATAAACTT
The DNA here is from genome assembly GCA_035048485.1 of Pteria penguin. Classification (NCBI taxonomy): domain Eukaryota; kingdom Metazoa; phylum Mollusca; class Bivalvia; order Pterioida; family Pteriidae; genus Pteria; species Pteria penguin. Next base: position 18,130,640 of record CM068583.1, on the reverse strand, counting down.
TACTGCATATATTAAAACTTGGAAAATGACAAGCTCTGTTTAATTTACACCTACATTTACAAAAGTAACGATACCTTTCCATGCATATTATAAATGTTTAGAGAAAACTTCAACTCCAATTTATAAAGGAACGCTTTATTGTTTTAAGTCCCGCAATATATTACCCTTGTAATGACGACTCCTGCCTGATGCATTACATAGAAAACTGGAGTCAGTAAGGGGACATATACGTACAAAACCCTACCGTGGTGTGAGACCTCGGTTTTCGGTCTCATCTCAAAGACACCGAAGAGTCACGGGTAAGGCTCGAACCAGGAACCCATCGGATTGGAATCAAGCCTGCTACTGACTTAGCTATGCAGACTCTTGTTTCATTTGAGGGAATAACATATCTAAACATACTTTTATATAAAGAATGCTCCTTGTCCGAGGTATACAAAAGCTATACATTAGAACACTCCAAAAATCATGTTCTGTCTAAATCTAATCTTGACAAGATGATCTTCCCGAAACTCTATATACATTGTACATCTCAATGCATGGCGAATTCAGATGTCAGTGAACTTAGTTCTACAGCAGTATTTAAACATTTTCCCGTGGCGGCCATGCGTTTTGTCGTTTCATCTGGCCATTCTCCAGATCGGGGGTTAGAAGCCATCAATATTTACGTAACGATGATGGATAGGAAAGCGAGAGAGCATTCCTGCATACATAACCTACATCGTAAAGACATGGCGGTGATACCTTTGCAACTAGAACATATGTAACTAGAGAACCATGTTGTGGCTTTTGCCCACTATATATTACAGAAATGGTCCTTACGACGACGATGCCAACGACGACGTACAACAACATGACCAAAAATATTTGTATTGAAATTCTATTTACAGTGAGGATGGTGACGACATCCTCTTCGAAAAAGCTTGGAATTGTTTCTTTGAGACGTGACAAATGAATACATGTACATGTATAAGAGTATTGATCACTGGAAGGATATCTAACCTGTTTTGATCAATGCTCCATTGTAAAACATACAAATGTATCTCTGTATCCGTTTGCAGTAATAAACACATTACAATCTGATAAAACCAAGGATTCTAACAAGTGTCTAGCTCTTCTCTCAATATCCCTTATTTCTGTATCACTTTCTTGATATCTTTAGCAGTACGACTTGAATATTTTTTTCTAAATTTTGCAAAGACACACAAAATACATTTAAATGACTAGGAGAGGTTGATGAATGGGATTGGAATAGCACAGGTCTGGAGTTCACAAAACATCAAAAGATAGTGTCAGTGCTATTCACTTTTCTAATTGATCACACGGAATAGGAGACTCTTACAGTTTACCATAATAAACATCATAACTTAATAAACATCATAACATAATAAACATCATAACATAATAAACATCATAATTATTGCTGGAAGTACCTTAGAAGTTGGCGTGAAATTGTTACTGATTAAAAGATAAACAACAAACAACCCCCCCCCCAAAAAAAAAACCAAACAAACGAAAAAAAAAACCAGTTATATCTGGAAAGCATACTATACTGCATATTAAATACCTTCGGGTTTTTGGAAAGTTTCGTGGTAGAAACCAAAATTACATGTACAAAAATAACCCACGATATTCGCAAGTACGCATGACTGACAAAAATTGCTCCATTACATACGAACATGATTAAATAGCTTGGACTTTGCAAAAATTTACGATACAAATCAAGAATATTACTAACGTTTGAGACGAGAAAGTATAATACATCAAAATATTTATTGCAGTAATACGTCGTTAAATATGGTTAGTATGGGCGCCCACGTTGAAATTCGTCCACCAATTTAGCATTGTTAATTATTTTGGCTCATCAAGCGTAACACCTGTAATTAATATGTCAAGCTTTTTTGTTTTAGCTGATCGGAGACGAGATATAGGTGAGAACGCGTGTGTTGCCCCCTACGACATAGTGCATTGAATTCAATAATGTTGATACATTGCGAAACAAAATTCAAATTTCAGAACCTCCGCGCCATGTGCTCTGTGTAATTACTTCGTAAACTTACAACAGACGCGACTACAATATAGCACTGGTGAAAACAAATTACATATATAATGTGCATTACATGTAAATTAATTTACCTGAAATGCGTCTTGAAGATACAAGCCAAGAAAACCGTAAGCATTCCTCAGCCATCGGATTTCCATACATCAATGGAATCCGCAAAGAAATGCAAATGAAACATTACACTTTGATAAATAAATTTCACATCTGTGAATGGAACCTGCAAATTATCGAGGCAGGTGGATAATTCTAGGCCAAATTACTCATTAAACGTAAGTGACTTACTGTTAATCTGTGTTAATCCGTTAATCCGTGTGTGTGCGATGCAGGACATAGTACTATGTAACGGTGCGGTAGTGTATGGTGGTAGTAGAAAGTCATCTGTCCTCAAACCCACATACTTGTCATGCTATATGAGAACATGCGAATTCAGTGTTTAAAGAGGCCCGGGACAGGGCGCGTGGATACTACAGAGTGTAGAGAGGGCTGTAGAAGACCACGTTAAACCTTATATAAATCATATCGTAATCAAACGTGATCATTAGCTGTTATCACACAAAATTCACTTCGATCTTTTAAAACATAGAGAAATATCCATTTACTCCGAATAGCAGAGACTGCCAATTTTGCATCTCTCACATTAAAAACCGACTCTTGATTGATTTCTTTGCACACCACTTCAGCAATGTTTCACTTATACAGTAGCGACACCTGCATTGTTCTAAGCAAACATGACTTAAACAGAGTTAAGATCTACCGTGCTGTGGGGGAAACCGGTATCGGATAGACAGTACTTTGATGGGATTCGACCCGGGAACCTTTGGATTTTTCCCCAGTTATCCGAGATGCAGTGCCACATTCCTCAAAACAACATATATGCGACCCCATCGATTATTGAAAAAGAATACATAGCTGAACATATACGTATTATTAAATTTAACACCCCTATGTATTACCTTATAGTGATATTGTACCATGCAGATTCCGACCTGTCACCGAGCATATTAATATTGCATGCCTTGTTATTATTCAATCTGGACGGAGTAACCAGGCAAACGTTCGTATGACCAAGATGACGATGCAAATGAGGTAATGATGATGTGAAAGAAAATCGTGATGATATGACAATGATTAAGGTGGAGTAGAAAGAGGAAGAGGAGGAGGAGAACGACGACGACGACGACGACTGTTTTGCCTTTCGTATTTTGTGATAATCTGTTCTAAAGTGCGAGATACACTATACCCCAAATTTCAAAGCCAACACCTATGTTTTTAAAACTGCAAATAGTTGCGACACATTTTTCGATGAAAATGTTAGCCAGATTGATGATGATGATAATGATGATGATGTTGACGACAACGATATACGGTGATAATGAAAGGTAATGAAGACTACAAAGATGACCTAATAACCATGTCACTTACCACGCTTACACTTAATTTAACAGAATTTAAAAATAAAAGCCAAAATACATACTCTGTAGAAAAAGTAATCCTTAGCACACACAATATAGCTCACAAGCTCCCAACATTGCTTCAGCTGCATTCCAGAAATTCTCTTATCATATTCGGTGTCAATTTCAAATGGGTATCTTTTTTTCAATGACACTCAAGGTGACTTTCTATCTGATCCAAAAGCATTAAAAGTCACATTCATTATAGATGTAGCTATAGAGTTATCATTATCGATGAAAGGAGTGGTATTAAGTATTATCAACTCATCATCAATATCATCATTATCATCATCATCAACTCATCATCAATATCATCATCATCATAATCAACTCATCATCAATATCATCATCATCATAATCAACTCATCATCTATATCATCATCACCGTCATCGACCAAATCATCCGTCAAGTGAATGGCAAATTTAACACGCAATAGGGGCTCTGGGTTCGAATCTTTCCAGATTCTGAACCTGTTCTTTTGCAAAGGACTGTCTTTAAGTCTTAAGGATTTCTTCCAGTCCACTTCGACGTGTTCCGTCTTAGGTCAACCATGTAAAGCCAGCAAAATAAGTCAACAATCATAGTCATCTTCGTCGTATTTGTCATCATGCGCATTTTAATCAAAGAAAAAAAGGCGCTAAAACCCCAATTACATAGCAGCACGTCCAGTAACTGTCGGACATTAAGGTCGCATCCGATAAATCATGGTCAACATACTTGCACGTTCATGTGAAGTTAGAAGAAAACACTCCGGACACTTTTTTCAAAGTTCAAAAGATCCAAGTCGAAATAAATTCCGTTCACTACAGCAAGATGTAAACAACTTTAAACCTTTCTGATCACCCCCTTCATTTATACGATGAGCATTGAGGCAATGAAACGATAATAATGATCAAAAGCAATGACGAATTTCTCTTTAATAACAATAAATACATAATCTCTATTTGAAATCAGAGACGCTCTGCATTAAAATAGACGACTACAGTTTATTTAAAGTTATTAAAAGTCCTCATGCAGAAATTCCAATAATTCCTTTAAGGGCGACTTTTCATGTGATCACATTTTTCACAAGAGACCGATAACTCTTACATCTACATGTATTAACAATTTTCGGACTGTGTATACTTAAACTTCATATTACACAATCTAAATCAATTATCAGCTCATAAAAAAACTTTACAAATCAAGCTAAAACATTCCAACATACATAAAACTTCACAAATAAATGTCATCAACTGACAAGGTTGCAAACGATAAATAGTTTAATCATTTCATATATATAAAAGCTTGCCTTTATCGTAATACCATTTATTTCAGGGACGCTATTTATTTCGATGCATGCATAAAACGAATTATGCATATAGGTTTGAAAACGGGTATTATATTTCGGTTTCATATATACAGTATATTGTCAATGACAATTCATTACCACGGTTAGCTTAGACGAATAGAGTTACGATTTCACTGAATGCAAAGTATACTTGCAATATGTTTTGAATATCATTTTCAGGAGTATCTGTCGAGACTTCAACGCTATTAATCTTAACTTTATATATATATATATATAATAACTTCCTCATAATAAAATTTTGACACTAAGACAGAGATTTTGTGTGTGTGCGTATATATGGCGAGGAGGAAGGGGAATGAAACGTTCAGTAGATGAATACTTGTGGCATTACAAAATACGAGCACCCCCCCCCCTTCTTTCTAACTTCGTTCTCTAGATGAATATTGTTTACGTCACTCTACGATTATTTCACGTATATGGTGACGGTATCTGCCTGATGCATTGCATAGAAATTTAGACCTTCGCAACGGACCCATCCGAAGCAGTGAGGGATCTTTTACATACCACGCCTACCGTGACACGGGACCTCGGTTTCTACTGTTTCATTAGAGAGACAGAACACCAGTACACACAGGGCGTGAGTCGAACCCGAGACTTCTCGGTCACGAGCCGAGCACCTTATCCACTGAGCCACACCGGCTTAAATAACATAACTAACATTTTTGTACTAAAACTATATTCTATCATTTCAACAGACTTTGTAAATTAGCAATAATAGATCAAGCTCTTCGCATACAAACGTAAAACTCGGGTTACAAATGTTCGATCGGTCAAGCCCCGAAAGTCTTAAACACATACATAGCCAAGAACAACACAATGATTCGCGTGAACTGATTCCCCTCAAAAATACTGCGCTAGCTCAGAAGCACCTCTGTGTATTTGAAAGTAGCGACAAACTCGCGCTATGAATAAACAAACTTTACTAACTGTTGTTGTTTTTGTACCCACTACCCATATCTACGGCAGCTTCACGGTAAACTTTCACTGACATGTAAACCTCCACGCATAACATGTAATCCCAGAAATTAGATGCCACATGTATACTGTTCACGTTATCAGAATATCTTTACGACATGAATATTTTTATTTTCACATTTGCATGCCAAACAAAGGGACATAAATCAAAACAAAAGCACATGTTGTACATACCATTTTTAGCTCTGCTCTGACTGCCTGCCACTACACATACACACCGGGCTACTACTGAAACAGATCACCACGCAAATAAATTCCTTTCCAATTACGTCCAGTGATTGTTGATCGTAAAATCCACCTACCAAGTACCATTAAAATCTACTGACCGCTGGCCGTAAGGTAAGATTAAAGTCATAAAGCGAGCGTAACGTTGAGTGTTGTTGATATATCATATGCCCCTCTATCTTATCTCGATGAATTAAAGCTATAATACCGTAATTTTCTGAAGGCCTAGTTAAGTCTAAGTTTCAAACTCTTTATCAACATGGGATTAAAGCTAATTTCACCCGGTGAACTTTTCCCTTTTGATCTGTGCATATTTTCCGCTGGACCATGACAACATTTTACTACGCTTTATTCTAAACTCCATTCTATTTCTCCTACACACATTGAAAACACATTATGTTCTCGACTACACCATCTGAAAAAGACAATGGAGAACATTCTGGCGGAAGAATTTCAATAAGGAAGGGAGATACGGGAGATGCTTTCCCAGTGGCGTATCTTGTGTCCATATAAGGAGAATCTTTCTTATCCCCTGGATCTACTGCTGCCAACTTAATATTTGAGCGACTACCACGCCTTTTCAAACATAATATGGCCGTTTAATCAACCATATGATCACCAACTTGAAGTGCTCGGATTGCTGTTAAGAACGTCCGATTGCCGAATTACCCGGAAAGTTGTAAAAAGAAATCGTTTGAGTGTCGAAGTAAATGTATAATCGAAAAAATATTCGTTTGACTGTCATTGTATCTGGATACTCGCAAAGAACACGTAAAAAAAAATAGCATTTTTTATTTGACATTATCAGGGACGTATATATTTAAAGATATATACGTCCCTGACATTATGATTATTTCAAAATATATTCAGAAAACCGAGTTTGCAGATCTACAATGTACAAAATTTGTGAGAATGCTTAGAAATTCCACAAAATAAAGAACTGACTTTTTTCTCAATATACGAAAAAATTTTTTTTTGTCCACAAATACTGTTTGGTGGTTTTCTTCTGTTTTAAAGCTAATTGCAAAAATACAGGTTGTGTGTGTATGTGAGAGAGAGAAATGACAAAAACATCAATACCGTATCAGTTTTCTGTGCTACCATCCTCTTCAAAAACATAAGAAACCATTCCTGAACATTATTTTTCTTAAAAAGATGTCTCTCCACACAAATTCTCAGCAAATGTAGACTAGTTATATAATGATAAATGTCACACAACAGTTATGTCCTTTGTCGTGCTGTTACCACATGGTAATCAGTGGTCATATCAATGTACATGTCTATTTGGCCCATGTTATCTACACACCATCTAAATACCTCCGAGGTTCAAAGGCTGCCACATTCCACTCTAATGGAATGGTCCGACTTGACGGAGTAGAAATCTCTCTCCCAAGACCATGCTGTATAAACACTGGGAGAATCCCGCATTACGATAGCCTGGATTATGCCGATTGAGTGTTTATAAGGTCCCTCTATTTATCAAGTAAACACAAGAATGTACATTGTATGTGAGCCGATATAAGTCTCGTTATGTACACAAGACACTCTTCATATATTCCTTGGAATTTATACATTCTTTGCGCTTAATTGTTGGAGAGTTGCTTTCAAGGTAGCTAATTTATCGTATCACATTTGACATCGAAAATAAAACGAAAGAGAGGTCGAAACTGAATACGAATAACAGGGGACATTAAAGCATTGTATATTATTACAATTAAATATAAGTTTAAACGTGATCGATTTCAAAAGATATTTGACACAAGACATGAATCACCAGAGTAAATACTGTATTCGTTGTGAATTAGATCAAAGCTTGTGTACAACAAATCGGATTGAATGAAATAGTATTCAGGCAATGTGCATTTTATGAAAACAAAAAAATATCTCATCCCATTAATAAATTTTTCGTTAAAGCTATTAAGCAAACTTTGTATTTCTTTATACTTCACTTTCAAAATTCACTTTCTAATTTGAAGTAAAAGCCACAAAACTTTTGTGTATGATGTCATTCTGTCATTATGTTCTATGCTTAATGAAACAGTACTTAAAAGAAAAATTGACGTCCTTTATGTCAGACCACGAATGACGTCATACTGATATCCACAAGAGTGTCGTCCACTCTCTCGTACGGAACTTGTCGCTCTTTATTTGCATCTTCGTATCATTAACTGGAAAAAGCCGAGAGAGTTTCGAATGCCACTCTTCAGTCAGAGTGACGTTATTCTGTTATCACCAAAGAAAGGCGTAAGGGCCAGCCACTTAATAGTAACGTACCAATCACTCTAGACTATACAGTCTGAATGACGTCATTCTACCACCCTATCAATGATGTCATTCTAGAGTACAATTTACAGGCATAATTTGGAGGGATGACGGGCCCCTTGTGGGCCTCGAACTCCGGACTGTTCGGTCACGACTACAGCACGCCATAGACTGAGCTACAACGGTCCTGTCGTTATCAGTACCGACAAACGCTGACTTCAATCCAAGTACCCTCGACATTGATTGCTAAGAAATTTTGCGTACAACACTAGCTTTGACGTAACCACCGTCAACCGCATGGCCGCATCAAATTCACAGGACAACTAATCCGACAAGTTTCCGGTCAAGTTCGACCCCACGACCCCTTTTTTCATATTTCGAATGTTGTACTTGGCCATATCACGCCTTCAAACTGACAGAATGCGGCAAGATGTTCTGAATATATGCTCATGTTGTACGAAGCTTTTCGTGATACAATCATCACCTAAACATGTGTTCCCCTCTGGCGTTCCTCAGGTGTGTACTACAGGTAAAATCGCCTACATAATTAACCGATCAAAATCTTGCCTAAGGTATCTTCTCTATCCAATCGAGTGAAATATGATACAAACTGGACCAAAACATATGAAAGAATACCTCAGTGGCAAAGGTCATAAAAACATCCCTATCCGCGCCCTGATGACGTTTTCATGGTACGACAATTTGTAAAGTTTGCACTTTAGTGGTGTCTAGTCATATACAACAAAGAAAACTATAACAAGACATAAAACGGCAATACATTTTAGTCATGTGCCAACTTTTAATTATGTGCCAACTTTTAATTATGCTCGATTCAAAGTCAGGAAATGACGCATGTGTAATTAAAACAGACTTTTAGACACATACGAACTTGTTGTTTTGGATATATAGTATAGGGTTCACCTAGTATAGACTATCCAATGAACACCAATGCCTTATAGTTATAGCAAAATATAGATGTCCATATTAAAAATTCAGCATTCAGACCTGGTAAATGTCTAATAATAATGTTACTCACCCGTCTATCCAGAACATTGTGCCAAAAGTTGACGTTTTTCATCCTCAAATCATTAAGGCTTTTAGACCATCGTAATGGGTCGTTACGGCGCATTATGAATCCTAAAAAAATCTCCTCTACATCCGAAAAATCAACATTAATCGCAACGTCAGTGCTTCAAGATTTATAATCAAATCCTCCACTATGTCACATTCAATTTAATATCCACCTGTCTATAGGTCAAGTCCTGTCAGTTCTGTTCTAATTTCCAAGTTCTGTAGACTAAATCCTACTTTACTTTGACCTTTCCATGTTGGTACGAAGTCGTATTGAATTATGTCACACCGAGGAATTTCGAGTACACTTGGTAGGTATATTCTCAGTTTTGTATTATAAATTCGATTGGAAAGAAACTATTTGAATAAGGAAAATAACGATCACTTTTCGGAGTCTTTAGAACACTATAACGCAGCAAAAGAAACCAATATATTGGTCAGTTAGACAAAGCCAGCAGGCCTAAAATACCTGGCCAAAAACTCTAACGGCTCTTTCAATTTTATCGTTATATCTAACATATATCTGACATAACACCAACGTGTTCCGTGGTTTGGATGTCAAAATAAATAAACGAAACACTTAACACAATACAGTAATCTTGCATAATTGTTTTTGCTCCCGCACGTTAAACAGATAGTCCCGAAATATCGAGCAAACAAAATGTAGAATTAAACTTTCTCATCAAGCTCCTTGACCTCTGGATAAGAAAGGGTCATCCAGCTATCATCTCAACGAGACTCCATCATGTCTTTCGTCCAATTTACATTTAAACATACATGACTAATACTGCCGACATGCTAAGCATGTCGATCAAATACTCATATTAGTAATACGTCGTAAGTATGAAAGATTAATCCATATTTCAATGACTTCTACTTGAATTTCACCGGCTTAGAACAACAAAGAGCCTTGCATATCTTGAACCTCAATTTCAAGGTAGAATCAACAGTTCCTTCCCTTTGTAACGGTGTTAGGAGTCCACGACAAAGAAAGTGATATGACTATATATGTAGAGGTAAAAACATGACCTAACACGCTGTAACTGTATTAAAGGTCCGCTCGTAAAGGTAGATGCAACAAATATTAATTGACTTTCGCTCGCTCTTACAGGTAAATAGTATCTACCTGTCCAGGTGTAAAAACCAATCAAATTTTTAGCATTACCATCCCTGTTGCAGAAAAGAGGCAAAATGGAAAAGCGTAGAAGTATGCATCTCTATATCCAATCCTCCAGGTTACCTCAAATACTTCACAGTTTAATCCCACAAAAGTGTATATGTTGTAAACATGAAGGAATTCTCTCATCAAAGTCTGTAGCGATACTCATCTGATAAATGGCTCTCTCCACCTAGCGGCAACTGACACGCCATTCTCAAGACGCATTTACAAAACAACTATCGATAGCACAAAACAAATGGCTCAAATCGGTGAATATAGTTTCCATTCGTAATGAATACCGCTTTCAAACTTCTTCAACGAAGGCTGAAGATACCTACACGCTGAGCGAAGCTAATTTCGGACCACTTCAATACGTCTTCCTCGCATACACTGACCAGTTCTATTAGTACCCAACCCTCTTAGCCGATCAAGTTAAAATATGCTGCATCATGTGAGAGGGGATTGCTTATTAAGAGTGGTAACCCCAGCCTCATTGGCGTGAATGATACCCATGAGGGGGTACTCGGAGGGATCCTCAAGCGACAAGTCGAAAGTACTTTCATCCCTCCCATCTCATCGAACATCTGTAATCAAACTTTTAAACGAATGCCAATGTATACAGTTTTTTTCCACTACCGAAAGCGATAGATAATAGCGATAATGTGATATTGATCTAATGTAAACTCCCGAAATTTCTGACGAAGAAAAAGGGGGTGTTTTGATCTAAACTTCGAACGTAAACAAAAAAGCATCATCTCAGATCGACCTGACACGTAAAAGTACATGATTTATGTGATGTATATACAAAAGCGCTTTATCTCTCATCGTCCCTGTCATCAGTTTTTTTTTCAGGAAGATCTAGCCGAAACACTTGAGTGAGGGAACATCGCTCGGCATGGTACTTTATTCCAGCACCCGCGGCGACCCTCTTATTGTAATTAAGATTAGGTTTTAATGAGAGCAGATATACCCTTGTGCTATCAACTTTATTTTATTAGCATGATAAGACATCGTAGTATTCATTAAGATAAAATAAATCGCACCATTCTGTACATGTTGAATATAGCATGCACGTGACAATTTACTTTGCGCCTTTACGCCCTTCCTATTTAGGACTGGCCCACTTTTCTTTCAAATCTCCTTTTCCCCCTCTTCTTTCCACAACTCCTGATCAATGAATTGTTAGAAACATCCAAATTTATAGTCCTGACCAACGAAACTTTTACATTTTCTTTTTATCATTTTCAGTAATGTACACTGTATAATAATGTAAAAACCTCCTACTTCCAGCAGGTACACCAGTACACCTTTCAACTAGCCTGGACCGGGGTTCGAACTCGCACATGAGAAACAAAAAGTTACAATGATTTCTAGTACTGTGATTTAGCCCACAGATTGTCGAGACCCCTTTCAAAAAGACCAAAATAAGATAACGAAAGAGGAAGACCTTACGACATTTCTTCGTATCTTTAATTTTCATCTCCCATACAGAGATCAATATCATATTAAACCCAATGAAATGTTTCCTTACACAGGTATGCAGAGTTGACAAAATATCCCCTATACCTGACTCGTTTACGTATCGATTTTCAAAGCAATTTCTACACTGAAACTCTGGGGGATTAGATAGAAAATAAAGGTCTATAGATACAACTGCTTCAAGCGATTCATAACAACGGTTATATACTTTAAACTTTATACATTTCAGGAGTTCGAGGTCGTTTACAGGCGCTTAACGTCGACTCTGAAATCTTTCGATTACATTGCAATACAGAAAAAAAATGTAATGAATCTTTTTCAGGATAAACTGATAAAAGTTCTATCTGGGATCGAACCTAAACCTCGGGTGCTTAATGAATAACATTCGATGCGAACTGACCTCATTTACCCAGAACAAATTATCTTGAGAGCGACGTTACACCAAAACAAACTGCAGCTACCGTTTCTCATTACTTTCCTTTAAATGTCAGACATAGCATAATACTGTCCCAAATTTCAGTATTCTAAAGTAAAACCTTAAGTAAGTTATTCTGCTGAGCTTTTATTAACCGGACATCATGCCACTACACTGACACAAATTATGACATTTTTCACCAAAAAGAACGAAAAAAAAACCCCGTTGTAATGCAAAGATGTTTCAATACTGAATGCTTCGTTATACAACATACAGTTCAATTTGTACTGATTCCAGATAATGCGATACGAATTCTAACAAATCTAAATGTCGCCATGACAACACCAAATACACAAGGGGAAAAGAATTCAAAATGAACAATGACAACCACAAGAAAATAAAACAAAAACCAATCATATCAAAACAACATACATACTACAAACTGAATACTAAGTGTAATGTAATTGAATAACTTTGAAGAACATGCATTCAATAGTTATGCATACAGAGATGTGGTTGGTAACCGGATTTAATATTAGACGTAACCTGAACATCTCAGGATTTGAAAATAAAGAACAGCGAAATTAAAACCACCGTGATCATTTACCCTTTATAGCATAGCTGTACATATCAATCCCTAAGAGAGTTTTACACTGACATGCTATAATGTGAAATTCAACCCAACTACATGTATATATATGTATATTGAATTGGCATGCATTATGAGGAAATCATGCTACTTGTAACAATACCCCTACCTTTCTCCTCTTTGTGTAATGGCGGCCTTTACCCTTTATTGTTATAATATATAAATAAGCATTATCAGTTTGGACGAAATAGACATTGGTGTGTATTACTATTAAGCACAAGGCTAAAAGCAAAATGCATATATAATTTATATACAATGTACTGTAAATCACTTTTATTTGTAATCAGTCAAAATATTGCAAATGGAATGCAATAAACCCTGTTCGTGTTGCCCTGTTTCAATGTTTCGGCCAATGGCCTTTTTCAAGAAAACATAAACTTAAAAAATATCTCACATAATGACACTGTGTAAAATTTATAAATAATCTATAAAGAAGTGACTCTTTATAGAATTTACATAGAGTCAAGATATGAGATAGTTTTAAGCTCATGTTCTTGAAAAAGGCCAACGGCGGAAACAAAGCAACATGAACACACTTTTATTCGTGATGACTTCAATATCGTGTAAATTCTCGCTTATAGCTCCAACGTTCTCGACGATAATAATCTAAGTACTGCTGACCTTATTATCAAAATAATATATATTTCTTCTCGGGAAAATTGATATCTCGTGAATATATTACAAAGGCTTTGGAATCATCGCGAAAATTAAGTGTCACAGTATATAACATTATAGAAACATTATCAACGTGGTGAGAGATGCCAAGCATGGTCATTCATTCAGTAATGTGACTAAGAAAATGCAATACTAGCAAACCCTTAACATGATTTGCCTTTAGTAATATTGTAACTGTTGCCAAAAATTGATTTACTTGCACTTTCCTTTTTTGCATTTTTTCCCTTTAAGTTTAAAGTAAGAACGTGAAAGAGAAAAACATCTACAGATCAAAAGGGTCATACTCCATGTACTACGTACGACAACAGCTGTACAGATGTTCCTTACAAACAGTTTGTCACAGTCACCTGAGGAACAGGTAATGTATATCGTGTCAAAGGCTCTCAATACACTAATATTTTCGACCGAACACCACTAGAAACATCACCTCATACAACCTGTTTCCCGGACAAAGGCTTGACGACTTTTGTCAGTATCAAATGGAGTGAATACAATCCTGTTGTGTATTGTGTTTGATGACATTGTATTGATTATCTATTTACTTGTGATAGCAAGGTATCTAAACAAGCAATAAAGACGAGAAACAAAGGTTCTGACTTTACAGCTAGTACGGTTAATGGAACCAAAGAGAGATAACTCTAGTAGAATGTCGATCAGTTTCACCATTTTTTAAACATATTTCGTCTTATCATCAATTGCAACCCCTGGATATAACTAATATGACGCTGGACGTTATATCAAGGCTCGATCCAACTTTTCCCGGACTTCTGTCTGTATACAATCGGAACATTTAAAATATTTTCCTACCTCGTCTAATTCTGTGTCACTTTCCATGCCTTTGGACTTGCTCCGCCGGCTGGGTGATTTGGCACGTCGGTCCACCGCGGGGGATTCAGCTGCTTTTCTGAAGTACAAGAAACAACACAAATTTACTGTATCATATACACGTACTTTATTACTTTGAGTTTGATACTCAATCTTATCTGATATACTCGATAGTCGATCATATCATATCATACGGATATACATGTGTATATATATACATGTACATGTATGTACCCTGCATCAAAAACGGTGGATTGCAACTAAATACAAGTACAAATATACCTAGTACTTGGTATCCGAAAAGCAACACAACGCTTGAAATGTAGCGTTTTATCTAAAGCAAAATAGCATGGCGCCGCGCCATGCCCTTTTTTATGCGGCGCCATGCCCTTTTTCTCAGCGCCATGCCCTTATTTTCCCTAAGTTATTATGAAGATCAATCTCCATTCACGTAATATGAAACCCTAAAAAAGTTCGTTATTTACAGGGCCAGTATATTACGAATATCCCTTCCGACATGCCCTTTTAACACTTTCCGCACATTACGTAATTATCTAAGTCGGCTGTTTGACCCGCTCAATCTCAGCCTTAACTGGTGTACTGCACTGCCTGCCACTTTTCGGGTGTTAATTAGGGGAATTTAATCAATGTTACCTTCTTGAATTTAGATTAGGCTACATCCGTACACGAACAGGGTTTGACACGGTTGTCTGAATGCCGAAATAATAATTTTGCAGGCCAAATTCACATGTTTTCGGTCAGATATTAAAGAAAATTCAAGGATGTTTGTCCCTTAAAGTAATTATTCTAGGATTATACAAAAAGTATAACATTAATTGTAAAGTGACTGTAATTAATATGTCTTCTCTGAATATCTTATTACCGAATAAGTTTACATAGCCGGTCACGATTGCTTAGAAACTTCACTCATACGAACAAAAACTACCCATTCTAAATGCCTCAATATTATTTAACTAATTTTCTCAATTTGACACCAAATATTTAGGATCTACTCTCCACATTTCCTCTGATAATTTTGAACACTGTTGAGTAATTCCGGCGAAGATTATATTTCAGAATATCTTTTATCATTTGATACAACAATATCAAAATAAGTAGTTGCAACAAGAGGAGCAAACAACTCACAAAGTGTAGTCATACTATCAGATGTATCGGGGTTTTTTTTTACGATCAAAGAACTGAATAGCATAACTGATTATAAAACATGACTTTTTAGTATTTCTAGAATAAATAGAATATTTACTATCTGTAAGTCAATAAATTTGAATGAACATTATAACCGTTATAAATTATTACAATTACTTATGTACTTTGAACTGAGACAATCACTTTGGCCAGCAATTTATTTACAAAGATCGTCATATAAAGCAGTCACAGAAGTAAGTAATAAGGTAAAGGGGACAGATACACTTTATATTTTCCATTAATGCTACCAGCAATTTCCATTAAGATTTTGACTTTGAATAATTCAAACATCAATCACACTTCATACATGTAGCAGACCCAGGAATTTATTTGTGAAGGAAAATTTGGTGGATGGGGGAGGCTGAGAGAACTTTTTGTTTTTTTTAGTAGCAAATTCTTTTCTTTATTTTCATCAAAATACTGGTCAGGTTTATTTAAAATTTATTTCAACCTAGAAATTACAACTGCACATCAAGGACTTATAAACTTGTCTATAAGTCTTTCTGCACATGCATACTGTACGTCTAGATCCCACATTATATTTTCTTTAATAACATCATCTTTCCAGCTAAAATAAAGGCATGTCATTCAAATATTTAAGTCAATATGTAAAAAATAATGATACATGTAAAGACTGTCTAAGGTACAATTATAAAATTTGCATTATCTCATTTTGCCAATAATAGACAGAAGAAGCAGTGCTGCTCTTGGAGATTTTTAGATTAATTTACAAGAACATGAAACAGAATAAGTTTACAAATTGGAAATTAATGCATTAGTCAAAAGCATTTAATGATTGCAATAATGTAATTGTAACAGATATTAAGTTATAGTTCCTACAACTGTGAAAAAATTATTTTGAAGACAAGCTGGAAATAAAATTTTCAACAAAAACAATTACATCATATTATCAATATCAAGAGGAATTATATTTTACATATTCAAATATCATCTAAGTTAATAAAACAAAGAAATAATGCAATTTTAAACTAAATTTTTAAATATATTTGGTGACAGAAATCGCTAAATTATGTGCCCTTTTTACCAAATACCACGTTAAAAAGTGCCCTTTTGATGGAGAAATTTGTGTGCCCTTTTTGAATCCTAGATTTAACACTAAAATGGTCTAAAAAATTTTAACAAATTCTTGAACATAAAAGTGATTATACAATGTATATCGATGAACTCGCTGTATAAACGATGATAACCATGGATATCGCGTAAATTCCGGAAGAATTGTCTGTCTGTTTTCCTAAATGTACAATTTTACATACAGTTCAAGACAATGTCTGTTAATACATTGTATACACTTACGAATTTGTATTTTTGGTCGGTTTTCCTGTGATATTTTCTAAGCTAGCTAAGGCACTGTCTCGCTCGCTCTTGATAACTTGTAGTTGCCTGAATACCTCGTCCTTTTCCTCTACCGCCCGTGCTTTATCCCGTAGTAGAGCGTCCCGTTCCTTTAACGCTAGCTCGTAGCCTATTTGAAGAGCTTGCGTCGGGTTACGTTCATCAGAAGAGGTGTTATCTGCAACAGACCACATATGGTGAGATAGGGACTACAAATGAAATATTTCTAAGTTGATATCATCCCAGTTTATTATATTTATTTCAAACTGATTATGTGGAACGTCTAATTATGCACTTGTAATCTCGTGACATTCTTTCAGACTCTTAACTTCGTCTGACCCCGACTTTACTTAAAAGCTACATTTAATATAGTTGTAATGAATCAAGCTAGATGTATCATATAATTTTCAATTTCTTTTCTTAATTCGTGCGCAAAAATAATCTGTTTACGAAATGGTTCTTCCAGCGTCTAGCTTTCCAACAATAATTGGGAGGTCGCTTTAATGGTGTTGTGAATCACTGTGATCATAAAAAAAATATCCAGAATTAAGCTTTTGAAATTCGATTTTGTAGAAATCATAAGAAAATTAAACGAGGAAACAAAAATATGAATAAGATATAATTCCCTACCGACTTTCCAACCGCTGTTATACGAATTCGTCGAGAACATCAATAGCATCTATCATATAAATAAGCATTTCACGTAGGAGAGCCAGATTCAACACGTTAAAGAAATGATTCAATTTCCACATCATCGACCCGATAATGAAGCTGCAATCATTTATATATTTCTACCTTTGAAAAAAAGCCTGAGTCAGTCTTCTCAATAAAAGGTTCATCCAAATGATTTCCATGGGCAATTATCTAACCTTACAAGTCCTGTCATTGTGCCTTTCTCCATTTTTAGAGAAAATAGCGTAAATGATGGGTTAGGGCAAACCACAAAGCTAGCTAGTTTTCTATTGTGTGATTTATTTGTGGTGTAAGGTGTTTCATGTGAAACTGACTTGAGTTCTTTCTCAGGAGACATGAGAGGGACATTGACTTTGTTGTTAGTCACGATGATTTTACATATGATTCAGAAACGTTGAAGCCTACATATAGTCAAACAACAAAGCTTTCTGTAGTGCGTGCCAACAAAATCAATGCTTCGACGAAAATATACCTCGTAACTTTCTAGCTGATAAGACTGTATTTTTCATGACAAGCAGTCTTATTTTAATTCTAAAATCCCAATACATTTTCATTACGACCCGGTAAAGTTTATGTGATTAACACGATTTCTAGTTTTTGACCTCAGTAACAATGAATATACTGTAAACACAATACTTTGACACATACAATGTCCATCTTATGTAATGCATTGCATGAGGAGAATTGTGATACACTTACTGTTACTACATTTATTTCTTTAAATTCTTATGTCACGTCTTCCTCTCATAGTCCCTGTCGATAAATAACGACGTGCTGCCTTTCATACAACACTCGCCTACTTCACTTATCTTTACGAAGAACGTGCTTTTGTTGTCAACCACAGAGAAACATGCATACCAAAATTAAGAACAAAACACGACATACAAATATTGTTATAACTTCCAAAGTGTCATATTTTTGTAAGTTGAGTATCTACCCCGGACAGTTAATTTAAACCTTGACGTATCGCGGAAGCTTTCCTATACCCGGCGCACTTGTATGTGACTAGGGTACTGGTATAGATAGTAGGCCAATGATGAGGGTCAACGATCCGATATGAAGATGAGTCGAGGTTGATATGGATAAACGTTAACACAGATAGTGACACTTCAGTGACTATATACAGCAAATCTGATGTGTATCCGTAAAAGACGGGTAGACGACGCACAAAGCCGATGTACGCGGATTAAAAATGGGTTGTTAAAGGGTCGCGGCTCCCCGTGAGCTGCTCTGCTTTATCAATTGTACGTGTTCTTATTTTTGTATGAATATGTTAATCACAGTCGATGACAGCTTCTTATACCGTATTAAAAGAAACCGGGTGTTTGTGAAACACTGACGCCCCGAAATGAGCTGGCCAGTGGAGCGAGATCTAAAAATATCTTGAGTAAGTGAAAGTTCAAGTCAGTATGTCAAAAGACGTTTATAACGATGGAAATATATTCTCAAAATGAATTAAACAGTAAAATACCAAAGCCCTTTCGCTAACTATTCAAATTTCAAATGTGACTCCTAACATAGACACAGACGGACAGACAGCCGGACGCCGAATAAGGCAGTCCCTATTTGTCGCAGGCGACACACAAAGTACAACGTTCTTATCTCAATCATAAAAATATACAAGTATTTGAAATTTGAAAACTCAAGGTGGTAAGGTAGAGAGAATACTCTGACATGATCCTCCTTGACTACCCCTTGCCACAGCTATACGATATCCCACTATGAAACTTAATTAAGGTGATCACGACATTCGTTACGTTACCTTTCGGTGTATCTATGTCCTTCAGACTTGACAATCCTGTCAAGAAGTTTGCAAACGGTTGTAATAACTTCCTATACTGCAGCGACGTATAATGAAACGATTGTAACCAACTCAATATAAACAATAACACAATG
This sequence comes from Pteria penguin, assembly GCA_035048485.1. Classification (NCBI taxonomy): domain Eukaryota; kingdom Metazoa; phylum Mollusca; class Bivalvia; order Pterioida; family Pteriidae; genus Pteria; species Pteria penguin. Next base: position 18,110,892 of record CM068583.1, on the reverse strand, counting down.
CAGTACAATAGCACGTAATGCACGTATACAAACTTAAAGTTTTTACCATCTTACTACGAATTTACTCACCCATGGCAATGAGACAGGATTATCCGCAATATGACCCATTACAACTAATGCAAGAGACGCTCAAGTGTGTATTGAGTCAGAGCCATTTAATGCGCTAATTGTGTACTAGGTGACTATTATTGTTCCGCGCACGTATATCAATCTTGTTGACAGGGTTGTCTGCCAGTGGTACTAAATAAACTATATATACGCGACTCGTATGTAGACGATTTCGGGGCAAACGAACGGACAGTCCTCCTACAAAGTACAAAAGATGTCGGGACGGTGGTAAGACCAAAGGCCAGATGTCTATGAAAATACTAATGCATTACTCGACGCAGTGTCGTCAAAGGAACAAAGTCTGGTTCTTCTGATACATGCATCGTTAAATAGCCATTATAAATTAGTTAAATAATTTGATAAATGAGTAAATATGATGTATGTGTTACACTGAAGGTTAAAAAAAAACATCTATCCGTTCATACTTATACAGACTGTCATATAATAATGTTGTAAACTTCTGGAGTAACATATGCATGGACACCCAAAGCGACTCAGTTCAACGATATGTATATATATCCGGCGTGGCCTAGTGGTATCGCGTCGGACTCCTGATCGGGAGGCCGGGGTTCGAGTCCCGCTCTGGTCATGCCGGTGTCAATGTCTTTCGGATGAGACAGTGAAAACCGAGGCCCCGTGTCGTGGTATGCATGGAACGTTAAAGATCCCTCACTGCTTCGGGTGGGTCCGTTGCAAAGGTCAAAATTTGTATGCCCTGCATCAGGCAGATGCCGTCACCATATACGTGAAAAATCAATCAATCAATCAAACAAATATATATATATATATATATATATATATATATATATATATATATATATATATATATATATATATATATATATATATATATATATATATATATATATATATATAGGAAAGGGTGGGGAATACATCGTAAAGACAATACACAAAGTTTCTGTATTGTATTTTCTCTTACTTGAAAAATTATGAGAGACAGTTTACAATATTTATACACGAATGCCAAACCCTAACTCAGGGCCTTAGTATTCATTATGTTCAGTATCCATAAAGTTTTGCATAAAACACCTTTAAAATTTTGTTTCTGCAACAACTACAGTAAACTGATCAGACCCTGGACTTCAAAATATATTTCTTTAGATGAAAATACAACAATTCAGATGTGTGGAAAATGCTGTAGAATGCGAACAATGGCAAAGTCGATCCACGTAACGTAAATACGCAGAATGCATGCTACAGCAAAGGGTGGATCCATAGTGTGAATAGATACATAATTCATAGCACGTCACAGACGCGCAAAGTTACGACACACAAAATTGGACACTACCAGCACTAAAGACATTCATTTTAAAATGAGACTGAATATCCGTGTTTTATCCTTAGGTTGAATTCAAAAGCTGTCCATTTAAGCTGCTCGAGTAAAATGGCTACACATCTATGAGTTTTAAGGCAATGACTTTCATTTAATTTTGGTACTTTTGCGTTAATGAATAATCTGTACCTAAAATTTAAATCTTTGAATTATTGAAATAATTTTCACATATAACTTATCTGCTTATATTTATGTTACAGATATACACCCCAGTGTAGGGATTTTAGTGATACTATTTTGACAGGGGTTTACCCAGTGTACTAATGTATATTATCATAAAATGTTTGAAAAACAGGGGTTTTATCAAACACTTCTTTCGCCTTCACATTCGCCGACATATCTATGTCAACAGGCCGGGGTGACATTTTCTCTAAATAGCATTAAATTAAATTTAAAGTTAACTCGGCAACACAAAATGAAATTAACAGAGTTTTACATGCATCGCAGCTTATTGAATTTCAAAATGGAATCTTTTGTCACGCGATCAAAACCTTTTAAAATCACTGCAATTATCATCCTTTACCTCGCTTGGTTGTGTTTACTGGCTATTTTTAGTGAACAATATGCCGAAAAACTATATCCAATGAGATTATACGAATTTTTACAAATCATTGTAAAATCCGTTATGGAAATCAAACAAGAAAAACATTTACAGCAAATATCTTTTCAATACGTAATGTTGCAATTAGAATGTTTTACCTCATTGCGATGCCAACCGTCTTCAGTGTTACATATGACAGTATGCACTCAGCACAAAACAGTACACATACGGTAAAATGATCCGGCTACACACAGTACACGTTTTTTTCCTCTTTGAAGAGTATATTTCAAGAGGCAGTAGATAAACGTATCCTCAATTCAGGTGAACCCCAGGTAGATTTTCAAAGACACGCTTTGGTGACCTAATTTGCTATCACTTTAAACTAGTTGTATACAATCCCAACTAAGCTAGGTACTATAAAAGTTGAAAAAGATTTACAGAGGGGTTTTATCAAAAGTTAAAGGAAAACATGGACAGTGATTCATCGTGTTTGCTTATGTTAAACAGTTCAAAGATGTACAACAGAGGCGACATACAGACCCGAAAGCTCTAAAAGTGTAATTTCTATGAGACTTAGAAACGAAATCTTTAATGTAACTCGCTTTTAACATGTAAAGCAGTCATTTTGCCACCTAAATGGACTTTGTTCTAGTGCTGTAAACAAAATTTTTATCGTTCTTCAAGCATTCATTTATTTATATTTTTAATCGAAGAATCAAATGCGGTAAATAATACATGAACAAATTGGCGCGATGTAAAATTTTACTCATTATTCATTTATTTACATTTTATTTCTAATCAATGAATCAAATGCCGTAAATAATACATGGACAGATTTGTGAAAACTCGGACAGATTTATGCGATATGTGATATATCTACTGTGATGTGCAAATTTCAGTTTGTCCACTGGTATCGCAATGGATGTGTAATCTGAAGACTTGGTCAAAGTTGTCAGAAAGAATAATTTTGAAAGATATATTTTAAGGCAATTTTGTTTTTGGACAAAACAATGAAATCGAGGTCTTCTGTCACGGTACGCGTTGGCACGTGAATTATCCCTCACTGCAAGGACCTAAACATCGCAGCCATGCATCAGACAGGTGCCGCCATCATATCGGTAAAATAGTTTTATGCGGCATTAGAAAAAAGTTTGACAAATAATCACTGACTGTCGTGATGAATTTTCACTAATTTCACGGTATTATACTTTATAACTAGTGCGATCGTGGCTCTTGTAATTGAGATACCGAGAGTATCATGACGGTCATTGCATTTCTATCAAGGAGGATGGGCTTTAAGATTCGGCTTGAATAAATATATCACACACAGAAGAATGTCTGGTATTTGTTTTACAAAATGAACAACAGTTTCTATCCTATCTCTCAAAACAGCTTGGATTAAAAAAACAAACAAAAACAGAAAAGAAAATCAAAGGACTCAAAAGTCCTGAGAGTCGGCTTTGCTGATTTTAAGTATGTAATCATTTTAGCATTTTAGTGGCGGATTCAGGATTTCAGGAAAATGAGGGGGGGGGGCAAAAATTAGGTCTTTGTTGCAACTACATCGTCATTATACCTATGTACAAAATGCTAATAAAATTTGCTCTCTTCATACTATCTTACGGCAAAGAGTTTGCAATTGCTTGTATCCGAAATGAACGTGCAATCGACAACTTCATGGCAACAAGTTTTACTGCATTGTTGTCACGAGTCGAAGCTGAGCCAAGGAACGACATTCCTTCAAGTGGGACATTAAATAACCATTTTATTCACGATTCTCATAATGTTTTAACATCATTTATATTTAGAAACATACAACATTTACCTAAATATTTATATTGTATTTTCATTATCAGAGGAAATGCGAGAAGATCGATCTTTAAATTTGTCATATATGTGAAAAAGAACTAAAGTTCCAGAACATGTTGGGGAAAACTTTAATTGAAATATCTCGATAAAAACAAGCGATACAAGATCAAGACAAATGCTTTGTCCGGAGAATTACACAATCGAGTACATCCGACGGTGTCGGTGGTAAACACATCGTAAAGTAGTCACAACTACATATTATTACGCGAAATTTGAAAACATTATTGCAACTCCTTTTTCGGGTTATTGAAACTAGTTTATGTTTAGCTTAAATTAACTGAACTAAAGGTACATTGTGCTGATCAAGAATTTTTAAGACAACATCAGTAATTTTTCGGCAGTTTATTTTTCAGCGGCGTAGTAAGCTCTATATCGGTAGTGAAAGTTATAACCCCTGAAAAGAAAGTAATTGCAATGATTACGGCTTCACCGAAGCCGACTCAAAAACCAACAACATTTTCATACTCATAGTTTGTACGGTATCTCCCTTTGCTCGACAGAATATAAACTGAATGAAACTCTTCATTCGAAACGGTCAAACCCATACATGCCTTAAAGAATCGATACTGAACAACACCTTAGCCTCAGATAATCGAAAACGAGCATGGGTTTCCGACGAAGAATGAAACTATAACTTAGCTTCACTTCTCTTACAAATGTATGTCCCATACCGTAGTTATCTGCTTTTAATCCAGCCGATTGTAAATTTTACCATATGGACACCTGGAACATTAAAAAATATGCATTTCAGGGCTTTTTCCTCGCCCTAGATCTGCCACTATAAAATAGATCTATATCTTGTTTGATATACAACTGACTGTAAAAATTAATCAAACAAATGAAGTCCAGTTTCGGTAAATGTTAAGCAAGCTGGTCTCACTCTCATTATGGAAAAGTTACAAGGTCAAACTTTCAAGATATTTGGTCAGACTCTTTGGTGTCTCTTGGTTGGGGTCTGGTCTGATACATTTAATATCCCTACTTTCCATTAGCCAAGGAGCTTACACTAAAACTTGGACTACCTTTATCATATACACATGTAAGTTCATATAAATCAAATCGCATTTCTATCTGAGCAATGCAGTGGAAACATACAAAACAAACAAAGCCATAGGTAGTTTCCTCCTACCTGTCAGATGAAGCCAGGGAAGATCAAAGTGTTAAATCTACGCTGGACAGTAATTGTTTATTCATAAAATTACACAACTGAGTGACACATTCATGAACAAATGTAAATGAAGTGCTAATTAAATTACATGTAAGACAGCAAAATTCTTCAATGCCATTGTCCACAACATTACCATTAACTTAAAATGACTTCAAAGTTACAGAAAAGGTGAAGTTGTGTAATTGTCTTTTATTCTTACATGCATGTACAATTTAATGTACACAATGATAAAATCAAAGACAATGCACAAAAATCTTCTTTAAACTTAGAACTATTAACTGTCAATTGACAATTCAAAGAAACTTTAATAAAATTTGTGCAAATTGTGTGTGTGCAGATACACAATGCACTTACTGAGTGACCTTTTCAACATCTAGGTCTTTAATGTAAAACTCAATAAAGGTATTCAATTATGCTTTTGCTCAGCTGTTCAATTTTAGTGTCTGATAAACTTTTACCTTAACTAAAGAGTGTTCAGATCAAAATTCATGTGCAGAATATAAAGTTCATGCACAGTTTAAGAAATATTTTCATTAACATTCCAACAGTAAAGTTCTATGCATGATATTATTGGTACAGGTTATAAAATATGAAGCACACAAAAGCTAACTGACAGTGATCCAAATCAATTCAAAAATATTTTATACATTTCAGTTTCAACAAGACTAATAAATTATAAGTAAGAGAGGTAATATTACTTTTGCCTCATTCTTCTCTTGTAAAATACATGTACTATTTACCAGTACCAATAATACACATGTGCTGGGTACATGTATATTAATATGGACTACCTTAGTGTACTTATCATTTTCTTTTTCTTTTTTTTTTTTAATATTATAGTTTTAGTAGGTTACAAAAATTAAGGATACAACTGTAGGCGATATTACCAATCAAAGTAAAAACTGTAGAATTTAGTTTAGACACTGTAAAACACATAGGTCATTTTATGGCCTAAGCACCTCAATCATGGCAAGTGAGAAACCCTTTAAAGGTTTACAATACATTATTTTGATAATGTCTTCCCATGTATAATCTTTATCGTAATAAGGATATATTTAAAGACAGTTTAAAATTCAGGCAGTGAAGAGATACATGTATCCCAGAGCACAAACTTTACAGTTATCAAATCTAATTATATGCTAAATGTACTTTAAGATTAATAAAAATGATTTGAAAAATGGCTAGTAAAAAAAAAACAGTATGACACAACACATAACAATGGTTTGTATTGTAATATTGCATCACCATATCTAGGTAGAAAACAAATATTCATGATGACTCCTTACTTAAATATTTCCGGTTTTTCAACAGGTACAACTTTTGCAAACTTGTAACTTAAGCCCATAGTGCCGATAGCACGAACAGTTCAGTATTTCCCGTATACGAAATGTCTAATAGCTGAAATTCGATTAAAAACTAACAAATGCCAAATTACAACAATTGCAAACTTTACATCTGTTGTTAGATCTAAATATGAAAGTTCTATGGTAAGTTAAATGTCCTGAGGTATCACAGCAAGAGTTGTAAACAATAAACCGGAATTTCCTCTGACTTCTACAAAAATGAACCATAACATGCATTGTGAGTAAAACATAATAAAATCATGTTTACCTGATGTTCCTAAGATAAATCCTGTTAATAAATGGGGATAAATTTCCTCTAAACAAGCACAGAACTCGTGAAAAGCCCCAACGGTTTTTGTCGAAAGGAGATCCAAAAATGTTTCTGCGCGTTTTCTTGGGTCTGGACTTTCAGTGATTAGTTTTTCCTCAGATTTTGTTATTATTTCCTTACTCAAAAGTCTGGGAATCAGTATATTAACGTCCAAATCACGAATTAACGAACTTTTGTGTCGGGCAAGGAGTCTAGAGACTCCTTCTTTGCCCGCCATCTTGAAAGATGTTTACGAATTTCATCTAACAAAACGAACAGAGTAAAGGAACCAAAAACTACCTCCTCTCCTCGTCTCGGACTCGGATTGGGGAATTATTATAATCATGGTGTTTCTGGTAACGCTATAGACCTTTTTACGTTAACTGCGGGGTTGACGTTTTGAGTTACAAATGATAAGGTTTCCCTTTTCTTTTTGACGTTGTGATATAATATTGATTATAGTCCTACGTCATTTTGTGGGAACAACTTGAATGATGATTTTGCCTCCGAAAACGATCAAACATCAGTCCCATGGTCTAAGTGAAAAGGTCTACTTCAATAAACTGCGTATAGAGAGACAAAAGAAATTATATTAGATAAATGTGCTAAATGTGCCAAACACTGACAATCTCTCCGCTTTTTTGGAAAAGTAATCATTCTCAATCGAGTGATCATGCATACTCCATCTAAATCAAAGTTTTAATAGGTGGTTGGTTGGTTGATTGGTGTTTTATGTCGCTTTCAACAATATTTCAGTTATATCGCGACATGGAAGCAGGAGGTTACCAACCTCTTAAACATAGTGGCGCAACCCGAAAGTTTTAATAGTCATAAAGTACTATGTACTGCATAGCATCTATTATTATTAAATAAGAATAGAAGACAGCATATTAATGGGGGACCTTTGTTTTGGCCAACTTGGCCACTGGTAAATATAAGTTACGAAGAATTGACGCAAGGCACACTTTCTAATATTCTTGTGAGTAGTAACGGTTTGATAATTAAAACAGTAACACGTCAATATCAATATCAATGCTGTAATAATGAGCGTATCTGTTTTATAAATACCAGTGCGCTTCCCTTCGAAGGTCTGAGAGTGAGCAAGGCTATAGATAGTAGTAGTCCTCTATGTATGAAGCGATCATACGCCGAGCATGATCTTGCTTGTTGAGTGAGCCAAGTGAGAGGTTACCAACCTCTTAAACATAGTGGCGCAACCCGAAAGTTTTAATAGTCATAAAGTACTATGTACTGCATAGCATCTATTATTATTAAATAAGAATAGAAGACAGCATATTAATGGGGGACCTTTGTTTTGGCCAACTTGGCCACTGGTAAATATAAGTTACGAAGAATTGACGCAAGGCACACTTTCTAATATTCTTGTGAGTAGTAACGGTTTGATAATTAAAACAGTAACACGTCAATATCAATATCAATGCTGTAATAATGAGCGTATCTGTTTTATAAATACCAGTGCGCTTCCCTTCGAAGGTCTGAGAGTGAGCAAGGCTATAGATAGTAGTAGTCCTCTATGTATGAAGCGATCATACGCCGAGCATGATCTTGCTTGTTGAGTGAGCCGAGGACATGTTCACCACATGCATTTATTGGAGAAATGTTGCTCTACCAACTATGTATTGACTTCCCAAAATTCTAACGAGGTCATTGAAAAATTCCGTTTGAGAAATTTTAAGGCAAATATCGTTTCTACTTTTGATTTTTCGACACTATATACCTCTCTACCTCATGACTTAATCAAAACCAAATTGTTGTTTCTCATACGCCGGTGTTTCAACAGAGAGTCTAAATTATACCTCTGTACTTCAGTTACATCTGGATTTTCTCTAACAAACAATATGATAATTATATATACTGGACTTTTACAGAGTTGTGTAATGTCATCACATTTTTGGTGGATAATATCTATGTACAATTTAATGGCAAAACTTATCAACAGATTATTGGGATTCCTAGGGGTACCAACTGCGCCCCCTTACAGCAGATTTATTTTTATACTGTTAAGAGAGAGACTTTATATATTCTATTCAAACCTCTAAACGTTCGACCGTATTGATAAGTTCAATGACACCTTTAGATATCTCGATGGTGTTTAAGTTATCGATAACCCTGAGTTTGAAAACTATATCACTGACATTTATCTATCTAAACTTCAGTTAAACAAAGCCAATACTTCCGATATTAAACACATATTAAACAAAATATTAAAATTGTGAACAACAATATTCATACCAACATATATGATAAACGTGACCATTTTGGATTTCCTGTTGTAAATATCCCGTATCTAGATGATGATGTCTTCAGACTCCCATCATATGGTATATATGTTAGTCAATTGATTCGGTTCGCTGGAGTCTACACATACGTTTAGGATTTTTACGCAAACATTTCTCAAGATTACTTTTAAACTTCTTATTCAGGGTTATAGAAGAAAAAAGAGGAGTTACCGGCTCAGTTATGTGGCAGAAGTCACCATGGAGCTATAGATATCATAAACTTAGAAAAACGTTGGCAAATTTCATAGATCTTTATTCAGACATTTTATCTAAATTTGGAAATGTGACTTTTCGACAATACGTATCCAGCGGAATATCCCATCCCAATTTCTACGGTGACCTAGTATACAAACTAAGGAGGGTCAAAGGTTCCGATAATTTCATATCGGCGGGTTATAAAATTATTAAACGCCTTTGACATCGACAGTATGTCCCCGAGATCATCGTCAAGACCATAGTTCTTGTATTGGGTCCCTGTACAACCCAGTGCAGACTTTTGCTTAGCGTTGTACGCTGACAAACAGGGGGTAGGGACTCTATGACGGGCCTTGTCCAAACTTTTCAGAGGAAACAAGGTCCCGATCCTCGTTCCCTCAGACTATTAGTCGGGATTCCTATTGACCAAGGATCTGAGCTCGGCTTACAGACGGGCAGAGCACGGATTACTTCTGTTGATGTCGCCTCATATATATTTTTGATAACAACATATTTTATTCTATAAACTTTTCGTGTGTAATACAAAAAAAATTATGACTGCTCTTCTTGAGAAACCTGTTGATTCTTGTTCTCTGTATGGAGGATTATTTATAAATTTTTAAATGTGTGTCCTTTGATTGTGCTGCTCTTGCGGTGAGTGAGAAGGTGGGCGCCCGTAAACCGGTTAACCACACCAATTGAATGACGTTTGTTACTTCAATTTACCGTCCTAAGTCGGTATCGTAACCGCAGCACAATTGAATATTTTATAATGTCGTTGTTCAGCGTATATTCTAATACTATCATCTTTTGTGTGCATGTCCTTGGTGATTTTTGTCACAAAGCTTTGTCAGATGTCTTCAGTTTTCTCTTCTAAACGTGCAAAGTCGACGATATAAAGATTAAAGTATTCACAGGATATACATTTGGTGTTTCAAATTACTAAACACATCTTCAAATTTTCTAAATACCCACATCTGATCTACATTACCTTTTGAGCAAACGCCTTCACATCACACTGCGTCTAAATTTTCTCCGTTGATAATAATACTGCTGTAGGAAGGTTGACAAAGGTCCGGCAGTTAAGTATATTGATATCAATTTTCATGTTCTAGGAAATAATACAAGTACGACATGTGTTAACTCAAAAAGACAAAATCAATGGCAACAGTAAAACCCAGGACTTATAAACAAGATTGTTATAAGATGTTTGTAAGTCCTTGGTAAAACCTAAAGACCGTAGAAGTGATGAATGGTTTTGAAGGATTTCATCCTTGGATAAGGTCCTGGGTGTAGGTCATGAATAAGATTCGAGTTCTTGTTTTCACAATGTATTTATGACAATATGCCTTGCAATGCAAACACATACCGTTACAATATTGCTGAATGTTTTGCCTGCAGGAACCAGTACGTGCTCATACATACTTAGCAAGAAACTACTTTATAATAATTGCGAGATTATTACAAAGGTGAGAGGTATCTACCCGAGTTGTGAAAAAAAAAAATGACACGGACATGGATACATTTTGAAAAAAAAAACATACAAGGAAAGTGTTCTTAGCTTTAATGAGCATTTTCATTGCATGTGTATTACGATAGTAAATTCGCTTTGAGAGCGCATGTGCAAACTCCATTAGCATGGCATGTTGGGTAATAATCTAGTACTAAGAAACAGAGAAGCACATAATTCTGCTGTATTAATATTTCTAGAAATGAATCTTATAAAATGGTCACAATTTAAAAAAAAAGAAGATTTGCTCACTACAAAAATCAACTTATTTCCGAATATTGACTCAAGTATATTCTCAGTTTATGGCGCTGGACCCAGGTCTTTTGGATGGGACAGCCCACTTACCCGAAGGCCCGATATTCCGAGGGCCCGCTTTCCGAACGGAAGGTCCGATACTCCGAAGGCCCATTACTCCGAATGCCCGGTACTCCGAAAAACCCAATTAACTTGTTGTCTGGGTGTTTTCAAATACGTATATATGACCGTACCTCAGAGGCCCCGTGGGACAATATAGATAAAACATTTATTTAAGTACATCATATTTACCTTTTCATGTACTCTGAGAGAGAAAACAGTGACGCCTCCCAATAGATTTTAGTGTTTTGCATGGGAAATGGTTCACGAAAAATGTTGAAATCCCTCATCTCGTTTGAAAAATATATGTAGCCATTTCATTGGCTAATAGTCCAGGCATTCATTATACTCCTCCTGAAGGTTTATGTCTGTATTGACTTGCGCATATCAAGAAGGGAAAGCGTCTACCTTACATTCTGTCTTATGTTGGACAATGGAATTTGAATCAATTACCATACCATAAAAACGAATTATTTTGACAAAAGTACCAGTGAAGGTCTTTATTGCACTTTGGCCATGCATGCTTTTGCAATCAAGCAAAATATATTTCATGTAGTTACGCCACTCCTCGGAGAACTTTGTAACTTCCGATCAAAAGAATGCTTCATATATACATGTATAAAAAAAAAAAAAAAAAAAAAACAGGGGGAAGTGTTATGGTGACCGAAGCCCCCACCAACAGAAAATAGTTGTTACAGTTTTAAAACATACAAAATTACGTTGAGAAATGACAGTTTCGATTGATGAAGACAATAGTGTACATGTAATTTCAGTCATTTGAAGTCTTGTTTGGAATAGGATTCATTGTTAACGATAAAATGGCAAGATGTTTTCAATACTTTTTAATAAATTGTAATGGAGAGCTTAAAATTATTGCATTCTTAGTTATTATTGTTTTATGGTGATTCCCCCTGGAAAAATTACTATTTGTAAGTTGGTATATTTTAAGGCCTTTATTCATGAAATCGAACACGTTCCATTTCTGTATTTGTAATATCATACATCATTTTGTTCCTGTCACTGCTCATACCAAGTCTTAAATGCTCCAATCGAGTCTTGTTTTTAAAGTGTACAATCATTTGCATTCGGTATATTTGTGCATAGTTGAGTTCGTGCCGAGGGAGCAACCATTTGATTTTTATGGGTGGGAGATGAGGGGAGGGGACAGGAAGGTTTTTGTCAGCCTGAATATTTTTATTGCAATTTTTAGAGCTGGGATTTTTTCGCGGCCCATTGGGCCATATATTGCTATTCAAAATATATATTTTTTGCAAATCCCGCCCCTTCGGTCCGGCATTTGTTTTTTATATTCTTTCATTTTTTGCAAAGTCTCCCTGGCCGCTCCTTTCCCCCTTTTGTCAAAATCAAAAGTTTGCTAGAAAACAAAATATGAATTAAACAAAACATGCATTTTATAAAGGACAGGCTACCAAGTAAATAAGCCCACTTACCATCGTGAGAGGTTTCCGCATATCAAGGATATAAACTTGGGTTGGATAAGACGTGGATAGGAGGATAAGCATGAAACCCTGAAATGGGGTATGGTCCCCCTTCCTTGACTACCGAAGAATCAGATCAAAGTTTTTACTTGTCATTTTTGCACAATCCTCTATTCTGTTATCATGAATAATCAACTCAACCAAGTTCTTTAGTCACATACATGTGTATCATAATAGAAATCACGTTTTTTCCTTCTCAGTCTGATAAATTGGAAATCGGGTAGTGTTTTGTTGAAATTCTAGGTAGAAATAATCCATTGATTGATTGATTTTTGTATAACGTCACACCACGAATATTTCACGTATATGGTGACGGCATCTGCCTGATGCGGGGCATACAAATTTTGACCTTTGCAACGGACCCGCCCGAAGCAGTGAAGGATCTTTAAAGTGCCATGCATACCACGACACGGGGCCTCGGTTTTTACTGTCTCATCCGAAAGACAGGACACCGACCGGCATGACCAGAGCGGGAATCGAACCCCGGCCTCCCGATCAGGAGTCCAGCGCGATACCACTAGGCCTCGCCGGCTTAGAAATAATCGAAGACTTCTGATTGATGCTTAAACTCAGTGCTGAAAAAAAGTCTAAGCCCCCTTCCCATTCTTGCTTTATTTATGTCCTTTATCATGAAATTCATTGAAGTTTTCTTAAACTTGCATTTTGAATTGCTTTATCTATACATGCAAGTCCGAAGATTTTAGAACCTTTCTAGGTTCCTACTTTTCCAGAAATATAAGGATAGAAACGGTAAATATTATAAGTCTGTAAAATATATAGTCTTGCAAAATAAAAAAGGTTGTAGACTGGGGCAAGTGCAGGAAGGGGGGCACGTCTGATGAAATGGTAGAACGTTTACCGTTTAGAACATTGAGTGCTCTAATTACAGAGCAAATCCTCGTTTTTGTCGAGAAATAAAGACAGTTTTCGGAGAACCGGGCCTTCGGAGTATCGGACCTTCGGAGTAAAGGGCCTTCGGAATATCGGACCTTCGGAGTAACGGAGTGTAACCTTTTGGACGGGGACAGTAAAAACTAAGGCCCCGTATTACTACAGACATGGGTCCTTAAAAGGTCCCTCATCAGGGCCGTAGGAAGCTTTTCAAAAGGGAAGTGGGAGAGCAAAATTCGAACGTCGTGTCGTTAAGTGATAAAAATAAAATTTCGGTCCAAGATCTGCAAATAGTTTATCGAAATCTACATCCACATGTTTGCAAATACTCTGGCATAATCTTTGATGGCATCCACTTTAATGAGTACAGTTTATCACGGCAGGCTGAGATTCGGCTTCCCTGTAACACTGGTCCTTCTAGGAAAACGTTCAAGTTTTTTTCTTGGCCGAATTGCCAAGCTATTCCGGTCTATAGATTGGCGATGTGATCATGTCCGTCTGTCATTTCGTCCGTCCGACCGGATGTCTGTCCGTCAACATTCTGGTCAAGTTTCTGGTTGAAGCAAAATGGTTAACTTGCTCACTGAAGTAAAATCTCAGCAACTAAGAAGAGTATAGACAGAATACTTCACACATACCGGTAGGTTCCTTATGACCAGAGCTTTCAAATTATGCCATGAATTTTAGACCTAGTGACCTTGCCCTTGGGCTTTGGCGACTTTAAAAATATCCTTTATCTGTATCTTTTGAATCAATAGGACTACTTCACACATAGGTTCTTTATGACCAGAGCTTCAATTTACACTATGACTTTTGATCTTGTGTATTTCCATACACATGAAGTATAATTTGTACCAATTGTGAAATACATTTATAAATGTATTAGTGTAATCTTTATTTCACATACCAGGAACATAATTAACATCACAAATTAATGAATTCTGCTAAAACTAGAGCTGTCCTGAAAGGATAACTAACCCCCCCCCCATACGGCATAACACTGGTTAAATATAATGGATGTCCCACTTATATATTTGGAGAAACTTTCTTTGTTACACCTCTTAACCAGACAGACGGACAAGACGATTCCTATGTATCCCAAAACTTGCCGGGGGTATAATGAGTACACAAACAGTGTAAGAAAAATACACGTAAATTAAGACTAAAGCTTTTATTTTCATATCATAACAATAAATATATTTCTATTTTTGTTTCCATGACAACTGTATGATCTCTCTAGGTAACCCAGCCATTATTTCATGGACTATTTTGCATGTAAACACATCTTTCATATTCACAAAACTTTCAAATGACCTTGTACCACCTCCAACACCAAAATAATTTGACTTTGCAGCAATTATGATTTTCCCACCCGTCTTCAGCATAGAAACGAAACACTGATGCAATTTCTCATAATTGTCTGGATTATATATTGTTTCAGCTGTTAAAATAATATCATATCTCAATTCCAACATTTCACCAGCATTTTCACTCATAAAAGACCAATCACCTGCAAAAAAGCGACTTTTACACATTTCACCTTCATTCAAACTAAAAACATTTCGAACTGTATAAAATTCAAGCACCTCCATGTTGTAATCCTGAAAATGAACTTCACCTGCTCCAAGTCTCAAGGCACATATTCCAGGCAAGCCAGCGCCACAACCCAGTTCTAAAACTTTTTTATCCATCCAATTTTCTGTACCACTAGCCATGTACATAGCTAAATCTACCCCACATTCCCAAACAGTCATCCCACCCTCATACACAGAGGGAATAAGATCTGAATGAGCATTCAATGCCACAAAAATTGCTGAGTTATCTTTCTGGATTGCTGAAACCTTATTTTCCAATGAAGTGCTGTCATAACACTTCACTTCCACACTATCAGATAGTTTGTATGTCTTAATATCAACTTCCTCTGCATAACTCAGGTCACATGTCTCGGGATCTAGCTCTCTGAAAGGGGCAACAGTAACTTCTGGTAAAGCTTTACTCCCTGATGACTCCTGCTGTGTTATTTCCTCCCCTTCCTCACCATCATGGGAAAAGTTGAATTTAAACGACATGGTATTAAGAAAATCCCATCATTTTATCCAAAAATTCAGCAAATTTTTCTGTTTCTGCAGGTGGTAAGGGTTGAATATCCGTATAATCAATAGTTTTAATAGTGTCTTCTAAAGTACTGCAAATAATAGAGAAGTTTTAATTTTGCATTTTGTTAATTTTTAAGTGTTAGAGGAGTAAAACCCTTGATATCTTTTGGTTTTTTTTTTGGTTTTGAAGTTTTACATTTAATGAGTAAATACTGAAAATGACTGCACAAAAATTTGAAATGTAAGCATAGCTGCAAGTACCTGCAAGTGCAATGGTATAAATTTTTGTCACGCTGGAGTTGATGGGCTAGTTCTATCTGATGATTCCCCATCAGGTCATCATTAATAACTACTAGAAGACGTTTGCCAGCACCAAGTGTCTCCAAACAGCTTCCTGCACCTGCAAATATAACTAGAATGTATTAGAAGATACACTGGCCACCATATTCTAAAATGCTTTGGATTACAGAAATTTTGGAAGATCACAGGACAATTTTTCCCCACTTTGTACCACAATTTGGTAATCAAGCACATACAATTGAGACAGAGATCTTAGGAAGTTTAGGGGCAGGCTTGGTGTTGTGGTTAAGCACTTGGCTTGCGGCGCCAACGATCCGGGTTCGATTCCCGGGTTACGCCACTATGTTTAAGAGGTTGGTGACCTCCTGCTTCCATGTCATGATATAACTGAAATATTGTTGAAAGCGACATAAAAACACCAATCAACCAACCTTAGGAAGTTTATGTCGACTTTATACCCATTAAATGGTAAATAGGAACTCTGATGGGCTACTCTTATTTTGTAACAAATTAAGATGATTTGGTAGGTAATTTTTAATTTTAACAATACAGTGCCTTCCAAGAACCCCCAAAATTATTGAATTTTTAAGTATATGTATCTGAATTTTGGTGAAGATGTTTCTTTGAAGTTGGCACTTACTTTGATTCTCATTTCCCTGCACTCTATCAGTAGTCCCAACTGGACTAAACTGCTCACTTAAAACTATATCAACTCATTATTCATTCATATACATGTACATATTCATGCACATGTACATTAATACAATCAAATAGATATTGATGTGTGACTTAGGAGATGAGGTGTTCAGCTTGTGACCAAAAGATCCCAGGTACGATTCCCACCATGAGCACACTGATGTCCAGACTTTCGGATGAGACAGTAAAAACTGAGGTCCAGTGTCATGGTAGGCGTGGCAAGTAAAACATCCCTCACTGCTTCGAGTGGGTCCTTTGCAATGCTGTAAACTTCTATGCAATACATCAGAAAGATGCCATCACCATATACATAAAATTATCATGGAGTGACGTATAACAATAATCAATTAATAAACCAGTACGGATGGTGACAGGGATGAAAAGGTGAAAATATATCGGAAAAGAAAAGATCCAAATATTTATAATTCTTCTATTCAAGGAAAAAAAAATTTCAAAAAACAATTTTTGACAAAAAGTCCAAATAATATCCGTCCTAAAATAGGTAAAATGTGTGGCTAGTTATTCATTTGTAAAAAGTATGACTCCTACATGATAGGCAGATGGACAGACAGACTGGTGAAGTGATACCAATTTTGGGTACCGGTATTGCTTCCAAGATGATACAAAAACCAGGATATATCACATACCTGCATGACTTATCACTAAATCTGCAGCTTGAATGTCTTTTGCAATATCAGGTTTAAATCTATATTGCTCTATTTCTAATCCACTGACTGGTGACTCGAGAGGAGGCTCACATTCACCTCTACCAATCTGTGTTACGAGCCTTCTACAACCTCGACTCTTCAAGACCTAGAAGAAAGCAAGAAATCATAAAAATAAAATGTTCGCTGACAGTTGCTGAAATAGGAAGAAGGAATCTCAATATAAAAGTAAAGTAATGTTTATCAGAAAATGCTATTCCGAATTCAATATTGTCTACTAGTTTCTGTTAAGAGTATTGCATTTCTTTGGATCAATGAACAACGTGCATGTGTATGTTAAAGATAATAATAAAAATAATAAACATAATAATCAACAGGAGGAGATATTATATAGACTTTCCTCAAACACAAAATACTTTACATAAAAATACACAGAAAATTGCTGCTCATCACCATCTGTTGTAAATGTTCTTTTGTGTGTCACACTTACACAGATTCAATTTCTGATAAAAGCTCAAAATATCTATAGTCAAAAGCCTGGAAAATAATGATATGAGCAGGTGTTCCACCTGTAAAATACTACTATGTATAGCTCCTTCAGCTACTGCTGACTTTTTCAACCTTGACTTATCACTTGCACGTATATTTACATGCTTCCAGCTAAAAGCTGGAGCTAATGTCATAAGCATAAGCAGTCTTTCTCAATAAACAAAGCAATCATACCCAAATGTGAACTGGTACTGACCCTTGTTGATATAAAGTTAGATACTAAGTTTTAATTCAATATCTTTAAAGACTGCAAAAAAAAGTCTGGAAAACTGTAAAATCTTTGAAAATTTCTAAGTTCAAGGGCCGTAACTCTGGCAAAACCAAAGTAATCCTACCCAAATGCGAACTGGTACTGACCCTGGTTGATATAAAGTTATATGCCAAGTTTCAATCCAATATCATGAAAGATTACAGAAAAAAGTGTGGAAAACATGACCCCAATTTAGGTACCGACAGAACGGTCTTCATACAAGGAATACACAAATGTTATATGAAGATCTCATCTCTTTTGGTTCAAAACTTTAAGTTTTTCAAAAATAGCTCAAATGTCAAGGTCATGAGGTCAAAAATTTTGGTACCGGCAGAAAGGTCTTGCCACAAGAAATACACATGTGTAGTATGAAGGCCCCATCACTTTTGGTTCAAAAGTTATGGCCTAGGTTAAAGTTTTCTGGAAAGACAGACTGATGGATGAATAAGGTGATTCCAATATAGCACCCAAAACTTTGTTTGCAAGGGGTACAAAAATCAAAAGATGTAAAATGTATGAGCAACGATGAGGAGTCAATCATAGAACTGTAAACATTTTCTGATAACATTCAATATAGCATATTTATTGGTAAGTATTTACAAGATCATGATTTGTAACATAAAGCATTCCCACCCTTCAAGTGGAATATATGGAAGCAGAAATGTCCATAGACTACAGGGCATTTTCCCAACTGTTTCCTGTATGAATTACAAAACCATTGCAAAATTCCACAGCTTTAGGTATATCACATAACTAAGTAATGATAAGAGCTGAAGAATGATGTATTGATGCAACAGAATTTCAACGTCATAAAACCTTGGATTCACTAAGTCGGACTGGTCACACTCAATTTGCATCATATTTGTTGGGGAATAAGTCTCGGGATTTATCATTGCTTTCTACAAAGAATCTAATATTTGAAATCTCATTTTTACAAACTGCGGTCATATTAAATTCGAGGAATGAAAGGGAGTCAGTCATTGTGAGATTCCGCGATGAATTTCAGAAGCTTTAAAACTCCTTTAGCTCTTGTGCTCAAAATATAATTCAGCAAAGTTGCATAACGGTCTATGATAAACACTGAGTTTATCCCCCAGGTCATCCTCGGAATTTTTCGGAGATTATCCTGATTTAGATCTTAGTGTTGTGTCATGCCAACTTAGAGAATGTGTCTCCACATTTCCTCTGTTCTCGTTCAATATGAACCTCCTCATGTGTTTACTCAACAAACAGTTAGTAGATAGGTGAGGAGTTCCCACTGATGATGACATTGACAATGAGGTCGAGAGAGCTTTTAGTTGACTGAAATTTTAACAGCAGTAAGAGAATCTCATTGACATCGATCAAATAGGACGGTAGTAAAACTGAACAAAAGTTTACAGTTGGAATTTTACAGTCGCCAAGTGGGCGATCAAAATTAGATTTTCAGGAACCCACGTACAAAATTTGGTTGCATTTTCATCCCTGAATTAGGGTGTTCTGGCCTTGGGGCTTAATAGTTTGGGGCGAAATGTAAGTGGGGCAATCTGACCTGCAATATGATTAAAACCATATCTTCATTCAACTTCTCTATTTGTCCCATTGTGTATAAAGATCTAGTGAAACCCCATAAAGGTTCACGTTCTGGTGACCTCTGATGACGTCTCAGTCACCGAAACCATTATTTCCCATGGCCAATCAGTGAATCAGCTAGGCACGTGATAGTGACGCAATATGTAAAAACACCGTTCAAAAACTACCTTGTGGGTCATGCACGCTGTGGATGTTAATTTCATCCCTAGAATTTTGTAGCCGATCCACTGACTGGCTGAAAATCAGAGTTCACCAGAATGTGACCCCTTACGGGGTTTCACCAGATCTTCATACGCAATGGCAATCTCCAAAGCAGAGTTGTCGTTCCTTTACAATCCACACACACCTCTGCCAACGTCTCAGGTTTCACAAGATTCTTGTAAAATCTGAGTTTTGCCTGTAGACAATATGACTTGTTCTTAAATGGCTTTATTAGTTAAAATGAAAGCATTGACCATGTTACATTGAGTTTTAATCGGGCTTCTATAAGAAATAAACCCCGAATTTATACCACACTATATTTTCTCAGCGTACAAATCAGCGAACTTATGCTATTCAGTTTGTCAATAACACTATCATTTGCACCTCATTGTCTTATTTTTGCCAAGATAACTCGAATACTATGACATTTTTTCCCAAAACACGCAAAACAGTCTATATTTTCTGGCTTCTGACTAGGAACTACTTTCAGTAATTGGCAGAGATTAAAGGGAGTGCAAGGACCGTAACTATATGCTTTGGAGATTGATGCAATGGAACAAATAGAGAAGCGGAATGAAGATATGGTTTTAATTGGATTGTATGACCTGCACCCTCAGAGAGTTGTTAGCTTTAGAGTTTCAGATAAAAATTAAAAACTTTGATTTTTTAGTATTTTGAAAATCTAAAAAATTCTCTCAATTTACAGAGTGTCTCGCACTATGGTAAGTATCCCTCAGATGAATTGGTGCATCCAACTAATGCTACAAATACTGAACTAGTTAAATGTCAGTGGCAAATTTAGTGGGAGGGGGCACCTGCCCCTCGGCGGTGAACTAAAATTTTACCAAAAGCCCTGTATTTTGGCCCATTTTCTGTCAAAATCAACAATATACGCCCCTAGTGACCCATCCACCCCCTGGTAAAAGGGGCACTGGATCCGCCACTGAATGTAACTGGTTAACACTAACAGGTTAGTATCATGTTATTTAGTTACAGTGCACTGTAAGAGAGAGAACAAACTCTCCGTTGCACTGTAACTACATGTTATTTAACAAAAACTGCAAATTATCTAAAAGGTTTCACTAATTATTGAAAAGGCTAGGAAATTTGACAGTATCCTTGTTACCTTGAGAACACTTTCTTCTGAAATTTTTCCTATCAGTTTATCAAACTGTGTGGTGCCTACTGTTACAAACACAGTTTGAAAATCGCTTTTCTCTGTGCTTGACATGCCTTTCCCATATCTCTCAAGGTGTGTTAAACGCTTTACCTAGTAAATTTGAGACGTTGGTGTCAAACGTTCAAAGGATTGTCAGAGTAAACTCGACCGATATGGCATCTGTGTACACATTACCGTTACGTGTTCCGTTGAATTATGATCCATCATTTAAAGGTTGTTTATTGTTATTTTTATTTTTGCCCTTAAACTTAAGGCTTCAAATAATGATAAATTTTTATTTGAACTACTGATGATGGGCATGGCGTGCTATTGCTGTGGAACCCGAATGTCCTCTGTCTCTGATCTGTAAAACAAGTCTCATAACATTAAAAGCAGCAACACTGCAGTTCAGTGACAGTTGCACTGAATACTTGTAACATATTCAATTGTTTGGCTTGTGCATTTACTTTTATTACTTTGAGATGTGGTATGTGTTTTTGTTACCTTAATAGACCTTTTCAGGTTAAATGCGGGATAGTTACGACTGCAACGGAAGAGCTATTTTGTCTAGCTCTTCCGTTGCAGTCATAACTAAATGCGGGACTGCACTCTGGTTATGCCGGTGTCATGTCTTTCGGATGAGACAGTAAAACCGAGGCCCCGTGTCGTGGTATGCATGGCACGTTCAAGATCCTTCACTGCTTCGGGTGGGTCCATTGCAAAGGTCAAAATTTGTATGCCCCGCATCAGGCAGATGCCGTCACCATATACGTGAAATATTCGTGGTGTGACGTAAAGCAAAAATCAATCAATCAGTAAATGTGGGACTGACATAAAGGATAGCAAATAGTCATGTTTCCCATTAAAATGTCATAATAAGATATTGATTGTCTCTTGTACCATTTTGTGGAAACAGTGATGATTTTGCCACAGCAAACTTCAGTCCCGCAGTTAAAGTGAAAAGGTCTATTGATTAAGGAAGTAATCATTACACATTTCCAGTAGATGATATTCACATTTTACATTAGATAAGCCCCCCCAAGAACCAACATGCAACATTTTACTGGGATTTTTTATTATAACGTTATTGCTTAGATTTGACATTACTATCCAGTCCTTTACATCACAATGAAAACCCTAGCAAAGCGTAACTTGTCGGATCTTGGGCTGCTTATATCATATAAAATATACAGATCTTCTATTAGTGATTTTTCTAATATTGCATGGTTGTGACATATTCTATAGATCCTTTCATGTTAACCATGGAACTGAAGTTTTGGTAGATGAATGTTATAAAGTTCCCTACGAAATTATATACGTCTCTTACATCATATTACATAAACAGTAATAATTTAACTTTGATATAAACATCAATCCCAACAGATGGCTTTCACTTGGCCTCCCCAAGGAAGTAAATACCAGTATATACAAAAGCCCTGTGGTCCCACAATGAGTGTTAAATCATGAGTCTGTGTTTTTCTATGTTCATTATAAATATTTTTTAGTAGTCTCTTAAGTTTAAATGACATTTGTGGTGGATTCAGCTAGCCAAGCAGGAGATATTTACCTCCAGTTGCATGTGGTATTGCCTCTTGATTTCCAGCAGTCCATAATAACCACCATGGTAATTGTGAACGTCACAGTGATAATGTCACTAGTTACTGTTGTATTACATTCTTAAACCACTTCCACTGAATATAAAATTCACATTCTGTGTGGTAAACTAGGACAACTCACTAGACCAAAGCAATTTTTACAAGACTGAAAGCATAATGTACATCATGATAACATTAGAAATAAGTTTGAAACCGAAATCGCTTCTGGAAAATGTGGGACAATCGGTCAAGAAATTAAAGATTATTTACCTGACGGAAGTCAGTATAACCGGACTTGTCCATCGGTCTGACAATATTTCATTTTCACTGCATTTCAGACGATTAAACATTTTCAAATGCAAATCTTGGATATTTTTAGCTCACCTGAGCCAAAGGCTCAAGTGAGCTATTGGCATCACTCTTCGTCCGTCGTCCGTCGTCTGTCGTCCGTCGTCCGTCGCCCGTCGTCGTCCGTAAACTTTTCACATTTTCAACTTCTTCTTCAGAACCGCTTAAAGGATTTGCATGAAACTTGGTGTGGATGAAGTACTAGGGGTCCTCTACCAAGTTTGTTCATTTCATATAAATCCCTCAATAGGTGGCGCCACCATTGCTAAAAATAGATCTCAGAGGGTACCCCTCTTTGAAAATCTTCTTCTCCAGAACCAGTGTATGGACTATAAAACTAATGGCATCTGAGTGATCTAGAAGGATGTATGTCTAAAGTTTGTTCATATCGTTGAAATCCGATAAATAATTTTTGACGGTTTTTTTTACGTTTTTTTGGACTTTGTAATTTTAATGCAGAAAAGAAGTATTTTTGTCTTTTAGTAAACATTGATGCATTAATTTGGTTTAATTTGATCATTTTTATGATGAGAAATACTACTGCGAAGAAATTTTTTTTCAATATTTCATTTTTTGGATTTTTTATGAATTTTCTAAGACTTTCAAGAAAAAGGGGGGTGGGACAATTGGTGTAAACATTTCACAGTTTGAACTTTTTCTTCAGAACCACTTGCTGGAATTCAATGAAACTTGGCATGCATCAAGTACTCAAGGTCCCCGACAAATGTGGTCATCTTTGTCAGGATCCATCAATAGGTGGCGCCACCACAGGCAAAAGTAGGTCAAAGAGGGTACCCTACTTTGACAAACTTCTTCTTCAGACCGGGGGCATACAGAGACTAACCGAATGCATAGGAATGATCTAGAGGGATGTGTGAAGAAGTGTTGTTATTTTTGGTTCCATTCCGAAATCAAATTTTTGACGTTTTTTCATTTTTATTTTGGACTTTGTTATTTTAATGCATTAAAGAGTTATTATTTTCTTTTAGTAAACATTGATGCATTCATTTGGTTTCATTTAATCATTTCTATGGTAAGGAATGCTGGTGTGAAGGAATTTTTTCAATATCTCGATTTTTGAATTTTTTATGAATTTTTTAAGACTTCCAAGAAAAGGGGGGGGGGACAATTTTTCATATCTTCAACTTGATCTACAGAACAACTTGAAGGATTGTGATAAAACTGGGTAGGATGCAAGTACTCATAGTCCTTTTCAAAGGTTTTGTTTTTTGTGCGGATCATCCAAATTGGTTAACAGATAATGCCACCATGTCTAAAAGTAGGTCTCACAATGGTACATATACCACTAGGTAATTGAAATATGGAGAGTAGCGGTTCAAATCCAGCTGTGGTCAAAAAATTTTTTTTTTTTTTACACATCTAAATAAGTTTTTAGATGTTTCTCAACACTCAACATATGAAATTAGGAATTTTACGTTATAAGGGGGGGGTTGGCCATTTTTCACATTTTCAACTTTTTCTACAAAACTGTTTGAAGGATTTTAATAAATCTTGGTAGAAATAAGTCACTTATGATCCTCTTCAAATTCTGTTGTTTTCGTCCAGACCTCTTTACAGGTGGCGCCACCATAGTCAAGAGTAGGTCACAAAAGAGTTCCCTCGTTTAACAATATTCTTTTTCATACGGGCTGTATACAGAGACAAACAGAATGCATAGAAATGATCTAGAGGGATGAGTGAAGATGTATTGTCATTTTGGTTCCCTTCCAAAATCAAATTTTAGAATTTTTTTCGACATTTCTTTGGACTTGGTGATTCAATGCAGAAAAAAGTGTCATATTTCCTAGTTAATTGATAATGATGATTTCTTATGGACTATTGTGATCATAATTATGGTAAGGATTGTTACTTTGAAAGAATTTTGTCAATATCGCAATTTTTGGATTTTCTATGAATTTTTTAAGACTTCCAAATGAGGGTGTATAGGAACAATTCAATCACATTTTTCACTTCTGCTGTTATACCACATGAAAGATTTTAATGAAACATGGAACACATGAAGTACTAAAAGTCCTCTATCAATTTGGTAAATTTCATCCAAATTGGTTAACAGATAATGCCACCATGTCTAAAAAGCAGTTCTCACAATAGTACATATACCACTTGGTAATTGAAATATGGAGAGTAGCGGTTCAAATCCAGCTGTGGTCAAATTTTTTTTTTCATTTCTTTACACATCTAAATAAGTTTTTAGATGTTTCTCAACACTCAACATATGAAATTAGGCAATTTTAAGTTAGATCTGGACAATATTTGAAACAATTGTTGTTCATGACCCAGACTTGAAATCAGTCAACAAAAGGCCCCACCTAAAGAAAATGACTACCTTGTTGCCATGAATGACTTCTTGCAGAGACAAAGGAAATGCTTAATATCAAAATCACCTGAATGGATGTGCAAAAAAGTGTTGTTTTTTATTCTAGCCTGAAATAAAATTTGACATATTTTCAACATCTGTGTTGACTTGGTCACATTAATGCAAAAATAAATGAATTTTTCCTTCATGCATGACTGATAATATAGGTACTCAGGTGAGCGATATAGGCCCACTTGGGCCTCTTGTTTTTTTTATGAAATCCAGGATATTTTAATGCAAATCCAGGATTTTCTACCTATATTATCTATATTATGGCATTACCTGCCAGATGTGTTGCTTGATCATTTTTTTGCCTATGTAATGGACCTACCTCTTCAAATATTTTTACATACCAGTGTCTACCATGACCTGTGAATATGAAATATCTCTAACCAAACTTTCATATCTAATATCTACAGTTGATGTTCAGTTGCACCAGCCTTTACTATCAAGGGCAGCAACTCAGGCTGATATTGAAATTGAAGTAATGTCCCTGTGTTCACAGTTGGAGATTTTGTGTAAAAAAGAAGCTCTTGAGGTAATTCATTATATCGGAAGAGGTGCATAGTATAGGGAGCATTGGCATCCGTCTGTTCTTCTTTACTTTTGTCTGTCTATCATCCCTGAGTCCATCCATTTTACAGATAGAAGTCACAGTTCTGAAAAGTGGCATGTGTTCATTTCATTTAATTTAGAAATACATGTATCCTTTTCCTTTGTCATAATCTTTAAACATCATTTTAGTCTTCACAAGTTTGTTATATAAACTTAATAAAGTTGATATTACAGATAGTCGTATGTATGTAGTGAAATATGATGAGAATATATAATTTTATATTAGTATGATTTGATATGGAGCTGCGTTTGATTTTATTTAATGTCGTACCTGGATTATTAATTGTATGATAGGGGTCAGCGTTTATTGACACAGGATGTCTAAGTACCTGGAGAAAACTTGTGTCTTTCAGTAGATATGTTGACAGACCTTTCCATTTCCACTGAGAAATTTCAATTATTTGACAAAATTCTCACTAATTCTCAGTTTTACCAGTACTGTGTACTGTAATATTAAAACTCAGTTTATTGAAGTATTAGATCTAAAGACTTTGATGCAAATTATATATATATTGTATATTTTTGATATGTATGGTAATTGTCATTTTCAGCAACCTAGTAATAAAATAGAACATGGACGTGTCAGTAATGGATTTACAAATAAAGGTAAGTACAGAAAGAAAAAGATCATATAGATATTCACTTAAAAGATAATCTATAATTTAGTATTTTTGGGAAGTTCTCAATAAGAAAGTGATAATTGAGAAAAATTATAAATGAAGTCCCAGTTTGTGAAATGCAGTAACACACTGAAAACAAAAGTAAATCTATAAATTTAATGCTTTAAACTAATTCTACAACAATATACTTCATTCTATGAGAAGTTTAAATTAATAATGAAAATTGGCATTTATATTTCAAGTATAGGACAAATATATAGTATAGGATAAATGTTATCCATTGTCCCTTGATGTTTTACTTAATGACCTTAACCATAGAGTTTGACCTTGATATTTTTAAGTTTCTTAGATTTTATTATATTTTTATGGGTCACCGTAAGGGTTAGGGGTTTTATATTGCATACATAAATTCCTCATGACCATAGGGTTTGTATCGTTCCATCACTTTCAACCTAGTAACCTTGACATTTAAGTTATATCTTAGCTTTTAAAATATCTTAAACTCAATCATATCGTATCTTTATTATGGTAAAGAGTTAAAGATTTAATATTTCACGCTTAGATTCCCTCCACTTTATACTGTGACTTTGGCCTATTGACCTATTGATCTCTTTAAAAATGTAAGATATGTAACTTTCAAATTTCAAATAAAGATACATTACCAAACTAAGGCTTTCATTTTAGATCATGACTTTTTACTTTATGACTTTGACATTTCACCTAGTTTTTAATGATAAGAGTTGAAATTATAATATTTCAAACAGAGGTACAATATGACAAATGTATTTACTTGAGATCATGCCTTTTCACTGATAGACCGTAACTTTGACATCTGACCTAAATTTAAAGGGTAAGAATAAGAACTTTCATCTTTGAAATATAGATACATGTGTACAATATGATAGGGCATTTTATTTGAGATCATGACATTTGACTCTCTGATCTTCATACTTTTACTTATTTTCACAGTGTAAGATTTAGATCTTTCATATTTCAAACATAGATACATTATGAGGTCATGACATTTGATCCATTGAACTTGACCTATTCATAATACTGTACATGACGTATTAATTGATAATGAACTGATCCTATTCCAGATTTGTTGCTGCATTTATGGACATACTCTATTTTATTGTCTTAACATTCAAAAGAAGTCCTGCATTTCAAAATCTTATATGAAACTAATGCAAGTAGAAATGCTTTATTGCCAATATGTAATATGAAGTAAATATCATAATTACACATGTTTCAGTTATTATAAATGTCATAAAATTTGTTTTCCAGCCACTGTAGTTCATGATCGTCTATGTCAGTTAATCTCCAAGAACATGGGACAGACAATAACATTAGGGGTATGCAGTAACATTCCTTTTCTTTTAAGTATATTATCAGAACTTCCAAAATATAAATGCACTTGCATCTTGTATTAAATCTAATGGGTATTGAATCTTTTCATTATACAGAGTTATTTCCTATTTGAGACGGTATGGGACCTAAAAACAATTATGACATCATCAGTTTCCTGTGAAAACATCATTTATGGACCCTATGAAAACATCATTTGTGGACTATCATTTCCCTGAGTTTTACATCTGTTTCCACAGAATTTAATGACGTCATAATTGTTTTACGTCAGATACCATCCATAATGGGAGTAACTCTGTATAGCAGAAAGACCAAATACAAGTGAAGTAAAACTGCACTTATGATATTTTCCTATGAATGGTTACATCAGTGAACTAGGAATCTACAAGGTTTAAGAGGGAGAGATCAAATTTTACTGATAATTTGGCAAAAGAGAGAAGGGAGTAAGACTTTAGTCAACGACTCTACTTAAAATTATTTTCTGTCTCCAAAAAGTGATCAAAGCTTTTTATGCCAACAACTTCAGTCTTCATTGAATGTTGGATATACTGTCTAACATTTAATACATGTAGTTCAAATTGTTAAAAACAATTAGGAATTTATAAAAAGTAGTTAAATAAGGGTTAAGTGAACGAATATATGTGATAAATTTAACAGAGGTCTACATTGTTTGCCAGCTGATTAGAATCAGATCTTAATTGCCAGAGTGGTTCAGATATTCATTTGCATTGAATTGAAACACCCCCAACACCCCCTTAACACCCCAACACCCCCCAATTTTTTTTATGATGTTTATTACGTTTTATTTACATTTTATTGTGACTTCTTTTCAGCAATATGTCGTCAGTAAGAAGTTAGATCTGATATACCCACGGGCGGCTTCCTATATAGCCAACCCTCAGGGCTTCTCATTGTCATCAGACAGAACTGGATTAGATGTCTATTTCCAAGATTTGTCAGCACTGTACACTCTGTCATCACTCTCTCGCCAGATTAATTCTGATCTTCAGAATTTATCTGATCATAAGTACATTGCTCATCAGACTGCTATATTATATGTGAGTCCTGAGAAATGTTTCAGAATACTATTTTACACAACATTAAAACATCATTTATAATATATATATATTTAAATATATATATATATATATTATATATATATATATATGTATATATATATATGTATGTATATATATATAAATATATATACATTCAAACCTCGTTATCTTGAAGTCAGAGGGACCGTGGAAAATACTTCGAGATATCCGTTGTTCGAGATATCCAAATTTCGAGTTTAGGATCACAAATCTTGTAGTTGTTAATGTACGCCGATTCATTTGACATTTGTGATTATTATAGTAGATGCATGAGGTATACATGTATTTATCAATAAATACGCATGAAGATGTACATATTGCATTGTTCCTAAATAATTAATCTAAATCTCATCAT
This sequence comes from Pteria penguin, assembly GCA_035048485.1. Taxonomy (NCBI): domain Eukaryota; kingdom Metazoa; phylum Mollusca; class Bivalvia; order Pterioida; family Pteriidae; genus Pteria; species Pteria penguin. The sequence goes on along the minus strand of CM068583.1, from coordinate 18,081,587 downwards.
ACCTTTTATATTTTATGAATATATAGAGAATATACTCCAAAACTGAAAAGGTCGTCTTTCCTTTTCAGTAACATCGTAATTTAAATCCAATACTGGATATAACTGTCTTTATACTATACCTAAAACCGAGGACAGGCTAACACGTATGACAAGATAAAGACACACATTATAATTTAATTTAATTACTATGACTTTGCATAAAAATACATAGACATACACACAGATTGGAAATAGTAATAATTAATGAACAGTGTCAAGAAATTTCTTTAAACGCAGGTATGAAAAAGCACTAATTACAGTTAATAATAATTATCTAATTTTGTGTCGAGTTTGATAAGCTGTCATCATTTATTAATATTTGGTATAAATAACATGGTATGCACGGACGCGATCGATTATGTAATTACTGCGGCTTTGTACACCGACACGGTCAATTGATCACACCACGCGAGCGACCTATCATTTAGGGTAAACGCCGTGGGGAATTTTGTCAATAAGAAGCCAACTTCGAGATAAACCGGTAAATAAGAACTTCGGGACTTGGGTGACTTGGGCGATACTTACTTGACACTAGGTGGAGCAGATTACTTGAAAATTGTGCACCATTTCAAACAAATTACCACATATATATTATACTAAAAAAGATTTAAAAGAGTTTAAAAGTAATCCTTATGATTTAATTTACAACAAGATCTTGCGTCATTTATTCAAAATCAGTCCTTAAAAATGTTTAATGTTAAGTTCTTAACAAAGTTGCTGACCTTTTGACATTACATGTAACACATTATGTTTGCATTATTGTCCCCCACTTTTAGCGAAAGCATGGGGAGATTAAATCTCATTTGTCTGTCTGTCTGTCACAAAAGCTTTAACCTTGGTCATAACTTTTTAACCATAAGACATAGGGCCTTCATATTTGGTATGTGTGTCCCTAATTGCAATACCTTTCCGTTGGTACAATGTACCAACATTTTTAATCATGTGACCTTGACCGTGACCTTTGATTCTCAATCATGTTAGAATCTAGTATAATATCATCAAATATTACAAGGTTCTGCTGCAGATACATGTAGACATGCACAACCATGACAGTATGTCACAGATCACTGCACCCTTACTGATAGAACCCCGAAAACGGATGACCACAATTCTCTGAATTTGCTTGTTTATTTTATGACATCAGAGATAAATTAGGTTATTGACCTACATCCAGGTTTACTCTCACCAACGAAAATGATTTTAGAAGTAGAAGTAATATGAATCACTGATGTTATTTAAAACTTTTTTGTAATGACCATGCTTTTGATATATTTGCAAGACAATATTTATACGCCCGCATTTAAACATGTAGGCATATTATGCTATACTGCTGTCGTCTGTCTGTCCGTCCGTCCATCCTTGTCCGGGCTTCTCCTCCTTAAATAAAGGGGGAACAAAACTTTTGATGGTGTCATATGAAAGGATGTGGTTTGTATTTGTGCATGTGAGTTTCAAAGTTGGGGTCAGGCCCCTGGGGTGGGGGAAAATGGGCAGGGTCGGAAAGGTTTTCTGGGCTTCTACTCCTTATTTAAAGGGGGAACAAAACTTTTGATGGTGTCATATGAAAGGATGTGGCTTGTAGACCACATTAAAACATGATGTGGGCGTATCATGCACCCATTAGCAGTGCTCTATTTTTTGTGAGAAGAAATATGAATGCTATGTTTTATTATCAAAACGAAGGATAGCATGCACTCTATTTTCACATGAAGTAACAATGGCAAAAGTAAAGCTCTCACAAATAAAAAGTGTTTCTTCACAGTATAATAATTAGCACATTATTTTATTAAATTATTTAAATGATTGGGTATAAACATTTTTATTTGTTTTTGCCTTTATTACAGCAAGCTGTGAATAACGTAGGTGGCACTATGTTAGAACCCTATAAGAAAAGTATCGAAGAAAACTTTAAGGCCATCAAAGCTACTCTGAGCCAGGACCATGGAGGTACCAGGCAATTGGAGCCACAGCAGAAAGAATGGTAACTTAACTTGCTAAAGCTGCTATAAGTCACATGTCATTGATGTACAGACTTACATTATTTAATCTGACAGAAGTTTTGTTAAAAAAATTATTAACCGCAAGATATGATCCCATTTTCAGAACATGATGTAGGATAGTAGTGCCACACATTTCTTATATTTCTTAAACTTGCATTTTTTGGCGAGATTGCAAAGCAATTCTGATCTATAGATTGGCGATGTATGTACATTTGTCCATCTGTCTGTCCATCCACATTTTGGTTACCGTTTCTGGTTGAAGCAAAATCTCAGCAACTAAGAGGAGTATAAACTGTATGCTTCATACATAGGTTCCTTGTGATCAAAGCTTTCAAATTATGCCATGACTTTTGATCTAGTGACCTTGACCTTGAACTTTGACCTACTTTTAAGAAACTTGCGTGATGTCTTTTGAACAATAGGAATAGGGCTTTGATACTTCACAAATAGGTTCTTTATGATGAATGCTTTCATTTGATACCATGACTTTTGACCTTGTTCTGAATTTGCTTTGCAATCAGGCCATACCATCTGTAGCGTTTCTTGTTGATAAAGGGATTGGCAGGCACAAACAGTGCATTGCAGCATCAAATTGAAGAAGTGCCTTGCATATTTAAACATTAAACAAGTGGTCAATAACAGTTTTCCTCCAATCTGTCATTGGAGGGTGATGCACACAGGAATACCCCTATCTTTCTATCAGTGTGTCCATCTGTCCGTCCAGTTTAGAAACTCTATAAGCAGATTTCTCTTACAGTATTAGATAAAGGGCTTTCATACTTCACACACATTCACCATAAAAAGTACTACATTTTGAGACAAGACATTTGGCCTAGTGACCTTGACCTTGACCTTTGGTCTTGTAATAATGTACTTAATTAAGAAATTCTGTAGCAGATTTCTTTAACAGAATAAGCAATAAGGCATTCACATTTCATGCACACATTCACCATAACAAGTACTACATTTTGATACCAAGACATTTGACCTTGTGACCTTGACATTGAACTTGTAAAGGTAACTTGGTTAAGAAGTTCTGTAAGCATTTTGAATAGTAGGACTTTCATATTTCATACACACACATTCACCATAACAAGTTTTGCATTTTGATACTAAGGCATTTGACCTATTGACCTTGAATAATAAAATGATTGAGAAAGAAGATTTCTCTTATAATGTATGAGACAAAGGTTTCATATTTCACACACACATTATGAATCATGAATTATTCACCAAGACATGTACAACACATGCACTTTATCCTATTCCAAATTTGTTATCACAAGAGGTATTAGTCCAGTTCATGGACAAACATCAAGTGGGTTTTATTGTTTTGATTTTTGTTTTTCCACAGGTTTATGAATTTAACAAGTGGAATCGTAAACACTATAAACAGCTTTCCCATAGAGTATACCACAGAAATGGTACAGTTGGCAGCGGTACTCAAACAGTCTTAGCATGTTTATTGAGAATCTCATCTTTCAAAGCTCTGAGTGACATATTGTGTATATTTTATTTCTTTCTTTATGGTATATTTATTTAGCTTTTTAAAAGCAGTCATCTGCCGAAGCAACAAAGACTTGGGGACTACTTTAAACTGCCTGTTATTGATTTTATATGGGAAAGGTTTGTGACTTATGAAGTATGTAAATATGTGTATTTGTGTGTACACCCATACTAGTGGTAGACTTGGTTTAGTGGTAAGGAATTTGATACGCAGTGTAACTGATTTAGGTTCAGTTCCAAGATTGTACCGCTACATGTATGCACTAGAAATTTCTTCTTTTTTTTTTTTTTCTTTTTTCCATTACAGCATGTATTAGAACATGGACTGAAGAATGCACCAAAGATTTTTGTATATGATCTCATATTCTTTTGTATAGGGGAAGAAAATCCGTTCATTTAGATATGCATAAACAATTTACCATGATTTACCGGTAATGATGTACGTGATTTGTGATGAATTATTTTCAAATTCACAAGTCTATCTCTCACAGTATTTAGATAATTAATTCATTGATTATTTAATCATGTAAAAATGTGTATCTTAAATGTCATTCTACAGCATGTATAATAGATATAGATCTATGTCAATCATTTTTGAAATTTTATGTGGTCTCATACTGTAATATTTGATTTATTGTGTTATTAGGTTCAAAGTGTCTCTCTTAAGGGGATGTTACCTAATTCAGAGAGAGAGAGAAAGTCTTCATTATGTCATCTGTAACATTCCTGTAAAGTAATATGACACTTGGGCATCATTTTGTTATGAAGTCTTCTCTGTTGTAGAAGATGTAACTTAAAATATTCATGTATAATTTGTTGCAGCATTTTATGATGTACTTGATAATAACAATACAAAACCTTTACAAATGTGCAATATCATCACCCTTTATCATATGTGTGTTTCACAATTCATTTTCCTATCATTTATTCACTGTCTGATTAGTCTCTAGTATTTTTCTGTAGAATCCTGACAGAGAATCTCCCTTCAGAGTAAGATGTTCTTCATTTTACTTTTACTTGTGTTGAAATAAACAGTTAAAATATTGCAATTTGTATTTGCAGTTCTTAAATCTAATCTGCAGTAATGTGTTGCAGATTTGGGTTTTAGTGTATCTCCCCTGTGTGATTCTTATAAAGACAATATCACATTATCATTATATCTGAAGCAAACAAACATGACGTGATACCATGTCTATTTTATGTGACGCTGTACCCTGATTCTGAATGTAGTGTCTTTATTTGCGGTGAATTTTTATACCCCTTGCAGCAAAGTAGGGAGGGAGTTATATTGAAATCACTTTATCCATCCATCTGGTGTCCATAAGACATTCTAGTCCAAAGTTTTTCTCATTCACCTTTCCATAGATTCTATTGAAATTTTAGATTTAGCTTTATAACCACTAATAGATGTGCACTTCCCATCTATATCTCTTTGAAGCCATCGTTGATAGATGTATTATGGTATGGCATTGTGGGTCTGTCCAGACCTTGTTAACACGATACAGATCATATCGTTTAGGCTAGGACTTTCAACCTTGGTACACATATTTCTTATGGCATGAGGATGAACTCTTGCATGGATTTTAATAATATTTCGCAGAATTGTTGCCCAGGACCCTGGTGTGTCATGACCTGACTCAAAGATCATATCTGCAAGGTCAAGGTCATAATGCATATGATGGATAAATCTTTGTCTGGGCCATAACTCTTAACCCCTAATATGGATTTGAATAATATTTCACAGAATTGTTGCCCAAGACCTAAGGGTGCATCATGATCTTGACTCAAAGGTCATACCTGCAAGGTCAACTTCATTCAAGTTCATAATGAATATGATGAGTAAATCTTTGTTCGGTTCATAGCTGTTTACCCCTAACATGGATTTGAATATTATATTAGAGAATTGTTGCACAGGACCCAAGTGTTATATTTGCAAGGTCAAGGTCACACTGGATATGATGGATAAATCTTTGTCTGGGCCATATCTTTTTATTTTTTCTAAATAGAACCTTGTCCAGAATTTTCTCATTTACCTTCCTAGGGATTTCATTGAATTGATAGATTTAGATTCATTATCACAAAAGTGTGCGCCTCCAATTTTCATCTCTTTGGAGCCGTTTTTCAACATTTTTATGTGTGTGTTTGCCATTTTGGGTGCATAATGCATTTATTTCATTTTGGAACTTGATGCTATCCATAGACACAAACTTGTCTAGAGTTTCATTTTTTTCTTTGATTATACCTAAAAATATACAAGTGGGACATCCATTACACTTATACCATTGATGTATCTTAGGATGAATTATTGCATGCTTTGAATTTTGCTGCCGAGGGGAGTATTTGTTCCGTTATGACAGCTAATTCAATGGGCATGTTACGAATGTTGATTGAGATATGGCTTCTTTAGATGTTTTAGAAATAAGGAACATTATCTGTACAGTGCGTTATAGTCCACGTCGGTCAGAAGCCTGTATCTTACTTCTGTTTTGTCTTCTTTTGGATGTTAACTCGGGTAGATATTTTTGTCGTAGTCAAAAGTATTTTGTCTCTGGTGTTAGTGACAATAGATGTTTCCCTACTGAAACTATTTATTCTTGGACCCATTCACAAACTGAACAATAAATGACATTTTTCTAGTAATTATTTTCCTTAAACCAAAATGTCGTCAGCTGTCTGAATGCCTTTTTCATGGGCTGGTTGGCATACCTGACCAGGGGAGCTTAGATGAATCATTCCAATATTTCGCTCATGTAAAATACAAACTGCCAATTTAAATGCCTGGATCAATTTGTTTGCCTGATATTCTCAATTTGATAATTTTTTACGATTGAATCTCCACATTCCCCCTGGAGCTTTTGGTCGTCGGTGTATTTGCACGTTGTTAACAGTGCAAACTTTTTTTCCAGAACATCTTTTATCATTTTGTCTGACATAACAATATTATCACATCACATTACGCAAATGTCTGTAAAGACAGGAGCAAGAGACACAAGCTTTGTACACGCTATAAGGTAAGATGTTAAAGAAGCGAACACCGTAAGGTACATGTAGTAATCGTATATGAATTTTGATTTTAAGACTATTTTCCGAATTATATACGTTTCAACCTGAACTAGGACCACGAGGACTTCATTGAGCCTGGAATTTGTGTTTAGAAATCAACATACCTTGCAAGAAACGAAGTAACTTAACAAAATTTGAAGTTGAGAATAATTGAATTAAAACATTCATTATGTTGCATCCGGCAAATGTCAAAATTTTAAATTGATTTGTTTGAACGGTAATCACACATTCTACATCTAGAAGTTCCAAGAATTTGTGAAGGAAGCAGGTATTTTTGTATTTCTAGTAAAATCTTTGACCGTTCCTATCTTTTCAGCTATAACGATGGGATGCCATCTGCTGATTTAGAAATACGTTAGGATATACAACATAAGTTGTACATGTATTACTTTCACAAAAACAGCTTTAATCAAGAAGGGGAGTTAATATCCAGAAAGTGGTGTGAAACATTGGACCATGTGGGAATTAAGAGATTGCCATTTTTGGGGTAAAAAGCTTAAGCAAAATCTGGCAAATAAAGTAGTCAAACATCGCCGTATAGGATACCATACTGTGTATTCTGTCACTAATGAATATAGATCTATAGTCTATATCATCAAACGATAACAAATTCTCGAGATGTAGAAGCTTTCTTTCATTTGTCCGGTATATCTAGATTTTTGTCTTATCCTTCTTTTTCTTCTTCCAATACGAAGTGTACTCAAAAATTGAGCGTTATACTTCATGAAGCTGTTGCCATTCTCTGAATAACCGCTCGTGCAAAATGTGTGTAATAAAGTGGTCAAGCAAAACAGCTGTATTAGTGCTATAGCAGTTTCCGGACGTTTTGGGGGGTTTTTGGACGATAACTATTTTTTTACCCTACAAAACTGTTTGATATTTGGCAAACATAATGATTGACTATGACACTCCATCTAAGTAAAATTAGAGTTTGGATCCGCATTCGACGATCGTTACAGTATGGAATCCGGATAGGGTTATATTCACACCATCGCATTATAAAATTGGAAAACTGAAATGCGATGGCGATAATGCAATGGCGATGACGCGATGGTGTGATGGTGCGATTGCGATATTGCGATAATTTGAAAACGCTGAAGCGATGGAGCATTGCTTCGTCGTTATCGCACTATCGCTTCATTGTCATCATACTATCGCGTCATCGCCATGGCATTATCGCACCATCATATCATCGCCTTTTCATAGTTTAATGGTTTTGCTATGCGCATGTACATTTTTCGATGTCCGTTTGAGAAAATGGCTGACATTTATGAAGCCACATGCAATTATTTCTTTCGGTAATATATAAACGAGGAGATACGACTGCTAATTATGTGTGTGTAGATGTGTGTGTGTGTTTATAAATCATATAAGTATCCCTTTAACCATTCATTCAGACACGTTTTCCTTCAACGAAACGGGTATTGTATTTTACAAAGTAGAACGTTCTGATGAACCTAGTCCTGTCGTGAAAATTGTATTATAAAAACCATCTTAGTTCATGAGTGTATAATGTTTACCTTGTTGTAGTTCCAGCTTCAAAGACTTAGTTTAAAAAGACGGACTACTTTAGGTAATATTGAAAGGGCAATTACAGATATGCAGGTGATTTGAATTTTTATCAATGCAACATATATGCAATCTAGTTTTTCCATAGCGAGGGGCTCTGTGAAAGAGACTATATATACCGTCATATGCATCCCAGTTAAAGTAAAATAATTTGTGAGGGGCATTGAATAAATTTATGTTATCAACCTAAATTGTATCTTGTTACTATTCAAACGGGTGGGAATGGCGGGAATGTACAAAAGCCAATTAGTGTCAAAGAAAAAATAAAAATATATCATTAATTATAAAATAAAAAGGGGAATTTCTCCCCAAAGTTCCCTCGATGACCACAACACGGAAGTAGATTCTAATACCGATGTCTTCCAGGACGACTCCTGTGCCTTATCTTCACAGCTGCTTTTTTTCTTCATTATTTGATTTTTAAAATGCAAGTTTTTTTTAATATCCTATGTCATCTACGCCATCCCTGAATGAATGTTTCCAGCATTCGTCCACGTAGTAGTACAGTTTTAGATGTATATATCAAAACGTTCATTCAAACGTATTCATATCACCGATATTTTTTCACATAAGTACATCTATATATACATTGAAAACGTATCAAAGTATGTTTTTAAAGAAATACACGTTTCATTAATCTAAAAGGATGAAATGAGATTCAATGGTCAGATGCTGGGATGTCGGCTGATGCAACGGCGTTTGTTGACATAGCACGGTATATCTCTAGGCAGATATGTTAAAATACAATAGTAACGCCGTCAATAATAAATTAACTAAAGTTTATTTCTTTTAATAAATTAATCGATTAATTAAAAAAAAAACAGCGAAAAATCCATTAACCCAAATAGAAGGAAACAATTACATGTGGCATCATCAATGTCGGCCATCTCCTCAAACGGACATCGAAAAATGTATATGTGCATGACAAAACTAATAAACTATGAAAGGGCGGTAATGCGATGGCGATGACGTGATAGTGCGATTAGGATCCATCGCTTCATCGTCATCGCACTACCGCGTCATCGCCATCGCATTATAGCACCATCTCATCATCGCCATCGCACCATCACACCATCGTGTCATTGTACTATCGCGTCATCGCCATCGCATTATCGCGTCATCGCCATTGCACTATCGCATCATCGCCATCGCATCATCGCGTAATCGCCATCGCATTATCGCACCATCGCCATCGCATCACAGTGTTTCAGTTATCCAACCTTACGATTCGATGGTGTGTATATGGCTCTATCCGGATTCCATACTACAGAAAACGATTTAGCTTCAGTATTTCGCCTTACTCCACACCTGTTTACTATTTTGGTCATTTCGTTATAACGAATGACCAAATTAGTGGCAAATAGTAAACAAGTGTTAGGAAAGGCGAAATACTGAAGCTAAAAACGATTGTGAGCGGATCCAAATTCTAATCTTAATTTCGAGGTTTAGAAGCCCTTTTACGCTTATACGGTAGATTTTTTCACCATAACCCTAAAGTGCCCTGTACATAGGCCACCCATATTTTCGCATCAGAGTAGAAGTTAAAAAGTTTTGTAAAAATCGCTAAATAATCGGGTTTGCTGTTAATTTTATTCATATCTACATAAAACGAAAGCCGACGAAAAATAGAACGAAACAGAAGATCCGAGTAAGGAAAATAACCCACAAAGCAAATTTGCAATGATCAAACATCAATTCTGATTGTAAATTTAATCATGAAATTTCAAACTATACATTTGACGTTTGCTGTCTCTTGCCGAATAACACTTTATTTATACTTTGATGTAAATCTGTTTTCGAACACGCGAATCTAGCTTCACAATTGCTATGCAATACTATATGAATAAACTACACTACTATACAAGCATGACAAGAGTAATTGAATAGTAATCTGTCTCCTTTGTATTCATATGTAGTACACTACCAGATCCTCAACTAAAATATGCAGCTGGTGATAGTAGGATTGGATCAATATATTTATATTTGGATGGATATGTATTGATACAGTGCATTTCAAATCCTCCCTGTCTATAAGCTGCTCAGGTTTTTAGCTTTTAAAATGTTAACTTAGAGATTTTTCCTCATTCAAGTAGAGATGAATAACAGACAAATATTATGAACTGTAAGTGATGATACCATTTGGATAAAAGAAATGTCTTCTGTGTCTGTCTAGAAGTGTGAGAGAGTTTTGGAGTACAATTTATCTGATCTGTTGATGGACAAAAATGTTCAGTGCAGGGTTTGACATTAACATTTTTCCCTACTGGTCCAATCGGACAAGTAGCCATGAAATTTACTTGTCCGAATATAAATTTTACTTGTCCGATAATGGGAAATACTGCTATTAAATGCGGTCCTAATATTAAGGGAGGAAGTAAAACATATTCCCGTAAAAATGACGTAAAGAACAATGGTACGTTATTGTGATGTCATAAGGGTGCTAACTCCAATCAATGTTACTAACTGATAGTACACAAGCGCCCCCTAACGGACATTACCTTCCATTTGTCAGTGCTGAATTTCTACAACTACTGTAATGAATAAAATAAAATTTAAACAATTTGCTAATTGTGTTAAAGTATTTTATTTAACGAATAGACAGAGTTCCTGATAAAGGTAAAAGGGAATTAGGAAATAACAGAAAAATTCCAACCAAATTGTCCAACAAGTGAACTTCGATCCCGATTGTAAAGTTGCCGACCTCACTTTGAAAATAAACTTCCTGATCATTGTTTTCTCACTGCACTGCTTTCCACTTTAAATTTTGATAAAAAAGATTACAATTCAGTTTCTTTTTTTAATTTGAAAACTTCTTTACAGAAAAATTACTTGTCCAATCGGACAAATACTTAGCAAGATTCACTTGTCAGTGAATAATTTTCACTGGTACCGGACAAGGGTTAATGTCAAGCCCTGCAGTGTTGTACTAACGTTAAAATGAGAGAAAATTAAATGTATATGGGAATGTGATATCATGAAACAGATAATCAACTCTACTTTTGCTGGAAATAGATTTTGACTACTAAAACTGCTCTTTAGATGTTAACTTTGGAGGTTTTTTTTCAGTTATGTAGACGTAAAAGGCAGACAGATGTCATGAACTGTAAATGGTGATCTGATTTAGATAGAACACATCATATCCTTGAACTAGATGGATTAAAAGAGTTGAAGTTTAGAATAAATAATGTGAATCTGAATTTCACTATGACCTATATGTACAAGAGTAATGATGCTGATGTCTGTGACACTGACAATGACAGTAGTGACAGTGACACTGCACTGTGTAAGTGTAACACCAATGTTGTCAATGATTGTACACTGTGTGAAAAAGTGAAACAAAAGAACAAGCCATTCTTGCTAGAGTCTTGTGTTCAACACAGAGAATGTTCACCCATTGTGGCCCGTTCAAATTCCACCAATTGTTCAGACTGCAAACAACACCTTCAGTTTTGTTGTAAAGAATTTGGAACCTGTACCTCTGAGCAAACTCCTGTTGGTGTCAATCAATTCTTTAAGCCTACTGAAGGTACTCATAAGGATGGAACAAACATAGGAAAATTGAATCCACGTTTAAATCCAATTGAAAAAAGAAGAAAACAGTATGATTTAAAACTATTTTCTTTAGAAGAAGAGCTGCGATCGGGTGAAAGAAGACTATTATGTGATTGCCCAATCAAATTCCACGGTGACTGTCAAATTACTATTCATAAAGACACCTGTCAATATTGGACTGAAAATAGTAAGAACTCTTACAATAAGTCTGATGCTTTGAAAACAACAGACAAAACAAAGTTATCCTTTCTTAGATCTGAATGGATACCAACAGAATCTAGTTCAGCATGTGAGTGTGTTGCAGAATCAAATGATAGTAGTTGTCAAAAGTCTTCAGATGTAGGTAGAAAAGATGGAGAAAAGGTCCAGAAAGTACCACAAAATGTCCATGCAGGAAAACACAATATGCATAGAAGGGTATGCAGTGGTACAGATAGTCATAATATGAAGTCTAAAAGAAAAAGGCCGAAGGGAAAATATCCACCATATTTGGAGATGAGAGAGACGTTACACTCCTCTGAAGATTCTGATCCATGCTGTAGTAGGAGATACTCAAAACAAAGGCACAGAAACAGTAAGTGTACCAAATACTGTATACACATAATGCAAAATTTCTGCTGATATATTCTGTTGAAGTTGTTGTGTCGCCTGCAAAGCATAGCAGTGCATAGGGATCACTTTGTCCAGCATTCGTCTGTCTGGTAGTCACACTTTCACATTATTGACGATATCTTTGTTAGTTAATATGGTAAGTTGACAAAACTTTGCAAGGCTTAACAAGCAAACAAAGACATTTTAGTTGGCACCAAAGTTTTTGATCCTATGACTTTTACCTTGGAGTTTGGCCTTCACTTTAATAAATTTAACCTTGGCCATAACTTTTGAATGGCAAATGATAGAGCTTGGATATCTCACATGTGTATTTCTTGTCACAAGGCCTTTTTGTAGACACCAGAATTTCTGATGTTGTAACCTTGACCTTAGAGTTTGACCTACTTTTTACTTGGCCATAATTTTCAAATGACACATGATAGGGCTTTCATATTTCACATGTGTATTCCTAAGGACAATATCCTTCTGTCGACACAATTTTTTTTACCTTGTGACCTTGACCTTGGAGTTTGACCTACTTAAAAAAAAAATTTCCTTGACCTTAATTTTTGAATGGCAAGTGATAGGGCTTTGATGTCTAATATGTATATTTATGACAAGGACTTGTGACCTTGACCTATGACCTTGACCTTGAAGATTGACCTACTCTTAGGATTGTCCAGTAACACTTTTTTTCACATTAACAGATTACAATATTATTTTTTAGTCCATACTGATGCTTTAGTTATTGTGAAGGTATTTATGTCAAGTGTTTTGTTTATAAGTCTATGCTTGTGATGTAAATAGAAAAAATGAAGCCATTTCAAATGAAACCAAGGTCAGTGACTTGTTAAAAAGCCCCACCGGTGACACATGTGTTCACTTGAACACCTATTCTAGTTTAAGAGAAGGCAATTCCATGGGTACAAAAATTAGTGGTTTCACAAATGAAAATGATCACCAAAACAAAGTGATGTCATTCTCTTCAGATTGTAGGGAGAGCATTATGCATTGAAGAATGACGACATAAACAAAACCATAATACTCAGAATAAGTGAATAAAGTAACTTTTCTTCTGAAGTTAAGAGTGTCATAGTCAAATGTGCCATTGAAAATGGAATTGCTTGAATTAAATTAACAACACCTTCAACAAGGTGCATTTAATGGAATAAGCCAAGGATATTTTCTTTGAATTATCAAGATGCGTTATTACAAATCATTAAAATTTAAATAACACCAAAGTTAATAATTTTTTGCCACCTAATCATTTATTGGTCATCAATCCAAGGACGAGTTCCAAGGATGATTAGGGGCCAGATTCAGATCATATGAGTTTTGCTTAGAGAAACGTAGACTGGTTTCACATTCACAGTTTTTATTTGACTATGTAAAAACAGAAAGTTAATCCACAGCACAAAGTTCAAGTTATGAAGTAAATAGGATGGTTTTTCTTTTCCAAGGTCTTCCATCTTTTTTTTTCTTGACGACAATACGTTATGTCATCCCCCAAATATATAATATATATAAATATAATTAAAATTAATGTTAAGGCTTCCATTTGATAAGTGTTTGAAAGGATGTTGTATACCATATTTCTAACTTTTAATTTACATGTATGACAGGTATCATTTACTGTTTTTGTACTGCTAGATCCTTGATGATGATAAACAAATATAGCATATATTTTCACATTTCTTTCCTCACAGATCGTCGCAAGTCAGAGAGCTCTCAAGAAAAGTCCACCAAAGACCAATCAGAATCAACAGAGGCTACATTATCCACAGATGACAAATCTACGCAGTCATGTGATTTCTTACCTGGGTTGCGTTATGCTATTCCATTTTTGTCTGAAAAATTGAAATCTAGTCTTTTCACCCGTCTTCAGTCTTGTAGTGGTGCTGGAACCCAAGTTGGTGACAGTTTACCAGAAGCTTCACCGTTGCTAAGCAACAATACGGAGGAATTACACAGACCGGAAGAGAAGTCACTGAATAATTCGCAAAGAGAACACTCTGATGGTCACCTGGAGCTTGGAGAAGATAGTCCTCATTATTTTTCCTCTTTCAAATCTTGCTCTGATAGTATGACAACATCAGATTGGAATTTATCTCCAGGTGAGATGATTTGTTGAGATTTTTTCTAAGAAGGATTTTTGTTACAGGTGTAGTATTATTGTTTTTAATTTATTCACTATACATATACATGCATGTATCAGTACAACCATATTGAATGCATGTAGGAAGTGACTGATCTCTGATTGCTTGATATCAGACTTGTTGGCACACTTTTTCATTATGCTGTCATAAAAAAGTAGCCTGTCAACATTGATTTCATTCTGATGTCTGAATGAAAGCATTTAGCCTTGGTTAAAATAGATGTGGTGATTCCTGATTTTAATCACAATATAAAAAGTGGTATATTGAAAAATATCTCAAGGTATGGTGAAACACTTCAAACTTGATACATAAAAACGAGTTTGAGGTGTTAAAAGTTTAAGGAAAACTTGAATAAAATTAATGTTCTTGAAAGATGCCGTAGTCTGTCAAAATTTAATGATAATCATGGAATAGAAAAAGATTATGTTGAAAAGGTCCAAGATACAATATTTAAGACAAAAAATCAATCAAGATTATAGCCAATTTTTATATAGTTTATTGTCAGAATTTAGGTAGTAACAGTTTCATACTCTAGATGTAAAGAAAGAGAGAAAGAACAATAGGTGAACTCTCTCTCATTTTTAACAACTATTCAGATGATTGAAAGAATAACTGTCAAGTAACACTGTTCCCAAATAGTGATTGAAGTAGTACATTATTATAATTGGTGAGAAAATTTTTTTAGCAACTTTTCATGGCTGATGTCTCAGTGAGGTAAAGCCAGGATCTCTTGTCATGTATATCACATTGATGCTAACGACACCAGCTGCCAAAAATGAGAAGAATAGCTTTAATTGTGAGGTCTCATTCAGAATTAAGACTTGGGTGACCAGCTGTACACAAGTCATGGATGACCTTGTCATAATGAGACGATGCATATTTCCATTGTTTCTACTTAAATGTCTATCAAAGTGCTTCAGATCCTAGCCTCTGTTTCATTTTGCTTTAATATGATGTGGGCATTTCTTGGATTCTTTAGTAGTGCCCTAATTTTTTCTCAAATCTATTTCTGATTATTCTGTTTAATGGCATCAGTATCAACTTTGCTTAAAATTTTGTCATTTAACATTACTTGAAAAGGATGGAAGTATATACTTGTCTTCAGATATGTGTTCATTGAGGAAAAAGATACTATTCTTTACATTTTCCTTGAATGTACACTTGTTATACCTTTGTGGAATTCCAAAGTTTTCATATCCACAATATTACCCCTTAAAGAATTCATTTTGATGTCATATTTGGAGAAAAATCTGGGGAAAAAATTGTCATTAATTTTATTATACTTTATGTAAAACAATCCATATATTTCAACAGCAAACAAAACAAACTGCCAAATCTACATGGTTGGTTGTCCACATCAAAATTAAACAAATTTTGCAGCCCAAGAAAATGGAAAGAAATGTTTATAAACCTGCAAAATATGCATGTAATAATTCATCTAATTTCCATTCTGTTCAATTACAATGCATAACTGGTTTGTATTTTTGGTTTTTGAATGGTGTCTTTTGAAGAGCTTATTTCTCCTGCTTATAATACAACCAACCACATGTGTAAATGATTCTTTGTATACATGTAAGAGTGCAGATGTGTGAATATTGAAAATCTTCACTTCTTAACACAGACTTACCTGATTTAAGTGATCACCAAAGGAAAAAGTGGTTACTTAATGCAGGTTGTGTCTTAATACAGGTCGAAAGTAGTTGTAAGGTAAAAAGAAAGGGTGTTGTTTAGGACAAGTGATTGCTTAATACATGTGGTCTTTAAAGCAGAATTGACTGTATAATTCTAGTTTACTCATGCACTAAATTCTCATTTATTGACTGGATTGCAAAGCCAGTATGGTCTATGAATTGGTGAAGTCTGTTTGTCCATTCGTCTGTCTTTCTGGCGTCAACAATTTGTGTTTAGCTTGACCTCTAGCATACCGTTAATGATACCATCTTCAAACTTGGTCAGTTTGTAGACAATGATGAATTCTTCCTGACTGACACAAAAGTTGGTGACCTTGACCTCGATTTTATGCTTCAGTGAACACAGTTTGATTATATGTTTAGCTTGATTTCTTGCATACCATTAATGATACCAACTTCAAACATGGTTAGTTTGTAGATATTGATGAGTTCTTTTTTAAATGACACAGAATTTGGTGACCTTGACCTTGATTTTATATTTAGTAAACACAGTCAGATTTTGCATTTAGCGTCATCTCTTGCATACTGTTAATGATACCAACTTCAAACTTGGTTGGGTTGTAGACATTGATGAGTTTCTCCTGACCAACACAAAATTTGGTGACCTTGACCTCAATTTTACACTTCATTGAACACCAGTCTGATTTTGCTTTGCAATCCGGTCATACTGTCTTTGGCTGTTTCTTGTTTTGTAAAGTTGTATTGTTGACAAAAAAAAAACAAACCAGAAAATCTCAAAAATTGATGATACGTGTCCTTTGAAGTTTTGAATTTCTGATTCAACCTGTTCTATTTTTATATGATTTGTTTTATAGCAGGATCTTCTCTCTTTGATTGTGGTTCATCTAATCAACAAAGTGAGACCGAAATCCAGGCATTGGAATGCAATAACACTGCTGTACCTTGCTTTTGTGAATGCGTAGATAAAATCCAGGAGTGCAATGACAAAGAAAGGAGGGATAACTGCACTTGTAATGACTGTGGAATAAACACAACAACTAAATGTAACTTCGATGATTCAGCATCTGTATGTAATAATGTACAAAATGAGACGGTAGAGGGATCTTACAGAGAAGAATCAGAATTATATCAATCAAGTGATTTTGGAGGTGACAAGGAACTAAGAGGTGCCAATTGTAAAGGTGCAGAAGAAGGTGCAACATGTAAAATTGATGGAGAAGTACCAGATTCTAGATCCACCAATTTAGAGGAATCAGGATTGTCTCTTAGTTTTGATTGGCCGAGATATGCTGGGATGATGAGCCCTGAATCTGAGACTGAGAGACCACAAGGTGCTGAGGGTGGGATGCCGAGATCCATCTCAGATTTACTCACAGATCTAGAGAGGATAAACTTAATCGATAGTTTCTTGAGTGATCCAGAAGACAATGGTGATGACTGCAAGGTAAGGGCATCAGTAGTGGTGGATATTTAGCATAAGTATATTATGATTACTGATTTCTGGAGATAGAGGCATGCTTCTTGTTAAGGCATACTTAGTACTTTCCATATGCATGTATTGGGAACCAGAATACAGTTTGGGCATGGTCCCTTCTGTCAACAAATTTTCTCAATTAAATTTTAAAATCAGGATTCAAGTTAAGATATGTCCTTTGCTTTATTTTCATTTTGTCATAACTTTAAAAATATATTTACATTGTAGATAGGCACTTTGTAATGTTAAAACATTGAGCTATAAATGTATTTGGTGGGTAATAGTGTCAAATTGGAGGAATCCATTATCAGAAGGGTGTTAGTTCCTAGCTTATAAAAGAACTTCGATACTTAAGGACCTTTCCATTTCAGTTTTCTATTTTTAAAATGTCCCAAATAGCCACCTGATGCATTCCTGAACCTGGAGTTATATTCAGTTTCTTTGCCTTCATAGTGTAAAGTACTATTATATAGAGGTTACGCCTCAGAAAACTTTCTGCACTCCCCTTTTCAATTCATCTTCAACATTCAGGATGACGTCGTGGTGCGCATGACGTTTACTTCGTGTAAAATTTACTATAGAGAAGGTCCTTTCAAATTTTTAAATCCTCCATAGTTTCTTTATATATACATTTCTTGTCGTGAAAATATGCCGAGGAGTTACAACAAAATAGATTTGAAAGGTTATGTCAACAGTTTTCTCCAATTGTAATGGGAGGAACCAAGCCCAGACAGTATAGTCCTTTAGAGTGAAGGTTGTATAAGATTCAATCATAGAGGCTGTAACTGATTGATAGAAAAGTAGGAATACATGACTGACTTCAATACAGTAGTCAAGCCGGTGTGGCTCAGTGGATAAGGTGCTTGGCTCGTGGCCGAGAGGTCTGGATTCAACTCCCATCCTGGGCATATCGGTGTTGAACAGTCTTCTGTATTTTGGATGAGACAATAAAAACCAATTCCCGTGTCATGGTAGGCGTGGCACATAAAAGATCCCTCACTGCTTCGGGTAGGTCCATTGCATTGGTCTAAATTTCTATGCAACGCGTTTGGCAGATGCTGTCACCATATAAGTGAAATAATCGTGGAGTGACATAGAAGAATATTCAGTCAAATAATCAATCAATACAGTAGCCTTTCATTTCTTGAACACATACGTAGAACTTGAAGGGTCCATGTACACAGTGTCAGTTCAAAGGATTTGAGTTAGTATTAATACATGTTGATACATAGAAAATAGAATCAGGATTTAGTACTTTATTTCAAACTAATTTTATTTATCTGTGTTTCAGTAAATGAGAGTAGACTGATTTGAAAATAAATATAATCAATTAGTCCTTAGCGGAAAAAATTATGAAACCTCTCCAGTATTTCTTGTTTATTTGATGCTAAAAAATAAATGCAGAACAAACCAAGCAAATCATGTATAACGTGTAAATTGTGCTATTTTTGCTGATTTTAGCTTACAAGAAAGATGTACCAAATATTTGGTCTAAAGATTATTGTCTTCAAAATTTGATTAAAATGTGTTTTCCGGAGGTTTACGATTTTGATTCTTGCCTTTCTGTTCCAGAGTACAAAGAGTTCAGACAGCTTTCTGAAGAATGCTTCTGCAGTTTGTAGCAGTTCAGAAAATGGTGAAGCTGATGATGAATTTGAATGTGACTGTGATCACTGTCATCTTGAAAGGTCAAGGTCACTCAACCCAAGTGAAGGTCATCAACAAGGAGAAGATGACATTTATGCCATTCCAGATTTCCATTTTGACCACAATACAGATCATATTTTCTCCCTTCCCTCTCTACTGGGAACAGACCAAAATAGACAGGATAGGTACATAAAACATCTGAGTAAATGTATGTTTACCTCTTCATGTACACCAGGATTACCAAGAAAGTAAAATTTGTATTTGCTAATAGGAGGATGCATTTGAAATAAGATACAAATTTTGATTATGGTAGTAATTGATACATATACTTGTTGGTACAGTTGATTCATGTGCACTTAAACACAAATGATACTTACTTCTAACTTCATAGCTCTGATTCAGTGTTGAAAACTCGAAAACCCTGGATTGTCAAAATGATTATGCAGTTCCAATCACCTGTCTGTTCAGTTTATTAACAACATGAAAACCTCAATATCTCAAACCCAGGGTTTTCAGTAAGAATTATTTAAGGAGGTGATTTAGAAATTTGAGGCATATCATTTTGAGGGCCGTATGCATGAATGCTAGAAGTAAATTTCAGATCAGAGGAAATTTGAACTGGCAATTTCTGTCATTTTGAAGCGGTGGCATTTCGCCGGATGCTGCCTCTTACTGACATCCCTGCAAACCTACTGTAATTAATTTTGAAGGTTCCATACGCTTTGAGTTATAGAAGTTCAACTTTATATTTAGGTTTTATCCCTGGTAAAAAATCAACAGGATCTCCTCTTTAATTGAAGTAGTAACTAGTATCTTAATCCTTTAAAGTTTG
This sequence comes from Pteria penguin, assembly GCA_035048485.1. Classification (NCBI taxonomy): domain Eukaryota; kingdom Metazoa; phylum Mollusca; class Bivalvia; order Pterioida; family Pteriidae; genus Pteria; species Pteria penguin. The sequence goes on along the minus strand of CM068583.1, from coordinate 18,061,506 downwards.
ACTTTTCAAGACTGAGACTCTGAATTCTGTCAGAATTTACAAAATTCTTTGAAGCAAAGTCTGTAAATGATCTTTTTGTGATTCATCCATTCAGAAATATTTTGATTTATATAAGAGTATTCAACATTGGGTTGTTTTTGATATCATATTAAAGGAAAAGAAGCTTACTCAGTGTTTTGTACATGTACAGGTAAGTACTGCTTTGTTTAAATAAATTGTATGAAATCTTTATATGAGTTTATGCACTTTTGACAAAAATAATATTCAGTTGTTTTCGGCATTTTTCATCATAGAATTGAAGACTCTGAGAATGAAGATACTGTCTTTAGTATGCTACCATCAGAACCTTTAGAAGAGTTTGTCTACGACATTCGTAGAGAAATAGAGGAAGGCTTCGAGGTAAAGAAACCATGTGGTTTGTTGAAGTGCAGTAATGTCATTTGTTACCATTTAAATTTTCCAAAGAGGTAGATCTAGCCTCAAAGGGCAAATTTTCTCATATTAGACAACTTTCCCAATACAAAATGTGCCCTCATTCTTTGCAAGTTTCTTACAGTAGTTTCTTACCTCCAACAAACCCCAATATAACAGCCTTCACCTGTTACATCCTGTCTCAAAGTAGTGACTTTTTTTATGGAATCATAGGAAGAAATACCTCCAAGATAAACCCCTAGTTCTCTGATTGTGTGAATTACAGGAAGAAAAAGTCCAAAATACTCTAAACTGTCTATTGGCGATCAATGCAGGTTATTAAACATGAAAGAAGACTATCAAATCAAGTAAACAGCACTATAAAATGTGAAAATAACCCGTCATATTTTTTCAGCATTCTCCTCTTTCTAATGGATAGTATAAAGAACTACAAAATATTCACTGATTCAGTAAGGTGAGTTGTCTGCCTTTTATTAGAACTCCCACACCTCTAGAGGTATTAAAATTGAATTAACATCCATTGCACAACTTCAATACCACTCCTATTCCGATCTCACAAACTACTTAAATCAACAAGGGCAGATAACTCATCAGATTTAAATGGTCTATACAAACACAAAAATCAACAAATATAGACACACTGTAGAGTTCTATGCTACAGTCTCTCTCTATATATATGTTATTGATATAAGTGTTTTCTGTTATATTATAGAGAGTGATCCTTCAGATGTTACAGTTACATCCGGAGCTGATGAACGATTCTGCCCCTCCCCCTGCCAGCACCGAGGTTGTAGACAATCTACCAATGACTCCAGTTTCACAAGATATTATTGGTAGGATGGAGATTTTTTTTCAGTCTTAAACTTTTGGGTACAAATAATGTTTCCCTAGAACCATGTATCTTTGATATATTCATAGAAATGATTTATGGGTGTTGTTTTTGTTATTGAAATTTCTGTCTGCACCAATGGATTTGGAAATATAAAAAGAGTGCAATTCACTCTTAATGCTAAATGCTATACTTAAACAGCAATCTGACTTTTCCACAGGCTCTGTTAACTACATTTTCTATTTTCATGATCTTTGGTTTATCTGTAATCTGTGCTTTTGTCACCTTGTCAGGTCACTTTACCTTTGTTTTAACTGTCCCAGGTGATACATTTATCCAATGTCACACTACATTATTGCCGTTAATCTAAAATTGATGTCCTTTGCCAAATATAATCACTAAAACTACAATACTAAAGTGGAGTACATGGTCATTTATAACTTATTTACATTGAGTAGAGTTGGTGTAGTGGTTAAGGTTGTGGACTTGAAATCTGAGAGTCCCCGGTTCAATCCCGGGCAGTGCCCAAAAACTATTTAAATTTCAATTTCACATTCTTAATTGGTATGCCATCGCTACTCACTCTCCAGCCTTGGGAGAGTATAAATGGCCAGGGTGAATAACTCTGTTGGCTGCGGCAGATTTGTTCTGGTGTGGTGGCACCTGTAACAAAAGCCGTTGGAAACACGGACCATCCAAGCAGTACAAAATAAACACAACCCTCCAGCACACATGCACACTACATACACAAGAGGAGGGTGGGCAACAAATAGGAGTTGCACTCCATTCCTTAAGTAAAATGAAGGAGCTATGAAGCACTCCTAAGGGGAACAGCTTGGCTATAACACGGATAGTTGGTCAATGAGTTCCCCGATACTAATAACATCAATACAGCCAACTGATCCAATAGAGGGCTGCCAGGTGCCCAAATGAAAAGAAAGAAAGAAAAAAAGAAAAGGGATGAGGTGTGAATTTGCACACGTCATGCTGGCTTCATTTTCCATGAACACCAACACTAAGACAATTATTTTTCTTATATTTCCATTAAAAGTAATTTTGCAAATATTTTGAGATCTACAAATCGAATTTTCAATACTTAAACGCTTTCATTCCTGAAATAAATTTGATATGTAAGCTGAAAATTTGTTAAATTCTCCTAACCTCATTTTCAAAGTATTGACTCCGTCCATTAATTACCCCATTACTCTGCACATGCCATAGAAAATTCATGGAAAATAAACCCCACCATCCTCATGTAGAGAAATCAGTTGAAAATGGAAATATATTGTGTTCATGATTCTTCTTCAGATACACATGAGAACTGTCCTGTGTGTTTGGGATTGTACAACCTAGAGGAGACTATAGCCACCCTACCATGTGATCACTTGTTTCACCACCAATGCATTAAAGCTTGGCTTAACAAGGCAAGTCACAAATTTCAATATATCTACTGTAGTTTCTTTTACTTTGACGATTTTTCATACAACATTGTCAAGACTTTCTTATTTATTAATGAATTTTAAAATTTTCCGATATTTCAAATTACACTTCCAAGGTGATGTGGAAAGAATTCTTTGCCATATACTGTTGAAATGTTTTATGTTCTTATGCCACATACCTAGTGCTGATAGCCAAATTTGAAATAACTTACACTTGAAATGGGGCAATTTATTCAATCCTTATTTCATTATTTAAAAAAGATAAAAATATTTGAGTGAATGAGGATGAGCTTAAACAGTAGTTAGGTCTTTGACTCGGAACCCAGAGGTCCTGGGTCCAAAGCCCACGTCCTGCTGGTGCTTCCTCATTATTTTGTCTTTTCGTAAAAATAAAGGTCCAGTGTCATGGAAGACTTGGCTTGTAAAGACCCCCCACTGCTTCAGATTGGGCCATTGTATAGGTATAAATGTCACCATATAAATGCAATTACCTTAGAGTGACATAAAACAAGATTAAGAAAAATCAAGTGAATGATGTAGGTAAACCCCGCAGCCTAGTGCAAAGTTTTCACCCATATTTCAAGAACACTTTATTTGTACCATAGAATGAAGTGAATGTATGACCAGTAATTTTCAAAACACCATTTATGCAAAAAGATGGAAGGAAAGGTTTTAATTCAGTACCAATGTACTATTGGTTTGTTTTTATATTTATCTATGAATGATACAATGTATGTAGATTTTGGCTTGTCTGTCCAACTTCAGAGAATTGTGCCATATGAAAAGGAATCATTGCAACTTTGATAAATATTGTTTTGTAGTAGTAGTACATGTAATATTATTCTTTTCAGTCTGGTACTTGTCCAGTGTGTCGGAGGCTGTTGTGATGGCATATTTCTGCATTTTGATTGTTCATTCTGGTGTGAGGAAAAGTTAGTGCCAAATTTTGAGGATCAAGACTTAAAAAAAGAGGATTCACATAGTAAAAGCTAAATATTACTCGTTGTATATGCATTCCGGTAATACGAAGCAGATTTCCGTTCTACAAAGACCAAGAATTTTAGGCAGATGGTGTTGCCAGTCTACAGACACTATAGTATGTCACTTGCAATGTGCTGCTTCATACATACTATCTTGATAAGCTATGTGCTCTTCCCAACAGGTGTTCTGCCTTGGTGCTTCAGTTTGTGCTTTATACTGTTAAAGGGGCATGCTAGACTTTGATTTTATCTTGATGCAATATTTTAATGAATAGAATATTCATGATCATTGTCTATCTTTATCTTACTGCAATAGTGTGTTGGATTGACTACATTAGTAGGAATTTTTGTTTCCCAGTACATGTTCAAGGTATATAGAAGTTGTGCTAGTAAAGTTTTACTGAATCTTGTGTTATGAAAATCTATAATTATATTTTTACATGCTACCTTTACCACCAGATCACCTTTACAGCCATAGGAAATTGATAAGACTAGTTTCCAGGCAGTAACTGAATTTATATCATGCCTATATAAGTAATGAAACTTCACACACTAGTTCCCAATGAGTAAGAAATACACTTTTGATACATGTAGGTCAATGTCATTTATAAATAAAATGGTTTCTGGACTGGAGTTAACTGTATTACTTGGGAATTTTCTTGCAAAAACTGCCGATGAGCAGTTAACGAATTTGGGGTCAGTGCTTTAAATGTCAAATTCACACACCATTCATAAGTGAAAATGATTTCTGAATATCAAATTTAAATGAAATAATAGACCTTTTTCATATCTCATTAAAAATGTCTGACACAATGTTTCCCCACTAAAGTTGCGTCAGTTTGTTGTGATGTCACAATAATGTCATAATAAAAATTCCAGCAAGTTTGTGGTACATTTCACTTATAGGTATGAATCTTCACACAGTTACTGCCTATCACACATGGAAATGGGCAATCAACTGGCAGCTCACCAAGTACCCTACAGTAACAATAAGTGGAAACTCCCTAAAACAGCAAAATGAGCACTATCATTTTGCGTAAATAGGTCAAGGTCACAGACCATCAGTTAGTGTCTCAAAGACGATGTAATGGGTTTAAAATATTTTTGGATTTCAAAAACAAGGTTTTGCAATTCTGCAATTTTCTTGTTACATTGAAGGGGTTTTCCTAACATAGCCATTGTTCTATGTATTACAAAATTCTATTCCTAGATTTCAATTTATAGTTAATATTCATATAATAGAAAATTTTCTTTTTAGTCAAAAAGATGATTCATACAGTAAATATTGACACATGAACTTTACAGCTGAGGTGGTTTTAGGTCTAGATACTATCCAGTGTTGCATATCTTAGATTCGTGTTTTGGTATCCAACGCATTAGTAGGTTTTTAGTGATGAGATTTTATAAGTATGTATTGTTATGTGCACAGTATACTATTGTTATGTTTTATGCCATATATTTGCCAGTTTTGTTTTTAATAAATTGTACGTTTTGTTTGTCTTGTAATACCTGACTCAAGGAACAAGAAACGCAGTTAGTTTCATCATGTTGAACAGTTAATTGTCCAACTCCTCACAGAACGAGTTCCAAGAGCATCTTCAGTCAAATTTCCAGTTGTAGCCAATACCCATGTTAAGCTTAGAAGATCAGTACAACTGAGATTATGTACCTTGTCTCCCAAAATTCAATAGACCAAACTGGCGACCTTTTGTTATCAAATGTACTTAATACTGAGTCGTGTGCCATACTCTCTTTACATCTAAGATGTTAATTGAAATTAAGTAAGAAATGTAATGGAGAGAAATTTGCAGACGATAGTGTACAAGTTAATGAGCTTTTGCCAGTACATAACCAGATTAGTCATGATTTAATCTAATTTGAAACTGTCATTGGTCAGAGCAAACCTAGTTGTAAATACATTGTACAATAAACTGGTTTGCCTGTAATTTGAATAGCAGATTTCATAGTTAGCAGTCATCAAAAACAACCAAAAATCTCTTTGGGCAACCTAAAATTTCAGTAAATATGAATATAATGGAGGTCGTCCAAATTTTCTTTAAATATGCCAATTTGATTACCCTAAATTTTTGCCAATTTCAAGCCCTCGAATAGCAGCAACAGATTTGTGATCAAGTCAAATGGTCAGCAGTCGATAAATTCGTGTGTTTATGGACTTGACATCAAACATTTTCAGTGCAGGTTCTGTATTGAAGAAAGCATAAAGACATCTGACTCAGTCATATGACAAAAGTCATTACAGACAGAAAAGCAAACAAAAAGACATAGAAAGACACTACAAAAACTTCAAGTGTAATGCAGTTGAGGCACCAACATAGGAAGGTCAAGTGAAATAATGCTGTGTGATGTGGTTAATTGATTTTAAGGCCCTGAGTATAATCTTGATGTAAATAAAATCCAAAAGATTGTACTTCTATATTGTCCTATACTTTTGTATATGAAGCATTTTTGGAGAGGATTATAAAGCATGCATTGCCCAAAACCAGGTCACAACATACACTGAAATACTGTATAAACAATAAGATATTGACACTTTATGTGTCCCTTTCATATAAGAAAATATTTATTAAAAAACAAACGTACCATCATCATAACAATAATCAAAAATACATTTTTTGTACTTTTTGCATTTCCATAAAAAGACAGGCATGGCAAACAAAAATTCACATCTCAGATTTTAGCACAGGTTTTGTCTTCTTAAGACTGTCCTGAACCCATGTTGTGTTTTTCCTCAGAATTGGCGTCATCAAATTTAAAGCCTGCTAAGCGCGCTTTCTCTATGAGTATTTTGGACTCCAGTATAAAGGTGGAATAATTTATATGAGGATAAGTATGGACGAGTTCCTCAACTGTTTCTGTGGTAACAAGGTCACAACGGATGAGTCCAAGATGTTTCAGGGTGGAACAGTTTGCAGATATACTTCGCACTCCTACGTCCGTCACTTTGCTACACCAACCAATGTCCAGTATGGCCAGAGTCTTTGTATATTCTCCAATCTTAATCAATGCTGAAAGATTATACATACAGTACATAAATATATTTCATGTTTTGCTGCACTTATCCAAGCTAAATGTCATTATGGCACAATATCGGTCATAATTCTCTCGGTCATATCAAAATATTCAATTTCTTAATCAAGTTATATCTGGGCTCTGGACTTGTTACAGAATTGCAAGCATTAATCTTGGGCATGTACATTTCAACTTTGAATGATCATAATTGCACTTAATGAGTTCTCAAACTTAGCAACATTTTGTTCATAACATTTCAATAGCATAGTCATTCTATCACTCTGAAAACTTGAGTGTGAAAATTAAATTCTTCCTTTAAGGATGCTCAGGTGGGTCTTTTTGACTAGACTGCTCAACACACTGAAATATTAAATACCAACCTACGTCAGTCACTGCACATGCTACACAATATAACCTCTTGAGATGGTTTCCACATCGGACAATCTCTAAGATACAGTCGTCGTCCATCTGTGTGTCTAGAGACAGGTTGAGACATTCCAGATGCCATAAGAATTGGGTGATTGAAGAAACCGAGGAAGATATCAAATTCAAATTTCCTGAGACATCCAGAAATGTAATTTTTGACATCTGAAATCAAAATGCACCTTGTGAGAATATAGCTTGTAAACTTGACTAATGGTTAAAACCAACATTAAATTTTAAGCCATTATGACCTGGTGGTAACGGATTGCAGTTGGATCAGGAAGTCTGTATTTCACATCTAAATCATCTTCACAAGTCAAGGGGATGCACTACGTAAACTTCTCTCTCCCTTTGACTGATTACATTCAAAGGTCGTGGGCTAGTTTGTGATTTGTTCCTTTGCTCCGCACATGAATGAATCAGAAGCCTAGAAACAAACCGTGTGACGAAACGAAAATAATAGATTCAGTGCATGCGATCAACGGAATGAAAGTGTCTATTCCTTTCATTAAAGCCTATGTGTCTTGCCACTGAAAATCTTTTAAGCTGTCTATAAAAAACGATTCAGAAATTTTACGTTACATAGAGCTGACGAGTGTTGCCATTATTTTTTTTCTTTGTAACCAAGTTGGCTAAGGTCAGCTTAATCTCATTGGTCAATTTGGTTAGTAGTATATTCAATAGCATTCGCTAGGTGGCACCATCAAAACCTGCAACCTTTAAATGCAATCAGTCAAGGGGAGAGAGAAGTTTATGTGGCACATCCCCTTGACTCATGAAGATGCATCTAAATAAACTCTGGATTATTTTTCATGTTTTGGATGAGATGGCATGAAATGAAGTCCTTTTCTAAGGGTCTTGCACGTTAGACTTTAGAGGTTCCTTAATATGTATAAATAAATATAATGGAGCACACACCACTTCTATTCAGAAATCAAACACTGATCATAATTTATTACTAACCTTAAAAACTGAAAATATTTAGTAAAAATTTGATGTGTGAAATTCTCATATTTCCAAATATTTAATACCCAACTAAAGTGTGCTCCAAGAAGTATATGTGTCACATGCTAAGATGCAAGGAAGTGAATTTGTTTGATTTTTGTTTTATGTCTGATGCATTGCATTGCAGAGAAATTCAGTTCTTTGCAAAAGACCTATCCGAGGCAGTGAAGGATAATTTACATGGTCTACTGTGATATAAAACCTAGGTTTTTACTGCTCATCTGGCAAAAACTGGCAGGATTCTAAACCAGGACCTCTATCATAAGCCTTGTATCTATCAAATGGGCTATACCAACTCCATCAAAGTTATGATGGACAGACAAACAGAAGAAAGACTGATCTCAAAATGCTGTTAAGCTCCACTAACAACACCTTTCTTCCTCTGTCATATTTGCTGATGTTGGACCAGGCTTGAATAAAATAACAAAAGCAAGAATTCTTAATTCAGTTGTAAAAACCAAATGATGGTGAATGAGTACAAAGATACTGAATAGGGAGGTATTGTGATTTACCTTTTTGATGTATGAAACACAGCAGTCTGTCACCATAGTGGACATAAGGGATAGATATACAAGATCTGGGCAACCTTCAGCCAGTGACATCACAGCCGTGTCTGTCACCTGTATGCAAAGAAGCAGATTGAAATCCAATCAAACTTGATAACATAAAGCTTAAGGGACCTTTGATATTACTTTGAATTTCAGTATGTTACAGTTTTTGAAGTTTCCTTGTTTGTTGATAAAATGAAAAGAAAGGTTTCAGAACTGTACAATTACTTTGAACTGCGGAGTTTTTTTCAGTTTTCAATGTTCAGATTATCAAGGTTTAACTGTACATATGCAGACTGAATAATACAAGTTGTAGAGAGCATTGTAGCAAAAGTAACATTGGTGAGTTTTTTTAATCTTTATCTAGTAGACCAAGAATATGTTACAGTTTTCATCCATTTTCGTCTACCAAACTGAGAGAAATATGTAGTGAGCAAAAGGAGACAGGGACAGCCATAAGCACTGGCCATTAAGATACTTATTATCTGTTAGCAATTGTTGATAAAAGGAGGATCCCTACTGTAAAGGTCATCTATAATAAACGACAAATTTTCTTGTAATTCAAACTTCAGTTTTCATCAAATTGTCATTGAATTCCTTACATTTTTGTACATATACATATATATGTCTATTTCTTTGATTTTGTTGAAATGCATGCAAGGGCCCATTTTGGTAATAAAGTATCTTATCTTATTGTCTTGGTAAGAGTACGAACTCTAATGTACTTACAATTTAATAGGTTAAACTTGAACTGTGAGAGGAAACCCTTTCCCCTTAAAAGTGTTCTTGTTTTTTATAAAGAGACCATTTGAACTATGAAAACTACATGTATAAATCCATAAACAAGCAATCACTAAAGACAGCATGGCTGAATTGCAAAACTGCATGATATCACTCTGGTATAAAATGTGGTAAACTGACCCATTACCATATGAAACAAAAGTGCAAACAAAAATATCATAATAATGTCTTACTATATGCAAAAAAAAAAAAAAAATGAAATCTGTATTGCTGAGAGTTTGCTTAAATCTGAAACTTAATCAAATGGACAAGATGAACAAACAAACTAATAAAGAGACAGTATCAATCTACAGACTAGAATTGCTTTGCAATCAGGAAAATAATGTCACCTTGTAGCAGTGCTCCATTGTAATCTGCTGTAGTTGATGACACTTGCTAGTGATGGCACATAGTCCCTTATCTGTCACGTTATTACAGCGACTCAGTTGTAGGCATTTTAACCTTGGACATCCTTCAGATATCTGAAAAATGCATGTATAACAACAAAAATGACACAATCACATAGATACTAGCAGTACATGTAGTTTTATGTGTAAGTTGTACATGTAATTTATGTGTATGGGGTACAACAATCACAAAAATACATTTACTAGCAATAAAGTAACGAAGTCATGGTATGTTGTATCAACTGACATCTCTTAAAGTTTACATTTACAAGTTTGATGAGCAGTGGTGTAGCTACCATATACAGTACAGTCCGGCTGGAGCTCTGAATGCCCACTGTCCACAGTGGGCAGTCCACCAGAAATTTCAGAGGGCATTAGTAGTGGACATTACCTGAGCTATCAAGCTGTCCACTTACCTGTATGTTAATTCTAAATGACCAGTGTCCGCGAAATTCATCGGACCGTCGGACCGAACGGACAAAAGTGCGATCGGTCCGATTTGCGCGTTTTCTAGCCGGACTGGTTTGTCCGATGTTGCTTCCAACACTATGTATACCGCGGAAAGACGGAGTCTTGTAAGCACTTATACTATTTAATAACGACCTTTATATTTTGAGCGTTCCTGAGTGTACATGAATGTCTTTTCTAGCGAAATTAAAATATGTGGAGGGGGCAGTCCCCGGAAAACCACTAAACAAAAGAAAATTGACATCGACAGACGCCGACAAAAAGGCGATGTTAAATACCCCATTGAAAATTCTTCAATTTTCTTTTTTGGTCAGACAGAAATGATTTCGGTCCTATGAAATATGTCTTCCAATAGGACCGAATGTCCTGTGGAGTTAAACAAAGTTTCGCGGACACTGAATGACTCTTACAAGAATGTCCACTGGGTCCAGTGGACATTTTTAATGCCCACTCTGAAAATGACCACTGTGACCAGTGGGCAAATTAAGTTCCACCCGGACTGTACAAACATATATGCTTGAACATGAACATGAACTTTAATGTTTTATCATCTTACAAGAGTTGTTAGAAGGCAACATAGCTTGCTGAGTGGGTTAAATTTTGCAAATAACTGCCATCAAACAGATAGGACAAAAAGTAGGTAAAAATGAAGATCAAGGTCACAAGGTAAAATAGTATGGTACCAACGGAAAGGTCTTGTCACAAGGATTGTTAATATGAAAGTGCTATCTCATATTCGGAGAAGTTATGGCCAAAGTTTTTGTCCACAGACAACGCCAATTCCAGGGGTATGACAATAGCCCTCCCAACATATTGTCCCAGCCAGCTAAACTAAGAAAAGAATGTAAACTTATATGATACAGACTGCCAAAGTTTATATTTGTGTTCTGCATATTAAAACACCCAGCTACATGTACAAGTATGCTAAAGAACATGAAAACATCTAAAAGAATCTAAGACTTCATTGTAAATTCATCTATGCCTGTCAAAGCCATGAAATAAAATAACTGGAGTAAAGTGTTATATGGAACCTTGTAATGCTGGTCACACCAAAGATGTAATACACTGTAGATAAATAAAACACAAAATTATCTATAATTGTCACATTTTTGAAGCAAAGACAAAACTTCTATTACCAGTCTTACCATCATTGTCTACATTGATTGAAATCAATTAAAACAGCATCTTTTCCTCAGAAAAAAAAAAGAGAAATCATCAAAATCAGGAAATCTGTTTCATTTGCATGGACAAGTAATGTCATATGGTAACATTAAAGTTGATGTTTCACCCTCATAAGCCATGAATAATGCTATTCATTTTGAGTTAACTTGTGATAAATGTTATTCAGTATGAGTTTACAATGTACATACAATGTACAGAAAACTTTTATCCAGTATTAATTTCCTGCACTAGACACTTTTTCCAGCATACCCGGTAACTATGACTTACGTGCACTAAACCTTCATCAGATACTTTATAGCAACCATCAATCTGTAGATTCAATAACTGATGGCAGCTTTTCCCTATAGACTCCAAAACGTCACTGGACACATTAAAGCATCTGAAGCAAAGAAAAAAGGACTTTAGTTCATTATGAACTTTGCAATAAGAAATAAAATTTCACTGACACATATTTTAAATATGCTGTTGAAATTTAATCTAGAAGGACATGGTGTCTGTGGTGTTTTATTTTCATGAATGAACAACTTTGCAAACCTTGTGAAAATAAAATACTTGCAAGCAAAAGATTCAATAAACAGCCATCTTATACACTATTTATATCTAAATCATAAATCAACTCACCTTGTCAGATTAATTGTATGCAGGTAATGACACTTTTCAGCTACCAGTGACAAACAATCACTTGATATAAGCTTTGTGTCAGCCAAATTCAGATAACTGACCCGATCACTGAGTGATGTGAGGTACCATAGGATCCTATCATCTACTTTATGCTGAAACTGGAGGCTGATGTGACGCCATAACCCAGGATCTCTAGCCAAGTGATACCACATTTTACATACCAAACTGACAGTTAGTAACAAGGTATTCATACTCAATTGTTTGAATACATCTATCAGTATGTGTACTGGCAATTCATTTATATTTTCTACCGTTGTTTGACCCTCAGAGGCAGAAATTTCTGATGTATCATTCAATGTATCAATATTCAACTGGGACTTTTGGCATTCAAGGAGGTCAAGCCCAACAGAGAGATTTTGTAAAAGTGCCATCTTCGATGAGACTTTGCCTCTCTGATCTGAGCATGGAGTACTCCGGGCACCTGATGGAATATCAAAATTAAATACAATTCGAGAGAAATCTTTCGCTTGCTGCTGACCAAAGCTAAAAGTATTTTTCTCCTTTTCATTACGTCTGAAGTTTTCAGCAATTGCATGTGTGGAACTTATACTTGGAGGTGGATACTGTACACTTGTTGAGGATATAGGACAAATTATGATCTCCCCATACTCATCCGTTTCCACACCAGAAGACTGGCTTTTTAATTCTTCTTTCAATGCTTCATTATTTCGAGAGGTGTTTGATACACAAATGGGATAACTACTCTCTGCTAGTGAAACATCCTATACAAAAGAAAAATGATAACTCTGTTTTATCAAATAGATATTTAAGGGAAAGTATGATGGAAGATACATACACTTATTGTCAGATCTAGCAATGTTTGTCATGCCATCGTGCAGCATAACTTCTCCTTTTTTGACAAATTTGAGATCTTGGTACAAATGGGTAGGAAAGAAAGTGAAAAGAATTCTCAGTAACTAAGAAAACTGCTGTGGAGTTTTAAAGTCAGTTAACATTCAAAGTATTACTACAATTTGGGCACTGAAAGAGGGTAAAGTTTCACTGAAGGTTGCAAACTTGAACTAAAAGTAAATGTAAAGCTGCAAAAAATATGTGTGCTTATGATTACATGGCCCCAAAAAACTGGGTCTATAGATCGGAAAAACTTTTCTTGATTTTCACTTTTCTATTTTTATCCAACCTTGTTTTAATACTTGTTCACCCAAGAAATTTACTAAAATGTTACGTCTACTGTTTGCATTCATAATGTATGAGTTCAAGACTATCAATTTTAGTAAAACTCAAACCAGGGGCAATGCAATCGTCATCATGAGTTGGAAGCAACCATACACTGGATTACTGAGTCTAAATTCTGATAATTTAAGGGATCTTAATATCTCATGTTTATGGTTGATTGGTGTTTTACGTCGCTTTCAACAATTTTTTGATTATATAGCGACATGGAAGCAGGAAGTAACCAACCTCTTAAGCATAATGGCACAATCTAGGAATCAAACCTGGATTGTCAGCACTGCAAGCCAATTGCTTAACTTCTACACCAAACCTCCCCCCCCCCTCCCTATATTTCTAATATTATGAGTATGATTTCAATAAACAACTAGTACATGTACATGTACAATGAGTTTTTTATCTTCTGGATTGTACAAATGCTTTTAGGAATGACCAAATATTTATTGCTTTACAATCGCATCACGATTATTCCACTTATAAGTATGCAGACTATAACAATGGTAATTGCCTTATACATGTACGTTACACTGACATCTTTACCTACATGTATGCAACAGATCAACCTGAAGCAGTGAAACATCTTGGAACTGCTGAGGTCAATCATGTCAGACTTCTGTTTCTACTATTTCATTCATAAACTCAAGACAGGGCTCTGAAAAATTGCCAACAGACATTTTTCATATTGGTTTCATCCTTCATTAATAGCCTGACATATGACATACATGTACTGCCACTCAATGCTGAATCATTGTATTCTGACATATGTGTACCGGTACGTGTAAATTGTAACAATCCGAGCATTCACATCATAATGAATTTTCAAGCAAAAAGTAATTTGTTGGGCATTAGTCCCCTTCTATCGTTATACTGTAAAATATGAATTTCATGGATAAGACTAGAACACCTATATTAGCACAACATAGACTGAATAATCCAACCTCTGGTCATTCCAGTTCAGCTACATGTACATGTATGTTGCGTTACCAGATACTGAATTCCATACATAAGTTGTGTATCGTAATCCAAGTTGGTAAAGTTGACTGCAAAGGGAATAAATTAAGATTTCACATTTAAATTGATGAAATATTGTTTCTATGTCATCAATATGAGACAGATTTTCACCAATCTGTCACTCCTACATATACATGTAACTTGCTAAGAAACTGTATTTTAAACAAGCGCTTTCATCCCACTGTTTTCACTTTCACTTCGAAGCGGCGTCATAAAAACACTCATTTAAAATACAATTTCTTGTCATGTAGGTGTCTACTTAGACCAAATGAGACAATGACGCCACAATGATATTGAGAATAGCCAAACCAGGAGCAACTAGAGGCAGGATTATTAAGTCCAAGCACAACACTTCAACCTGTGGGGTACATGGAATCACCAGAGTTACCACTGTTCACCGGAATTATCACATAAATGACCGGGATTACCATTATTGCATTAAAGGGAATGGAACTACAGTTGTGTGAGTAGATAATTGGTACCTAGAAAGTATAACTTTATACCACCTAAAATCTGTTTCTGATGAAAAATGACAATAAATGTCCTTCTTCTGCATTTGGGCAATTTCAGTTTGGAATTGGGCTTGGTTTAAAGCCATATCGATCTGATCTAACTGACCACAGATTCAATGCATGTTTATATTATTATTTTTATATAAACTCTTACAATAAACTTCATCTGTTCTTTCCCTAAAATCATAATCTGGAATGTAAATTAACAAACAGATAATTTTAAAAAAGTGAATAAAATATAACGGAGTTATAAATTATGGGAAGTAGTTCATACTTCGAACAATGAACCCATTTTGTTTTTACATAAACATGGTATGGAAATGATAATATCTCGTTGTTCCTTGTTACATATAAACTTTATGTAGTATAAAGTTAATACTTTCTAGGTTAGTATGTACATTGGGTCATTATCTACACACACCAAGGTAATTGAGTCTTTTTAGTATACAGAGCTATTTCCCATTTGAGCAAACATCTGACGTCAAACCATTGTGACATCAACCAGTTCTATGGCAACTGGTGTAAAATTACGGGAAGTGATATAGAAATTGTATGACGTCATAATGATTTGATGTCAGATACATGCTGAAATGGGAAATAACTCTGCATAATGAAACAAGAGGCCCAAGTGGGCCTATATCGCTAACCTGAGCACAAAGTGCATATTTACAAGCAAGCAAGAAATTCTGTGCAGGGGTTCTGGAGAGGAAGATGAAAATGTGTCAATCAAACAGAGCCAATGGCGGCCATCTTGGATTACGGATCGGCATGAAAAACCTATACTTGGTAGAGGACCTTGAGTACTTACTTTCTATGCAGTTTGGTGAAATTTTGTGCAGTGGTTCTGGAGAAGAAGTTGAAAATGTGTCAACCAATCAGAGTCAATGGCGGCCATCTTGGATCACAGATCGGCATAAAGAACACCAAACTTGGTTGAGGACCTTGAGTACTTACTTTCTATGCAGTTTGATGAATTTCTGTGCAGTGGTTCTGGAGAAGTCGAAAATGTTTCAACCAATCAGAGTCAATGGCGGCCATCTTGGATCACGGATCGGCATAAAAAACAAAAATGTGGTAGAGGATGTTGAGTACTTACTTTCCATGAAGTTTGATGAAATTCTATGCAGCTGTTCTGGAGAAGAAGTCGAAAATGTGTCAACCAATCAGAGTCAATGGCGGTTATCTTGGATCACGGATCGGCATAAAAAACACAAACTTGGTAGAGGACCTTAAGTACTTACTTCCTATGAGGTTTGATGAAATTCTGTGCAACCGATCTGGAGAAGAAGTTGAAAATGTTTCAACCAATCAAAGCCAATGGCAGCCATCTTGGATCCTGGACTGGCATAAAAAACACAAACTTGGTAGAGGACCTTGAGTACTTACTTTCTATGAAGTTTGGTGAAATTCTGTGCAGCGGTTCTGAAGAAGAAGTCAAAAATGTGTCTACCAATCAGAGCCAATGGCGACCATCTTGTATCCCGGATCGGCATAAAAAACACAAACTTGGTAGATAACCTTGAGCACTTACTTCCTATGAAGTTTGGTGAAATTCTGTGCAGCAGTTCTGGAGAAAAAGTCGAAAATGTGTCAACCAATCAAAGCAAATGGTGACCATCTTGGATCCCGGATCGGCATAAAAAACACAAACTTGGTAGAGGACTTTGAGTACTTACTTCCTATGTAGTTTGGTGAAATTCTGTGCAGCAGTTCTGGTGGAGAAGTCGAAAATGTGTCAATCAATCAGAGCCAATGGCGGCCATCTTGGATCACGGATCGGCATAAAAAATACAAACTTGGTAGAGGACCTTGAGTACTTACTTCCTACGATGTTTGGTGAAATTCTGTGCAGCAGTTCTGGAGAAGAAGTCGAAAATGTGTCAACCAATCAGAGCCAATGACGGCCATCTTGGATCACGGATCGGCATAAAAAACACAAACTTGGTAGAGGACCTTGAGTACTTACTTCCTATGAGGTTTAGTGAAATTCTGTGTAGCATTTCTGGAGGAGAAGTCGAAAATGTGTCAACCAATCAGAGCCAATGGCGGCCATCTTGGATTACGGATCGGCAAAAAAACCACAAACTTTGTAGAGGACCTTGAGTACTTACTTCCTATGTAGTTTGGTGAAATTCTGTGCAGCAGTTCTGGAGGAGAAGTCGAAAATGTGTCAACCAATCAGAGCCAATGGCGGCCATCTTGGATCACGGATCGGCATAAAAAACACAAACTTGGTAGAGGACCTTGAGTACTTACTTCCTATGAAGTTTGGTGAAATTCTGTGCAGCAGTTCTGGAGAAGAAGTCGAAAATGTGTCAACCAATCAGAGCCAATGACGGCCATCTTGGATCACGGATCGGCATAAAAAACACAAACTTGGTAGAGGACTTTGAGTACTTACTTCCTATGAGGTTTAGTGAAATTCTGTGTAGCATTTCTGGAGGAGAAGTCGAAAATGTGTCAACCAATCAGAGCCAATGGCGGCCATCTTGGATCACGGATCGGCATAAAAAACACAAACTTTGTAGAGGACCTTGAGTACTTACTTCCTATGGAGTTTGGTGAAATTCTGTGCAGCGGTTCTGGAGAAGAAGTCGAAAATGTAGAAAAGTTAACGACGGACGGACGACGGACGCTGCACTATGACAATTGAGGGATCGCCAGATCTAACTTTAACAACGCCCATTACGTAGTTTCATTGTGACGTCACAGTTAAAATTATGTTTGACGGGCCATTTATTTATGACGCCATAATGAAAAAGGTGCCAAAAGGTGTGATGTCGGGCATTTGACGATGATTCAATAGCTGGGGTAGACTAAACGTCGAAAAGTGACGAAAAGCGACGAAAAGTGACGAAAAGAAAGTATAAAATGACGAAAAGTGGTATTATATGAATGAAAAATGTTAAGAAAAACAACATATATGTATAAAGAAATTTTAGATATGTGTTGAGTGAAGTCTACATTCATATAGATACGTCTATTATGATCTTTACGTTATCATGGTATCCATACACATGGATACAAATTTCATATAACTTATTGTGTTTATCCTGTCCGTCCGCCAGTGAAAATAAAGTAGTATTAACGTTTAGACAGAAAAGAACAAATGTATACATACAACTGCAGTACAACTTATAAGATTGCATATTAATTGCATGTTAAGAATAATTTAATGAAAACAATATAGGAAATTAGATAACAATCTATGAAACCATCATGATCGGCCAAACCCCCTCCCCCGGTTCCTACGGCCATGACAAAGAGCCCAAAGGTGGGTTAACCCTCAGTTTATAGGCAGACGAAAACATTAAGTGACTGTATTCTTCAGACTCGATATATTGCTGTATGAATAATACTGACGGTGACTCCATTTTCAGAGGTATTCGCGGTTATTGTTCGGGCTTTAGGGATCAATATTAGACATTGGTGGGTTTATAAGTGTGTTGACACATGTTATAAGCATGAATAATATGTGTCACTGTGTATATTTCATGCTTATATTACTACTTTCCGTCATTTTATGCCTTCTTTTCGTCGCTTTTCGCCGCTTTTCGACGTTTAGTCTACCCGCAATAGCTCACTTGAGCTACGCTCAGGTGAGCTAAAAACACTATTCCAGTCCCTTTAACAGTAATTCCAGTCATTTATGTGGTAATTCTGGCGAATAGTGGTAACTCCTGAGATTCTATGTACCGCAACCTGTGTCCTATGACTCACGAGTCACTTATGTCCGATATCTTTGGAAGTAATATACTTACTTCATCTACTGACTGTGTTCTTTGCCGTTTTGAAGGACATGATACCTCACTTTTATCATATCCCCGAGTAACAGATTGGTCATCTGGTACAAATCCACTATGAAAATGAAAGCATTGTGGTTGTGGCGATGTTGGGGGAACTTGATCCAAATCAAGTCTGCGTTTCTCCGATTCCACCGACTTTGATTCGGCAGGTATTTCATCATTATCATCCGATTCAGACGTAGAATTGCTATCCATGTCGTACGACCGTGTAAATTAATCAAAAACCATGATTTACAGGAAATAAGCCTTCTGTGACAGGTCGTCAGATCTCCGCAGCAGATACAAGTAAAACACGATTAAATGAAAATTGGAAGCGGACGTTTAAATCCGGTTTCATTGATTTAATCAGAGACATATACACAGTCTCTGATTTAATGAGTGATTGATTGATTTTGGTTTAACGTCACACCACGAATATTTCACGTATATGGTGACGGCATCTGCCTGGTGCGGGGCATACAAATTTTGACCTTTGCAGCGGACCCACCCGAAGCAGTGAGGGATCTTTAACGTGCCATGCATACCACGACACGGGGCCTCGGTTTTTACTGTCTCATCCGAAAGACAGGACACCGGCATGACCAGAGCGGTACTCGAACCCCGGCCTCCCGATCAGGAGTCCACTTTTTTTGGACTTAAATATTAAAATTATTAACAACAATATTCATACTAATACATATGATAAATGTGACGACTTTGGATTTCCTATTGTAAATTTCTCTTATCTAGATGGCAGTGTCTCCAGACTCCCATCATATGGTATATTTATAGGTTCGGTTCGCTAGAGCCTGCACTAACGTTTTGGATGTTCAGGCATATATATGTTGATTGACCATGAAGTCTCCCCCCCCCCTCCCCCTACTAAATTGTTTTAGAGAAAACAGAAGACATCTGACAAAGCTGTATGACAAAAATCACCAAGGACATGCATACAAAACATTATAGTAGAATATACACGGAAAAACTTTACAAAAATATTCGATTGTGCTGCGGTTACGATACCGACGGTGTCAATGGCTTTCAGACTTGGAAAATAAAAAACATGAAATGTGACATCGAACTTTCAAACAAAGTTTCTACTTTGATAAAGGCCTATAACATGTAGCAAAGACCAAGCTGTATACAGCAAAATTGATTTTAAGTGAACAATAGAGTGTTCCCATACAGCCCTGTTTTTGTAAAAATGACAGGATTTCAATAAGATTCATCCAAATGACATGCAGGAAATGCAACACCAATAATTAGAAGATGGCCATTTGATTCTGAAGAATGGGAGGGTGGTGGCAAATTTGGTGATGTTGGATTATTCATTTTCAGATCTTTGAACGACGGAATATTTATTTCCTTTATATTCTAGAAGAGATTATTTATGTTCTCGACTTTTTTGGCCGCCGATAAGACTTGTTAGAATTGCATTGTAAATATACACAACCAACAAAACACATGCTAATATAAAGTGAACTCAACAAATAACAAGCAAACAACGGTCTTTATGCTACTAGTTTCTATAGTGAAGTGTATAGTCTCGGTCGGTCTCTGGCACCCAGGGCCAGGGGGGAAATTTCCACATTTTCAACTCGTCTCCTCTAGATGGAATTTAAAAAGAAAACTTGATAGGCATTAAGCAAAGATGGTTCTGTACAATTTCATATGCTTTATAAGTTTTAAAGAAACTATAAACTCACGACCATCTACAAACATTGTTCAATATCATTGTGCAATGTTTTCTGTCTCAGGTGAACGACATAGGCCCACTTGGGCCTTTTGTTATCATGTATGTCAAGTGAAGATACACGTTTTTTTGTTGGTTTTACTTTTGTTCTCATTTTTAGGTTATGTTTGTTTTATTTTACATTTGAATAAATGTTAAAATCATTTGATAAATGTCCTGTTGTACTGATTTGAATGAAACTTAAAGAAATGTAACATTGTCAACAAATATGGCCACCATAAATTTTGAAGTGCACATTATTTAATTTGAACATCGACTTTGCATGTGCTCAGGTGAGAGATGAGGCGAATTCAATCAAGATCCCTTTTGACCACTCGTTTTAACGTTAACATATTGGCGCATCCCGCATGTAAATAAGGGGCGGAAAACACGAGAGGGAGTCGGGGAAAGGAATTGGAAATTGGAGGCAAGGGGACGTGAATGACATTATTCCAAACAAGAACCTGAAGAGAAAATCACCCTGAAAGCAGATGGTAAAGCCCTTGTCCCCTGTCTGCCCCTCAAAATGGACATGCAGATATATCTGAAAAAGCAATAATTCTATTTATTTTGTTCATATTGAATAGCATGATTTGTCCAATGCTATAAATTCCGCTGAAATACGAGTTATACAATTAAACTACAACAAAGTATAATATAGGCAGCAATCTGGCAAGCCAAGGAAAAATCAACTAAATGACCAAAACCAGAGAGTGACTGGTGTGCAGCTATACTATTCATATCTGCCACTTTTCTTAATCATTTTTGACTCATACCCATTAACACATTTGTATCCATACCAAGGACTATTAAGTCCTTGTCCATACTGACATTCAAAAATCTGTATCAAGCTGTTCCAAATTGGTGTCATGGTAATAATAGTAGATTATTACATAACAGCATGAGTATGGTATCATTAAAGAAGTTTCATCGATATTGCTACAAATATGTGATGAGATTTTATCAAAAAGATTTGTAAGCTGCAATTGCTGACCATCTTGATAATACTGGTTTCTTAGCTGTTCCATTAAGTAACACTATTCTCTTATTTAATCTGTCAATTAAAGTGTCTAGGGACACTTTTATTATATTCTCTCAAAATTCAATAAGACATTGGCTGTTTAATCAAGAACAATACTCTAGTTTAACAGCAGATGAACAAATCATATCCAATAACATTTGGTTCACACAGTTCTTTCTTTATCAACCTTGCTGTGTTTTTCTTTAGTAAGCATGTTGTGTATAAAATCCAGAAAATAAGGGCATATACTGTGACCCTGACATTTATTTTGAAACAGGATTTGTTTTCATGATTTTGGTCTCATTTTAATAAGCATAGAATCTACAAGTCATTGCTGGGGTGTGAACCAATATCCTTCCTATCCAAGTTGTGTGTACTATGGACTGTTCCATTCTTGTTCTGTAGTACTGGCATAAACACATGAAAGAATACAAACTTCAAAGCATTTATTAAAAATAGCAAGAGTAAGATACCAGTCTTACAACTCAATCCTTAAAACAACAGCTCTATTACAAACAATTAATCAACATATAGCTTGGAATTCACCTAGATAAACCTAGATTCACTTCATATCGATAAAATTATTTCTCTTGGAATTACATATTGCTTCTGACACAAATACATTATTCTCTATTGGCTAAATATTTTCTAAAATGAAGAAGAAAAAAATGAAGCAGACTTCAGTCACAATCCCATATCCAATATTATGTCAAACAGAAAGATGAATAGTATTCTAAAAATTTAACACCTGATCTAGTGTGTTGTCCATGATAAGCTGTCTTACTGAATATTCAGATCAATTTATATTCAAATTTCCAACACATGATCACCTTTCCCTCTTGACCTCATTATCAAAGCACTAATATCACGGAAATAACTACATGCAGTGAGTAACAATAAAAAAACAAAATTAAATGATCAACATACACCAAACCTCGCTCAGATAAATAACAAATAAAAACAAGTATATGTATTAACGAACAAAGAGTTGTATATGCAGAGGATACACTCAGAAAATTAATCATGGCTTGTGTATACCTTTTATTAGCACTCATATGATACCTATAAATGACAAGAACTAAGTGAAAAATAATACAAAATCATTTCTAGAACGCTAGCTCCAAATCACTAATTTACTTCAATGTATCATCTTAACCCAGGTAAAAATTAATCTCAGAAATGCATTCAAAGAATGCCTTGAGATGAAATTTCAAGTTCAATATCTTTCTTGTCTTGGGAAAAGATTTATACCCGGTATATTTGAGATGTATGTAGAATTTCAATTACTCTAGCACCACTTATGTTTTTTTTTCCATCCTTGGACCTGGCAAGTAACTTTCATCCTCCCTCTTCATTCGTTTGTTTTTATCGTGAATAAGATTCAACTCCCCTGCAACTTATGAAGATCAGTTATGAATGTTCTAAATTTAAAAAACCCCTAACCATTATAACACTAAGGAGGAAAAATGAGGGACACAAAGACCTTAAACTCTGGGTGGAGATATAACCTTTTTATATATGAGAAATTGTTACTTTTTGTATATGTATTATATATAAAAAGTAGATCTTAAACATTAGTTTACATTTTAATACTTTTTTTCCAAGTATAACAATAAAATAAAATCGTAACATACACTAAAAATTCATTTCCACTAATGTATGACAAAAATACAGGCCTAGGGATAACAAATTTGTAAGTTTTTATATTCATTACATAGAAAATCATAGAAATTATATACTTTTGTTCATGTACAAATAAGTCCAAACTTAATTTTAAAAGAACTGAAAATGCATCTCTTTCAAAAAATTAATCTCATAGAATCTATAAAAAGATAAAAAAGAACATCCTTATCACTTTAAATATGCCTTGTAGTGGAAAACTATAAATAAAAACTTTTCTGAACAAACAATATATGAAAGTAACAAAATGTTAATACATGACGGTAAAATAACTGAATGCTGCATGTTAGGACATAAATACACAGTTTTTTGGTAATGGAAAAGATCCCAATTTTCTAAGAATATGAATAGTTATCCACTAAATTTGTGCTCACAATTTTGCAAGGTCTAAGCAGCTTCATTTCTTCACAGTATATCAACGCCACGAGTTTACTAGAAGTTAGAAGAACTCCACATTTTCTTTGGACTTAATGCTCGCCTGACTCAACCCACTTGATAATTCATCCTCCACCTTGCTGAAACTTGGGACACTTGTAATACCTGTAAATAAAACAAAATGTGTTTATTTTACAAACAATCTAACCTTATTTACCGTCTACACTGCTAATATAAAGTCCATTTCACAACAATGAAATAGTTCATGTTGTAGATAATGTAGGTAAAGATGCTTGTAAACATTTCAAATAAAATGTGGCATGCTGTTTTCTTTCAAATATATATCAAGCTTCATGATTCCATGACCACCATCATGATACAAAACTAGCATCTTCAACTGCATCCAAACCTCTGCATGAAAATATAGTCTAGTTACATAAATTTCATTTCAGAAATGACACATGTAGTATCACATCTGTGGCTTTACTGCATGTCCCATTTCTAGTAAATTTTACAACATACTCTTTTTGTATGTGAGTAGACTATGAAGTTTTTAACTCTATTATGACTTTTAAGGCTTTGCTGTAAAATGTCGCTTGAAGAGTCTATTTTACAGAATCTAAGTACACTGCATATTTCTGTAAGGGCACCTGTCCAGTTTATGTGATTCAAAATACTTAAAACAGGGTTAATACAGCTTGTAAGAAATGAAATTGAAGCACTTTTCAAGCACTTTTCTATCAATTTTTCAAGCACTTTTTGCACAATGAGATGACCTTGAACACGGTCACCGGAAGCATGCGCATTGCGCCAATGCAGAGTCATCGTGACGCTTGATTGATAGTACTAACACGGGATATAAACAAAGCATTTCGATCACCATGACATTTATGGTATGTTTATTAAGTGATACAAACTGATTCCATTTGTAACATTATGTTGTACTTTTTTACAGGAGTTCGACATTTTAAATAAATTCAAGCACTGTTAAAAAAATCAAGCTCATTTTAATAGAAACTCATAAGCATTTTTCAAGGACTTTTTAAAATTTTCTTGTAAATTCAATCACTTTTCAAGGACAATGTGAAAATCCAAGCACTTTTCATAGTCTGTGTGAACCCTGTAAAACAATTCTATATTTAAATGGCAAGTCTGCTTCAAATTATAATACATGTAAATGAATAAAGTCTGTTCCACCAAGGATATCACAGAGTCTGTAACATGTAACAGATGTGATGTGATGTGTAATATACATGTATGTGCAAGTTTGAATACACATTATTTCATTTAATGGAACTCTTCATTAAATATTTCAGTTTGTAACACCAAGTATTTGAAATGGAAGAATAAATTGCATATCTTGAAATATTTTTAGTATGAAAATATATGCTAATGCAATACAAAAATGAGTGAAAATGGTCAAATGTTGTCTTTTATGTCATAAATGGTTTACAAATACTTGAATGAATTCATTACAAAATGGTCAAATATAGTTTTATTGAGACATTAATAAAAGCCTTGAGTATAATATACTGTCGTCACTGGACATAGTATGATTTCTTCACTAATACAGGTGATTGAGAGAGCCGCAACCCATTAGAATTCATACATCGCTCATGTTATGACAGAAAACAAAGCAAATAGTTTTTACATGGATCTTGCTTAAGAACATATCAGTGGAGTGAAAAAGATACCTTGCCCAATCTAGGCATAGCAAAGATAAAATCAGTGTTTTTTTCTTCAAATCAGGTCCGTTATAAGAACTCTTCCTAATGGAAATTTCATAGATTTTTCCTAAAATTTAAGCAAATGGGACAAAACAATTCCCAAATGAAAAGGTTCAGGCACCTTTGAAAAAAAAAAAAATAAAAACCACTTAGAATATTAATTCCAAAGACTATATCTGAGAATTTGAAATGAAGAAGTTAAAAAAACAAAAAAACCCCAAATCCCCCACATCCAAAAACCCACAGAAAATTCAAACTGATTGGTATTACACTGTAACTCCCTCCCTGTAAATGTCAGTGAATGTTGACAGCACATGTATGTCTTACACAAGTATTCCTTTCCAGAGCACTTCATCTTATATCCTGACAATATAACAAACATTTCTGGGTGGTGCGGGTGCACAAGGACTGTTCTATGGACAATATATAAACTAGTAAGTACATCAGCAATTTTGTAAACTGACTAATTAGTTTTCAAAAAACCTCAAAACACTGTAAATACATATAAGGTGTGCAGTACTCCAAGGGACACATGCATCATCTACAAAAATTAGGTAATGAAGAGGTGTTACAGACAATTTGTGCTATGAGTAGACCACCATAAACAGCTGGGTATCAAGCCTCAAGTTTTAATAAGTCAAATGGACAGATGCACAAGTATGAAGTGGGACTTGGTTTCCTACACCCTTTTTTCAGGGTATCCTGAATCTTGTCCATATAATCTTGTAATTGCCCTGCCTGAAAGGTAACCTGATCACTCAGGAAAGTTCAAGTACAAGCCTACTCTTAGCTTTGAATACAAAAGTATAAGAGCAAATTTAATCTAACAAGCCTGAATATGACAGGTTTGTCATTATTCAATGTTAGCACAGTCCCATTTCAAGTAAACAGAGTCGTCTATATGTGAGCTACAACTTTGATCTTATAATTTCTCCCAGTTTCGAGAGCTACAGATCTTTTAACATATCAAGCTGGTTCGTGGTACAGATGAAAAGTAAAAGATTTTTAGAGTCTGATATAGAAATCTGGGGTTTTTTTCTTCAATTTTGCAATATAGTCAAATCAGGATGTGGAAGCCAACCTTTTCAAAAAGTCTGAATTCAGAACAAATCAATAGTTACACAAATGAGCTCTGCTTCCTTACAAATAAACAAATATGCAGCTCTAGATTCAAGAATACTACCTCATACTGGTAAACTGCAGTACAACTAAGACCATATGGCACATACTTTTGTTAATCATTCAAAAATCTAACTACAGTAATGTACCCCTACCTTGAGTCATTGCTATTTTGACTTTCTCAACACAAGTAGCAACAAATCATGTAAGGATACATTATTGTACTTATAAAAGATCCCAAAACTTTGCTATTTCAAATAATGTGTTTGAAAAGTGTGTGGGTGGGTGGGGAAAAGACCCTGATTAATGAGAATGGTGCAAGGTAACTTGTTTTAACAGACATGATGCAAGAACTCTAGTCTTATAAGTATACTATGATACCACCAGATTCTATTATCATACACACAACCATACATTAGTTTCAGTTAAATTATTAGATTATGCATACATTACATCATTTATTCCCATATCTAAGACTAATAAATCTCTGACACATATTTATCATACTCCAAACATTTCTGAGAGATCTTCCTTCCTGACTACATGTTTGGCCATCTAAAAAAATCTTTGTTTCTCAGCTGATGTCATAATTCCAAGACTGTAAAAAGGGCATTATGATTTTGTGACTCCTGTGTAATAGATGTATTTATCTTCATGATTTACAATTCATGAACTTAAAACTCATATGATCATACATTCCTCTGCTCACTGAAATGTATTAATTATAATTACTACATGTATTGGCAATCATTTACCCTAATACCAGTAACTTGAATTTCCCATAAAATCAAATTGGCAAAGAAAAGGAAAGAAAAGCTTCATTGGGTAGGTCTGTTACGTGGATTGAGATTTCTGTGAAAAGCACCAGGCAGATACCATTACCACATGAGTGATATAATCTTGATCAATGGTTTGATGTAAGACAACAATCAAATAAAGAAATCCAATGAAAAGATGTCAATTCCAAATCAAACACTCAGTATTGAAAGTGGGAAATTCAATTTATCATACTTCCTAATATAAAGAGCACTGAGTATGTTCCTGCAACAATCTTTGCAACATATGACTATAACTGAGAACCAAAGAATGAATTTAAGATGGCCTAAAATAATTTTTAAGATTACATCAGTAACCATAGCTTTGCAATGCAAAGATTTTAAAAAGTTTTTATAGAAGTGAAATATGAAAATTACAAAAATCCCTCCAAAAATATAATTCACAGCTGTTTCTTATGATATCAGACATGAACGATGACGTGTTCATACAACACATGCTGATACAAACTTTAAAACAAATAAAATAACACTTGAAAGAACAGTAACTTCTAATTAAAAGACTCACTGCTACTTTCAGTCCATGTGCTAGAAGGTGACATATCTACTGGAGTATGACCTAATCAAGAAATTCAGACATATAACAGTAAGCAAGTACATGTATGTACCAAAATTTGAATTCTACTCTTAGTTTTATGCAGAAGAGAGGGGGGAGGCAGTCAACCTTTAGTGTAGGTGAAAACTGATGTACCTCGAGAAAACAAATGGCCTTTAATTTTGAAGCAGGGACATATGTGAGGAAGAACAAAACTGATGCTACTAATCATGAATATACAACAAAATAACTAAGGAGACACTTTGTCTTACAGTTCTTAATAAGAAAAAATTGCATTTTTTCCTACACAAATCCATGTCATTATGTCTACCTTTGCAGCTGGACATTATTCTAATAAAAGTAAAATCAAAACTAGAAATGTTGTCCAACAAATAGGCTTACAGTGACCATGAAAATATGACCTTACATCAAGGGCATGACACATCCTTGTGATACAGGTGACTACTAAGACTTCCTTTCTGTGAAATGCAGTCAAACCAGTTTTGTCTGTATAAAGTATTCATCTGTCTTAAATACACCTTCCTCTATTCCCTTTATAACTGTCTATACACATGTATTAGTATATATGAAAAAAAAATCAACCTGAATCAAGAAACCACCAACTTTAAGTGACCATAAATCCACCTTTCCCTTTGTTGTTGCTTAAACAGTTTGATTGTATCAAGAATATCAGATGAAAAACCACTTTAAAGTCTGGAAAAGACTCTTATGAACAAGAGGCCCAAGTGGGCCTATATCGCTCACCTGAGTACCTAGATTATCAGTCATGCATGAAGGAGAATTCATTTATTTTTGCATTAATGTGACTAAGTCAACACAGATGTTGAAAATATGTCAAATTTTATTTCAGGCTAGAATAAAAAACAATACTTTTTTGCACATCCATTCAGGTGATTTTGATATTAAGCATTTCCTTTGTCTCTGCAAGAAGTCATTCAGGGCAACAAGTTAGTCATTTTCTTTAGGTGGGGCCTTTTGTTGACTGATTTCAAGTCTGGGTCATGAACAACAATTGTTTCAAATATTGTCCAGATCTAACTTAAAATTGCCTAATTTCATATGTTGAGTGTTGAGAAACATCTAAAAACTTATTTAGATGTGTAAAGAAATGAAAAAAAAATTTTGACCACAGCTGGATTTGAACCGCTACTCTCCATATTTCAATTACCAAGTGGTATATGTACTATTGTGAGAACTGCTTTTTAGACATGGTGGCATTATCTGTTAACCAATTTGGATGAAATTTACCAAATTGATAGAGGACTTTTAGTACTTCATGTATTCCATGTTTCATTAAAATCTTTCATGTGGTATAACAGCAGAAGTGAAAAATGTGATTGAATTGTTCCTATACACCCTCATTTGGAAGTCTTAAAAAATTCATAGAAAATCCAAAAATTGAGATATTGACAAAATTCTTTCAAAGTAACAATCCTTACCATAATTATGATCACAATAGTCCATAAGAAATCATCATTATCAATTAACTAGGAAATATGACACTTTTTTCTGCATTGAATCACCAAGTCCAAAGAAATGTCGAAAAAAATTCTAAAATTTGATTTTGGAAGGGAACCAAAATGACAATATATACATCTTCACTCATCCCTCTAGATCATTTCTATGCATTCTGTTTGTCTCTGTATACAGCCCGTATGAAAAAGAATATTGTTAAACGAGGGAACTCTTTTGTGACCTACTCTTGACTATGGTGGCGCCACCTGTAAAGAGGTCTGGACGAAAACAACAGAATTTGAAGAGGATCATAAGTGACTTATTTCTACCAAGATTTATTAAAATCCCTCAAACAGTTTTGTAGAAAAAGTTGAAAATGTGAAAAATGGCCAAAACACCCCCCCCCCCTTTTTTTTTTTGGAAGTCTTAAACGTAAAATTCCTAATTTCATATGTTGAGTGTTGAGAAACATCTAAAAACTTATTTAGATGTGTAAAAAAAAAAAAAAAATTTTTTTGACCACAGCTGGATTTGAACCGCTACTCTCCATATTTCAATTACCAAGTGGTATATGTACCATTGTGAGACCTACTTTTAGACATGGTGGCATTATCTGTTAACCAATTTGGATGATCCGCACAAAAAACAAAACCTTTGAAAAGGACTATGAGTACTTGCATCCTACCCAGTTTTATCACAATCCTTCAAGTTGTTCTGTAGATCAAGTTGAAAATATGAAAAATTGTCCCCCCCCCCCTTTTCTTGGAAGTCTTAAAAAATTCATAAAAAATTCAAAAATCGAGACATTGAAAAAATTCCTTCGCACCAGCATTCCTTACCATAGAAATGATTAAATGAAACCAAATGAATGCATCAATGTTTACTAAAAGAAAATAATAACTCTTTAATGCATTAAAATAACAAAGTCCAAAATAAAAATGAAAAAACATCAAAAATTTGATTTCGGAATGGAACCAAAAATATCAACACTTCTTCCCATATGCCTCTAAATCATTCCAATGCAGTCGGTTTGTCGCTGTATGCACCCGATCTGAATAAGAAGTTTGTCAAAGGAGGGTACCCTCTGTGACCTACTTTTGTCTGTGGTGGTGCCACCTGTTCATGGATCCTGACAAAAATGACCACATTTGTCGGGGACCTTGAGTATTTGATGCATGCCAAGTTTCACTGAATTCCAGCGAGTGGTTCCGAAGAAAAAGTTCAAACTGTGAAATGTTTACACCAATTATCCCACCCCCCTTTTTCTTGAAAGTCTTAAAAAATTCATAAAAAATCCAAAACATAAAATATTGAAAAATTTTCTTCGCAGTAGTATTTCTTACCATCAAAATGATCAAATTAAACCAAATTAATGCATCAATGTTTACTAAAAGAAAAAAATACCTCTTTTCTGCATTAAAACTACCAAGTACAAAAAAACGTCAAAAATTTGATTTCGGAACGGAACCAAAAATAACAACACTTCTTCACACATCCCTCTAGATCATTCATATGCATTCGGTTTGTCTCTGTATGCCCCCGGTCTGAAGAAGAAGTTTGTCAAAGGAGGGTACCCTCTTTGACCTACTTTTGCCTGTGGTGGCGCCACCTGTTGATGAATCCGGACGAAAAACAACAACACTTGTAGGGGACCATGAGTACTACATGCTTATCAAGTTTCATCAAATTCTGTTCAGTGGTACTGGAGAAGAAGTCGAAAATGTGAAAAGTTAACGACGGACGACGGACGACAGACGACGGACGACGGACGACGGACGGTGATTGATCACAATAGCTCACTTGAGCCTTTGGCTCAGGTGAGCTAAAAAAAGTCTTGTGACCTTGACCTCTGAGCTTTCCACTCTAAAACAGTGAGGAGCCTTCTTAGGTTATGAGCATCCTATGTTCCAAGTATCATGACTCTAGGATGGAAAACAATCAAGTTACAGTATGAAACTTGTGTAAAACTAATTTAAGACAAAAAGCCATAACTCAGGCAAAATGCAAGTTAAATACCACAAAATTCAAACTTGGTCTGTAATTAGTGGTAATAAAGATAAGTACATTATTGTTAGTCCAGTATCTCAAGTGATGTGTGAAAAAAGGACAGAAAACTCATTTCATCAATAATTCTGGTAAATGTAGATTAACTGTGACAAAATTCAGACTTGGCCTATAGTTGTTGATAATGGAGATATGTACCAAGTGTCAGTCTAATATGTCAAATGATGTATGAAAAAGTCTAAAAAAGTATTTTCAGACAAAGTAACCTAATTTTGGCAACTTGTCAACTGTAACAAACTTTAAACAAGATCTGTGGTTATTGGTAATCAAGATATGTAATAAATCGAAGATTAACATCTCAAGGGATGTCTGAAAAAAGAATGGAAAACTCATCTTATCCCTGCAAAAGAAGGTCAATATAGATGGACAAACAGTCTACCTGATTCCAGTATACCCCCACAACTTTTGTTGCAAGAGGGGGGAAGGAGGGAATATAATTAATCACTGTGTGCTGTGTTCTTGCAAAAATTTTAAGATAGCTTAATAATCTGTTTTTGGGCCCCTTAGCATTTGAACAAACATGCACCTCCTTCCCAGAGAAATCATACACGTTACAGATCTTCATAATCAAAGTTTGGCAAAGCAATAACAAAATTTTCAAATCACTACCTTTAACATTAACTTCATACACAGTTTGCACTTGCACAAGAAACATAAGTAATATTCCATTAGTAATATATCCATGGTGAGAACTAAATACTATAAAGGAGAATAATACAAGCCACTCATCATATCCACACTACTCACCTGTAATCGGGGCCAACATGTCCTTGTCAGTTATCTCTGTAGCATTCATAATCCTCATGGTATTGGTGGATCCTGAACCAGGCTTCCAGCCTGTTACTATGACAACAGGATCTCCCACCTTGATGAATCCTCGATCCATACCAGCCTTAATACCTTTGTAGATTCGTCTGTCAACATCTACTGTCCATTCATTCATGACATTATCTAAAACAAGAAATGATAACATTTCAGGTTAAGTAAAGTAGATGTAGTTTTGGTCTTACTTGTATTCATTTTGTGTTGAATAAAAAAATATCATTACTTGTTTATTTCATTAGAAACTTGTATATCTGCATGGTCTTCTAAAAGTAAGACTGTAGTTTTTCAAAATCAAAATCAGCACATGTTAATATGATCATTTGAAAAAAAACCCAACATTTTATTCTTCCAGGAAAATCTTTGGGTTGAAATCTAAATGACAAAGGTATATGCAGACAGATTATCTAACATAAGGATCTGCACTAAGATATATTACAACTTAGTTCATGCATAATTTCAAAATTCTTGAGGTATTGAAAGTGCCACTTAATGCAGTCTTTGTAATTTAAGTTTTTTCACATGATTTTTCTTCATGCATAATATTATTAATGTGGTTAGTCAAGCCTAAGCTTATGCAAAACTTCAATAATGTAAAACTTGATAAGCATAACATTTTAGCACTGTCTTAATTCGGTGGGGGTACTGTATAGAAATAGTAATTTCTTTATGTACATGTAGTACACACATAAAAAGAAAAGAGACATTCAGTACGCTGCAGTTGTGAAGATGACAGAAAAGAATTAGGTGATCTAGTTTGCAATACCATTAGTGTGAGTGAAAACATGACAATTCTCTCATTACTTCTGTGTATCAAGACTGATAAAATTAATGTATGATTTATTCTGACATATAGCATTTCATGTCAAATGGCACTAAGCAGCATTCTTTTTGAAAAAGATCCTACTTCCACAATTACGCTAATAATATATCAAAACGGGAAATGAAATAAATGATTAATTCTTCATCATCTAGGAAATGATTTGTGTTTTTCTCATCTATATCAAAATAGAAAACATATCTGATCTAATATATGAAAAACAATGGTGAATTCTAACGCAGTCTGCCACACTGCCCCCCCCCCCCATCTGTCCCACAAGTCATAAACTAGAATGCATCAAAAGGTATCGCACCTTTAAGTACAATATTTGTAAACTAGGTATCTATTATATAACTTTTATTTGTGGCAAATATACAGAAAGCAAACTGCTATGAAACTGAGGTGAAAAATTGTGAACAAAACTTAATGCAATGTGAGTGAAAAAGTAAACATTCATCAACTACTAAACTTTGCAACAAGAAACACGCAAATCATTGTTAGAAAAGAACTTTCAGGGATTATACAATGGTAAACAAATACTTTCACTCACCAAAACAAGGGCTGCTTATAAACGTTTGGCTATATTTCTCCCTCCCCCCCCACCTTCCATCATTAAGCTTTCATACATATATCATTTACAATACATTGACTGATTCACTGATTGATCATTATTTCACATCACTCCACAATTATGTCACCTATATAGTGACAGCATCTACCCGATGCATTGCATATAAATTAAAAACCTTTGTGAAGAACCCATTTAAAGTAGACAGGGATCTTTTATAAGCCATGCCTCCTGCCACATGGAACCCCAGTCTAACCTGTGAAACAGGACACTAGTGTGCCCACGCGAAAGCTGCACCTGGCACTCTCGTCACAGACCAAAGCGCCTTATCCACTGAGTTATACCTGCTCAACACAAGTTCATATACTACATTTTTCTAAAAGTTGCTTAAAGTAACTTTTGATTGATTCATTTAAATGACTAATGAATGCTTTATTTTCCTGTAAATGAAATGGTAAAAATAAACTATGACACAACTGAAATATATTCTATAAAATTATATACCAGACTTAAGAATAATACAAAGAATGAAAATTAAGGTATACCATAACCTTGACATTTGTTTAATTAAAAATTTGCCATTGGATAGAATTTTATAAAACTAGAAGTCTTATGAAAAAGGCATCACCATTATGTATGTATATTTCACATTTTATTTCAAACTTAAATATCACAATGATATTAAAAAAAAAGAGGAATAATTAATTACAGTGTACATGTGAATTTTTTGACATTAAGTAATTAAATACTAACTTTTTGCCTCAATAATTTTTTTTGAGCAAACACTAAAGTTGTTAAGTGATAGAACAAGTTACAAAGCTGTAATTCAGAATTACATTGTACTCTTTTGAAAGGAATCAATTCATAATTATCACTCTACAAGTTTTCAAACATGTATCACTAAGGCAAGAAGAAAGTAATATTTTTTTTACATGTAATTCAAGTTCAATGTCAAATGAGATCAAACAGTATGTATCAAATAATTTTCAATATCAGAACTTCCAACTAGAATTATCTCATACAATCTAAATAAATCACACAATTACATATATGCTTCAGTGGCAATGCCAGCTTTTTAATACTTGGAAAAACAAAAAATGTTTTCGAAACACAAATGCCCCAAGTCCAATAATGCAAAATTTGCAATGTCCTATATCTTGATTACATCACATCCCATGGCAATACACATGTGAAATATGAAAGCCATACCTCCTATGATTCAAGAGTTATAACCAATGTTAAAGTTTTTGAAAAGAAGGTCAAAGATCACAGACAAGGTCACAAGGTAAATGACCTTGGTGTATTTTGAAATTGCTTTATTAGCGGAGTATGCATGCCAAATATGAAGTCTCTATCTCTCGTGGCCCAAAAGTTATGGCAAAGATTAAAGTTGACAACAGACAGACTTGAAAACAAACAGAAAGGACAGAAACAATATGTCCCAATCTATCGATCCGAGGGCATAAAAAAACTGAAACTACACACCAAAACCAAGCCAAACTCCCAAAACTTATGATATAAAATCTTCATCTTATATGTCCACTTCTATTAATTAACTTTGGGGCTAGGAATGTGTGACATAAGTTATGTAAACATACGTCCTGGAGAATCAATTCTTGTACATGATAAAAAATAAAACAAAGTCCTCAACCAAAAATAAAGATGATGAAAATAAAATAGAAATTTCAAATGCAAAAGTTTCCATTATGTAAGACATAAAATTATTTGTGACAGAAGGCTGAGAAGTAACTGTGACATCAATACCTACTTCCATATAACTTGTTACAATACAACAAATTTTATGTAAAGGCATTTAAAATCAATTCCTCAAAAATTGTGATAGTGTTTTTAACAAAGGACTTCGAAATCTATACTAACACAAACCAATCACAATTGAACAATGAAGAATACCAATGTCCCAAGTATAAATGCCAAAATTGACTACACCAATATTGCTCAAAACTGCCAACTTGGTATGGTAGATATTCAAAACTAAACACCATTATCATTTGGGTTGAAATTTTCACTGGTGACAAGCTTATCTTAATAACTTAACAATCTTCTCTTACTGGCTTTAATAAACAAAATTTAGTTTACATGTACTAATAATAGTACCATACATAATGATATCAATCTGAAATACCCTAACTCATTATCAACCTAAAACAGTAGCACTTCTATTCATTCAGAGATATAGGGTCAAACTATACTGCTAAAGCAAAATTGAGATTTCATCAAATTAATATGGTATTCAATACATAGAAGTATAATTTAATAGATAATATACATATATAAGAATATATCCCAAAGAAGAATGGAAAATAATGGGACAAGTGTAATGCAGATCTACAAATGTATTTCACATGACTGAAATTTTAGCATGCAAATTGTCAAAGATGTCATCTGGTATAATTTCAGATAATCCTACACAGTAATTAGCACTTTTCTTTTATAAAGTACCCATTAGTCATTATAATTTTGAATTATAGGGGTCCCCAGAATGGGACCTCCATCCTGTTCAGGACAGTTAATAATTCTCATGGTGTTGGTATAGCCAGAGCCAGACTTCCATCCGGTCACTATGACGATACTGTCACCAGGTTTTATGAATTTCCTTTGCCGTCCAACTGAGATAGCTTTGTAAATACGTTTATCCATATCCTCCGTCCATATTTCAACACGTGGTTCTGAGACAGGATACAAATAAAAAGCTAGCTTACATACACAAACCTTACAGTGATGTTTGAAAACTGTGAAGTATTACAAATATCCACTTGTCAAAAAACAGTATAAAATGTAAGTACATGTTGTGCCAAATTGACAATTACTATTGTTTTACACATATTTCTCATTCACACCTGAATTTTTAAGGAGCTGAAGGAACAACTGAAATTTTCATCAAACTTTAGAGAATACTTCTAAAACATCACTGTAAGATATATATCTATCTACATCTATAAGCAAAGACTATCTACATCAAAACCATGCAAAAGCAGTAGGAAAGAATATTATTGGTAAGTGTTAGATTTAATTTAAGATCAAGAGTTTTGTTGAATTACACCAGTACCTACATATTTAGACAATTCATCAGTAATTAATTTTTTGAAAAATCTAAATGAAATAGGATAATTCATCAATAAATCATGTTGGAAGAGAACTACATGAAATAGTGAGTTGAAAATTTCTAATTCATGGATGAGAATTTTTCAAATATTTCGTTGTGAATATTCTGTCATATTTTTTGTTTTCCTTTTTTCTTATAGAAATTTTGACACATTAAGCAATTCTTGGATTTTGAATTCCATTCTTCATCATAAAACATAAATATCTAATAAAATGACTGAAAAGCTGTTAGAGGAAAATGTCTTCATCTTTCTCCTATCATGATAAGGGTTACACAAAATGTGCTTTTTGACTGGAGGGTATGGCAAAATTAAAACAACAAAACAGAAATTCTATTATCTCTAGACTATAATATATCAGTTATGTCTAGCACATCAAGATGCAAAAGAAGGAGAATAAAGACACAAATCACTATCTTACATGCTTCCATCTTACAGAATATTTTCCTAGATGATTATTCTCCAAATTGACTACCACATGGAGTTATAATCTGCACACTTACCACAATAGTGAATAGGAAAGATTCCTCTGTAGAGGTGACCCTGCCTAGCGGTCTGGTCCTTCCTGGTAATGGCCAGTACTGGACACCTGGGCTTATATGCCGAGATCAAATGGGCAGATCTGCCGTAGAGAATGAAAATGAAAGTAGATAGAGAAACCAGCATAACTGACTATTTTAGGCCATTTTCTGCATTACTGTGTTATACAAACACTTTTTAATATATCTATAAAGTTCATACAATACATGCCTCAAAGGTTTTTGTTTTACCTGGATTTGAATGCTGAGTTGATACAGCTTCAGTAGAAAAAAAAAACCAAGCACCACAAAGTTTTAATCCTGAATAAACTGGGCAAATTACAAGTATGATATCATTAAATAATGTTGATTCCATACCTACTGTCCACGCCACTCACTTTGTAAACCGAAAAATCTGAATTTTCACTTATTTATCTTTAAATTAGTTTTACAAAACTAATATCAATTAACAGATCTTGTTTAGTCATAACTTTTGGTGTATGTTATATGTTTCTACGAAGAAGCATTCGTATTTTATAGGGAAAAAATCATTTTAGATAGGGCATTTTCTATGTTAATTTTGACGTGACGTCGCCGATGTTTAACATCGAGTCTATGGGAAACTTGGCGACGTCATGTAAAAATTTGGAAAAAAAAAGGGAAATCGCCCTACCTAAAATTTATTTTTTTCTATAAAATACGAACGCTTCTTCATACAAACATATAGCATACACCAAAAACTTACGACTAAACAAGATCTATGGAATGGTTTTGCCTTTTTGAAATTATTCTGAATATGAATAACTGAAAATCCAGATTTTTCAGTTTCCAGAGTGAGTGGCACGGACAGTAATTGCCATCTACAAAACTGTTTTCACTAAATACCTTCCAGAAGTTGTAATGACAATGATGGCAGCTGCCATACACTTGAAGGAGGCCTCAACAGCAGCTATAGCCACAGTATGTGTAGCATCAGTAGGAGTAGGTGTGTCTCTCCTCAGCTCCTCAAACAGCTGACTGTGGAAGACAGCTGATTCAGCTTCACGACAAATCTGACAAAGAAGAACTCAAAAGTAGAGCAATAGCAATGAATCAGTAAAATACTTCTTAAATACATGTACTTCAAATCTTTTTATACTTTAAAAAGCACCAATCCTTGATTCAAATATATTTTTGTTTGTCAAAGTGTAATTATTAATTTTTTAAGTGTAATGGTCACTAGACATCAAAAGATCATCTACACTTCAAACTGGTATTGGTATCCCAATTAAAAATGTATTCTGAATCCCTTCTGCCTAAAGACATTTAATCATGACTTTAATTTTAAGATTTTAAGTTTTCCTTAAAATAAATTGTACAAATAAGGGACACCTTATCTTCCTTAATCAAATACAAATCTTAAGTAAGATACAATTAGCCTTCATCTTCATATTGCTCCTTACTAGTAAACTTAACTAGAATACCTTATGCATCATTTTGACGGCTTCAAGCGGATAGTCTCCTTTTGCAGTTTCTCCTGACAACATGACACAGTCAGCACCATCTAGAACAGCGTTGGCCACATCGCTTGACTCGGCTCTCGTAGGGCGAGGTTTCTTTACCATGGACTCAAGCATCTGTAAACACAAAATATAATAAATAGCTCCATTAGAAGTTCAAAATAGAATACCCCCAGGGGTCTAGAATTCCCATTTCTCGTTGCCCGGGGAAAGTAAAATGTGAGCTCAGGAAAGTGAATAGCTGATTTGTTCTTACCCGTGAGCAAGTAATTTATCGGCGATGTATCACTGTTAGAAAATATCCTTTTTAAAAAGGATAATACAGATAATCCTTCAATAAATCTTCATCATATATGGAATAAATTTGTATGGATTTACTTAACCGGATGGCAGATAACGCTACATTATATCAAGAAACCGTTATGGGATTGACACATATTCGATTTGCTTCTTTATTACATCTTCATCTTCTTCCTTAAGTGCCTAACTCTGTAGGAGCATATACGCACTATATCAAGCGTGAATAATTTTTTTCACTATTAAAATCTTTATTATTTGAATCTTTAAAGGTACATTGTCACTTGTGTAATGTTTTATTCCATACTTATGAAAAGGACACACTATAAGTCCTGCTTTGTCCTTGCCAAGAAAAGAAGTTGAGCTGGAAACGTGGCAAAAGTAAACACTCTTAGATTTCATATGTTACTGTAGTACATGATTATTATAATAAAAAGACAAAAAGAAACTATTAATTTTCTATCATTTTTACTGGGCAAGTAAATTATAGGGTTGGGCAAGTGAATTTTTCCAACACACTTGCCCGTGGCAAGTTAGTTTAAAAAAAACATTCTAAACCCCTGTACCCAACATGAAATATATAAGCTGCAATTATGGAATCCTGTCATAATGTAATTCAGTACTAAACCTAACATGGGAGATAAAAGGTCAAAGTTTAGTTACCACCAGCATCAATTTCATTACCACGAATTCACTTATATGTCTGTAGAACTAGCAGGTAAGGGCACCTAACTTCCACATCACTAATACATTCACTTACAAATCATCACTTTAAATATGGTATACAGAAAAGTTACAGTAGATAGAGAGTTTACAATTAGATACAGCTGTATCAATCAATAAACAGTAATCAATAATGATATATCCCTTGAAGGGAAATTTTTACATGAAATCATACATCTACCGGTACTTCTACTTGTTTGGGCACCTGGCAGGACTCTATTAGATCAGTTGGCTGTATTGATCTTATCAATATCGGGAAACTCGTTTACCAACCATCCATTGCAGAGTATTATCGCCTTAACATTCCCTTTAGGAGTGCCTTATAGACCCTTCATTATTTTTTTTCAAGGAGCAGAGTACAAATTCTATTTTCCTCTCTTTTTGTATGTAGTGTATGCATGTGTGCTGGAGGGTTGTGTTTATTATGTACTGCTTGGATAGTCATATTTCAAAAGGCTTTTTGTTACAGTTGCCACCACACTGGAATACCTCTGCCACAGCATCAGAGATACTCACCCTGGCCATTAGTCTCCTAAGGACGGAGAGAGAGCAAAAGGTGGTATTTTGGATAAGAAATTGAAATTGAAAAATTCTTATCAGAGTATTGATGGAGATTGAACCATAACTAGTGAGGCCCTCAGATTACAAGTCCAACACATTATCCACTATGCCCTCTCTCCTCTACAGTGAGTGCCAAAGATATGTACTAGGATGATAAACTAGACTTACGAAAAAAGATTTTGGCATTATGCAACTTAATAATGCAATACAACTCAGGTATAAAAGTTAACTTCTAATTAAACTACAACACCAATCCAATATATATATTACCTGTGTAGCACAGATAACTGGCTTGCCAACTCGATTACATCGGCCAATCATCATTTTCTGTGCTAAGAATACTTTCTCTGGAGGAATTTCAATACCTAAATCACCCCTGGCAACCATAACTCCATCCACTTCATTCAGGATTTCATCAAACCTGCCAAGAAATCAGAGGTCTTTAACATGATCATAAGGTTAAGGTAAAATAGGGTTCAAAATCTGCAAAAATATTGGGTCATCAAATGGGCAACATCAAAGGAAATTCGGGCAACCTCCATATATTTACTGAAATTTTAGGTTGCAAAAAGTGATTTTAGGTTGTTTTTGACGACCGGACGACTGCTAATTTTGACTCTGTAAAATCTCAGATTTCTATGTGATGTGAAAAGATAGTATAATTGCATGCTCAATCTGTGGTACCAGAATTTTTGTTCAATTTTTGTTTACTTCATGCCAAGATTCATATGATAAAAAGATCTGTCTGATGCAATGCACAGAAATTTAGACCTGTGCAATAGACTCACCTGAAGCAATGAGAGACCACTTACATGTCAAGGTGTAGCTTGACAAAGCACCTCAGTTTTACAGTGTCATCAAATAAACAAGGACACAGAATTGCTTGTAGTAGGACTCGAATCTAGGACTTCTTGGCTACAAGCCAAGCACCCTATAGACTGAGAAAACCAGATCTGGCACAGCAAGAAATTTAGTAAATAATCTATAAAAAGATAGATTCCAAAATGTTCCAATATACAGTTTATTCTGATTATAGAGTAACAATTAGAAACATGAAATATATCAACATCAAATTTTTATAGATGATAGATTTCTTAGTTTTTCAATATGAAATGTAAGGATAAATGTGGAAAAAACATATAAAATAAAAGATTATCCCGTTCACCTTGATACAGTATTTGTAAATCAAAAACAAAAAAGAATAGAAGGAAGTTCTATAGAATATTCTAATCTTGAACCGAGTCACCCAATTGTAAAATCATTAGATGAATGTCTTAATTCAGCATCCCAAGATAAACCTAATTAGGCTAATGTGCGAGTTTGGTAACTGTAGCACCTATACTTTCTCCAATACTGAATTACCCCAAAATAATTAACCAAGTCACTCATGCGGAAAATGTAGATCAGATACATCATAAAATGCATGCACTTAAGTCAAGTTTGGTAACTGCAGCACCTGTACTTTCTCCGATACCGAGTTACCCTAAACTACTTAACTGGATGCGAATGGGAATGTGGACGTTGAGGTCAGCTAAAATCTATAAATAAAATTTCAAACTTAATGCCATATTGGCACTACAATCATCACCTAATGACGTCACAGAATACACTGTAAAAACTCCTTGAAAAAGGCCTATGGCCGAAATGTTGGAATAGAATAAACGATTTTATTGTTTAGAATTTCAAGTATAGTATATATTAACATGATTAAAGACAATCATAATATACCTTTTCTTAAGATTACCTTTTGACACCTTCATGATTTTCAATTTTGGCAATAATCTTAATGTTTTTTCCTTGTGGACCTAGGATTTTTCTGATTTCTGTGATATGTGATGCACTTCTTATGAAGGAAGCAAACACCATGTCTACCTGGAAAGTAGAATACACAGATGATAGACAAGTATTTCACAGCAGTTAAAAGCCACACCTTGACTGTTTTTCATCAATTACTGTATGAAATATTTATCAAGTAAATGTTTTTTTATAACTGCTAAACCTGTCTGATGTAAGAGGAACACTGCAGAATACAGTCAAGATTAAGGAGCTTTACGATTTCAATTAGAATGCCAAAGATCCTTGTGTATAATGACTCACCCCTTGCTCTACACCAAACAACAGATCTTGTTTATCTTTCTCTGAGACAGCAGGCAAATCTACAGCTACTCCAGGTAGGTTACAGCCCTTTTTACTACCCAAGTCACCTCCATTTTCCACCTCACACATTAGGTAGTCGCTACCTTAAATTGCAGCATCAATAATAACTTAATTACATGCAAGTACAAATGTATAATTTTAAGTGTACTTTTTAAAGATATTTAATTGTTAAATTGGAAATACAATGTATAGTAGTTCAAAGACCAATAGATGACTTTATGCCATAATAATATTACTGCATTTATATGGTAGCAGCTATGCTCAATTTTGACCTGTGGCATGGAATCATCAAAAGCAATGAAAATTCTTTAACTGTCAACCATGAAATAGGACCAATGAGATCTCAGCAGAATTTGTTCCAA
This sequence comes from Pteria penguin, assembly GCA_035048485.1. Classification (NCBI taxonomy): domain Eukaryota; kingdom Metazoa; phylum Mollusca; class Bivalvia; order Pterioida; family Pteriidae; genus Pteria; species Pteria penguin. The sequence continues at coordinate 18,018,792 of CM068583.1, read as the reverse complement.
GGACCTTTTCAATTTGAGGTGTACATCTTAACCACTGGGTTGATTCCAAGGGAATGCCGGCGTGGCCTGATCGGGAGGCCGGGGTTCGATTCCTGCTCTGGCCATGCCGGTGTCCTGTCTTTTGGATGAGACAGTAAAAACCAAGGCCCCTTGTCGTGGTATGCATGGCACGTAAAAGATCCCTCACTGCTTCGAGTAGGTCTGTTGCAAAGGTCAAAATTTGTATGCCCCGCATCAGGCAGATGCCGTCACCATATACGTGAAATATTCGTGGTGTGACGTAAAACGAAAATCAATCAATCAATCAATCAATAATTCCAAGGTCCCAGACACCAATGAGATTTTCTTGCTGACATTATGAGGTATTTTCTTCCTATTTACATTATGAGGTATTTTCTTCCTATTTAACATATATATGTTATTATCTATAATCTTTAGAAGAAAATATTGTTTATACCTAGTTCATTACAACCTAATGGTGCTTATAACTTCTTATTAAACTGTAAAATCAATACAACAATTGGCTAAATTTGATCATTGGGAAATTGTGACTTAGACCATAGATCTTTCTTGAACTCAAAACATTTAAGAATTTCATAAATACTGTCTTTTTCATCAGGAGAACCAACAAAAACAATAAAATTAAAAGACACAGATTCCACAGTTTTTTGATAAATATGTATACGGTAGCATTCATAGGACTCGCATCGTCCATCACGCTCTGTGATAGTTTGTTCTAAAATGCAACAGAATTTTCAAAAATGCTACAAATACTATATATCCATTTTGAAAAACAGCACCTTTGTTTTCATTGTTTACACTGAATTCATAGAAAGATTTCAAATTTTTGTAATACATTTTTTGGGTCCAGTGTGAGCTCTGCTTAGTAGATACAGAAACTAACAAGATCAAGATTTATTTACCTTTCTCCTTAACTATTACAGAGATGAGACCATCATCAATGTATATACGACCTCCCACTTCCATCACCTTGGTGATGTTTTTGTAGTCCAGCCAAAGCACATCTTTGTTACATTTTTCCATGTATTTGTCATCTGTGGTCAGTTTGATTTTGTCACCTGCTTTCAGAGCCAGCTCAGCAGAGGCTCCCTACAAAGAGATATCTACATATTACATTCCAATGAAGAGGTTCTCTCAGTCATAGACTGATTGTTCTATAATTACACTACCGGACATTGGTATGAAGAAAATTGATTATATATTAAGGATACAATAAACAAGATGTGTTTGTGGAACATGAATACCCCGGAAGCAAGAAAGTCCAATTTCAGCAAATTTTGCAATGTCCTATATCTTGATTACACCTCATCCCATGGGAATAAGCATGTGAAATATGTAAGCCCTACCTCTTATGATTCAAAAGTTATAATCAACGTTTAATTTTTTTATATGAAGTTCAAAGGTTATTTTCCAGGTTATGATTTCAAATATTATTGTAGCTAAAAAAAGGCCTTGTCACAAGCAATATGCATGTGAAATATGAAATTCCTTCTTCTTAGGATTCAAATATTATAACCAATGGCAAAGTTTTTGAAATGTAGGTTGAAGGTCATGAAGTCCATGACCTTGGTGTAATTTGAAAGGGAATAGTGGAATATGCATGTCAAATATGAAGTCTCTATCTCTTCACTGACAGACAAACAAACAGAACAAAAACAATATGCTCCTGACGTATCAATCTGAAGACATAAAAATTTGGATTTCAAAATAATCAGGATAATGACTTGGATGTATTGGTGTTTTTAAATCATGGAAATATATCAATATTTGAACTTCATTGACATTCAACTGCATGGATGATATATTACATGTAGCTGTCAAAACCCTAACTTCGGACTTATCAAAATCCCTGAACATGGGCTGTCAGGAAGCCCAAATATTCTGAACCAATCCTTCATACTAGTATTACCTCCACAAAACTTAAACCCAAGACCTTCCTATCTTTTGGCTATGTTCAATCTATTAAGAAACTTGATCGCAATTCCTTTGGCTAAAATCTCTGGTCGGAAATCTCACGTTTTCCAATTGATGTAAGTTGACCTACATGCCTTGTAATGTGCTCTCCAGAATAAAATGCAGGAAATTGATGAATCAATTCATATACAAAAAAACAGTAAAACTAATGGATGCTCCAAGAAGCACAGCAATAATGAAGGAAATGAATGACTCAATATAGAAATCATTGTATTAATTGGTGACGATTTCAAATCTCCATGTATCATATGGATATCCAATTGAGTCAACTGTAAAACAACCAATGATCACAGTATCTTAAAACTAAAATGAGTAAGTTTGACCATGATTAGTTATGAAATAAATTTTTCATCATGACCTTGACCTTTCAGAAATGACCTTGAGTGACCTTTGTCCAGAAGTCCTTAACCTAAATTAACATTTTTGGTGAAGTATGATCAAAATCTGATGAAAGGTGTAGAGGATATAAGTACTTCATGGCACTTTTAGTCATAGTTAAAAAGTGACCCTGACCTTTCATAAATGTCCTAGAGTGACCTTTGTCCAAAAGCCCTTAACCTAAATAACAGTTTGGTGAAGTATGATCAAATTCTGATCAAAGGTGTAGAAGATATACATACTTCATGGTATTTTAGGTTATTGTTAATAAGTGACTCTGACATTTCAGAAATAATCTTGAGTGACCTTGTCCAAAAGCCCTTAACCTAAATAATATTTTGTTGAAGTATGATCTAATTCTGATGAAATTTGTAGTAGATATAACTATTTCATGGTATTTTAAGTCATAATTAATAAGTAGCATTGACCTTTCAGAAATGACCTTGAGTGACCTTTGTCCCAAAGCCCTTAATCTAAATAACGTTTTGGTGAAGTATGATAAAATTTTGATGAAAGGTATACCGTAGGAACTATAAGTACTTCATGGTATTTAAAGTCATAGCTAATAAATGACCTTAACCTTTCAGAAAAGACCTTGAGTGACCTTTGATCCAAAACCCTAAACCTAAATAATACTTTGGTGAAGTATGGTCAAATTCTGATGAAGGGTATAGGAGACATGACTTTGGACAGATGGACAGCGACTATATGCTCCCCTGAAAGTTTTCGAGGAGCATAAAAATGTTTCACATGCAGCAATTACTTACACCCTCCAGTAATCCTGTCCTAATTTCAGGTCCTTTGGTATCCAGAGCTATGGCAACTGGTCTAGGGTGGGAAAACGAGGCTATGGCTTCCCTTATATTTTTTATGGTCTCTCCATGATACTGCAATGTAACAAAAAATCAGATATATGTTTGTTAGTTTATCTCACATCAAAATTTCACACCTATGAAATGACTGCCTATTTTCATTGGGGAAGAAAACCAATAATCAACAGTAAGTAACACTTCCTGACCTTCCCAATGTCTGAAATGGGAACTGAATCTAGACTTTGCAACAGTTCAACCCTTTTGGTCATAAATGATCCATTGGTCAAGTCATTAGAATTTCAGATGCACGATGGACAGGTGATTAGGTATAGTAGGTTGTGAAGTGGGGAAAGTCCCAGCTTGGAATAATTTTGAGAGAATTTAATGAGAACCCTTCCTCAATGCAGTGTGCATTTGTGCTTTATATACGGTATTTGCTTTATATTTCTGCAGTTATCCTCCAGGGGATCATAAATCCATTGTACACCCAGGTGTTTCACTGTAAGCCATAATCATTTCTACTTAATGTAACCATGCTCTTATAATCCTTACATAAAAACACACTGAAATTCATGAAAAATTTCCACATCTTAAAAGGTTACTTTTAATATCTATCCTATTTCTCATGCTCCTATGTTGTTAAAGAAATGTCATTTATAATGGAATAGATATTTTTACTGGTAGGTTACTACAACAATGGATTAGACGTGGAGTTTTAAAATTCTTAATCATATTTAATTGGATTTATTCATACCCAGACGAGGAAAAATGAGGTTAATGGATTTAGTCAGTACAAAATGTTCTTGTCATCTAAGCAAACTGATATTAGGGCTTAAGTCACTTTCACTTCTTAAGCTCTTGTTAAAGGAATGATTGATCCAGAAGTTTACATGAAAAATTACTTTCAAATGTGAAGGTATTTTCTTAAGAGGTAGTTTGACAAAGGTATGCAAAACTTTGTGCAAAGTATGACAAATGCATGTTTCCTTTTTCAACAACTCAAAATTTTCCAACACCCCTTAAGATCAATCTCTATATTCTATAAGTGAAAGAATGTTTTCAATTTACAGTTGTGACATGAATATTTAACCTTACATATCATAATGTAATATGAATGAATAATAGATTAACAAAATGATTTGTGAAATACAAATGTCTTCACTGCCTGTTACATATAGTAAACTTCTGGAAACTTCGAAAGACAGTCAGATAATATGGCAGTCAAAGACTTAATTTAATTCAATAGGAAAATGAGAAGACCAAGGAG